>CM019064.1:89255367-89705624 GCA_009667805.1 Leptobrachium leishanense | reverse complement strand
CAACACCAGCAGGCGGAGGATAACATCAGGTTCCGTCACAGAGCATTCTTACTGCTTAATGAATACAATTTGATAAAATACGCATTCCAATGAAGTGAAATTGTTGACTTGTTTTCTTGCCTAGGATTTAACCCCATTTATTCAGTATCCTTTGGCAGATCCCCTTACTTCTTGCAGTACAGAAGAGGGTGCTATCATACAGGGACCATCTAAACATCAGCAGCCTCAACTCATACACCAAAAAAGCCCTACTGGCCAACAAGGACCATCCCAAACCATGTGGGCTGCAACAACTCATATCCACCCTGATCATCCAAAGCCCCCATGAAGGCAACCTGACAAAAATATCAAATAAAGGACCTAATTATCGAATCCAGGGAAAACTAATATCAGAGAACGGAGACATGATATAGCAAACTCCAAAAAACTCACCATTTACCAATCCTTAGAGGGAAAACAAAACTGGCCCCATACCTGGAGGTGCTACAAGACCCCAAGGACAGACAGATCCTGAGCCGGTACAAACTGAGCGCACACAGCCTGGAAATCGAATCAGGGTGGCATAGACAGACCTACAAGCCCAGGGAGAATAGACTGTGCCAGCATTGTGACCAGGGGGCCCTGGAAGATGAGGTCCACTTCCTCCTACAGTGCCCAAAGTACTCAGCACTGAGGGAAACTCCCTTCCAGAGACTCTCCGCTCTCATCCCGGACTTCACCTCTATAGAAGAGACGAGGAAACTCCACATCATACTGGAGAAGAAGAGCTGGCGGTGAAAATATCTGCCCAATACGTCGAAGAATGTCACAGACTGAGAGGAACATGAGAGAACCTGGACTTATATAAATCCCCAACACGGACTCACCCCATCCCCCTTCACATTATCCCTTACCCCTGATAATGTCCATGGACTTGCCCATTCCCCCCATATATTGTCCACTACCCCCCCCCCCTCCTCCCCATAGGCTTTGGCAATGCTAAAATGTATTTGGTCCTGCCAATAAAGCTTATTTTGATTTGATTTGAAGTGTGACTCCTTAGCTCTGGTCTTTATCTTACTGGTTGACAGCAGGAAGTGTTGAGTTCTGCCTGGTTGGCAGTGTTGAGGATGAGAGGGGAGGGAACCAATATCAGCATGATGAAGATAGAAAGTAGCTAGAATATATCTATACTGTATATGCATGTTCAAAGTCCAGTTTTACGCTACACCAATATCCTTGGTCACTGCATCAACACTCCTCTTTATGGCAAACATGTTGATAATGATCACAATCGTATCAGCCGGGTTTGGGTCGAAATCCCTACAACTAGGTTCCCTATTGCCAAAATCCCGACGGCCAACTTCCCTACACAGACAACTCCCTAACGGCCATCTTCCAGACATCCAAAATCCAGGTGGCTAACAATAACCCTACTCCACAATGACCTAAACCTAGCCCTAACCCACCTAAAGCTAGCCCTAACCCTACCCCCTAACCATAGCCACCCTAAAGCTAGCCCTAAACCTAACCCCCCCTAGCCCCTTAAAGCTATCCCTAAACCTAACCCCCTAGCCCTAACCCTAGCCCCTAAAGCTAGCCCTAAACCTAACCCCCAGCCCCCCCCTAAAGCTAGCCCCAACCCTAACCCCCCCTAAAGCTAGCCCCAACCCTAACCCCCCCTAAAGCTAGCCCCAACCCTAACCCCCCCTAAAGCTAGCCCCAACCCTAACCCCCCTAAAGCTAGCCCCAACCCTAACCCCCCCTAAAGCTAGCCCCAACCCTAACCCCCTAAAGCTAGCCCCAACCCTAACCCCCTAAAGCTAGCCCCAACCTTAACCCCTAGCCCCAACCCTAACCCCCTAGCCCAACCCTAACCCCCTAGCCCCAACCATAACCCAGCCCCAACCCTAACCCCCTAGCCCAACCCTAACCCCTAGCCCCAACCCTAACCCTAGCCCCAACCCTAACCCCTAGCCCCAACCCTAACCCCTAGCCCAACCTAACCCCCTAGCCAAGGCCTAACCCCCAGCCCCAACCCTAACCCCCCTAAAGCTAGCCCCACCCTAACCCCCTAGCCCAACCCTAACCCCCCCTAAAGCTAGCCCCAACCCCTAAAGCTAGCCCCAACCCCCTAAAGCTAGCCCCAACCCCCTAAAGCTAGCCCCAACCCCCTAAAGCTAGCCCCAACCCTAACCCCTAAAGCTAGCCCCAAGCCATACCCCCTAAAGCTAGGCCCCAACCCTAACCCTAGCCCCAACCATAACCCCCCCTAAAGCTAGGCCCCAACCCTAACCCTAGCCCCAACCCTAACCCCCCCTAAAGCTAGCCCCAACCCTAACCCCCCTAAAGCTAGCCCCAACCCTAACCCCCCCTAAAGCTAGCCCCAACCCTAACCCCCCCTAAAGCTAGCCCCAACCCTAACCCCCCCTAAAGCTAGCCCCAACCCTAACCCCACTAAAGCTAGCCCCACCCTAAACCCCCCCAAAGCTAGCCCCAACCCTAATCCCCCTAAAGCTAGCCCCAACCCTAACCCCCCCTAAAGCTCCCCAACCCTAACCCCCCCTAAAGCTGGCCCCAACCCTAACCCCCCCCCTAAAGCTGGCCCCAACCCTAACCCCCCCCCTAAAGCTAGCCCCAACCCTAACCCCCCCTAAGCTAGCCCCAACCCTAACCCCCCTAAAGCTAGCCCCACCCTAACCCCCCGTAAAGCTAGCCCCAACCCTAACCCCCCTAAAGCTAGCCCCACCCTAATCCCCCTAAAGCTAGCCCCAACCCTAATCCCCCTAAAGCTAGCCCCAACCCTAATCCCCCTAAAGCTAGCCCCAACCCTAATCCCCCTAAAGCTAGCCCCAACCCTAACCCCCCCTAAAGCTAGCCCCAACCCTAGCCCCCCTAAACTAGCCCCAACCCTAACCCCCTAGCCCCAACCCTAACCCCCTAGCCCCAACCCTAACCCCTAACCCCCAGCCCCAACCCTAACCCCCAGCCCCAACCCTAACCCCCCCAGCCCCAACCCTAAACCCCCCAGCCCCAACCCTAAGCCCCCCCTAAGCTAGCCCCACCCTAACCCCCCCCTAAAAGCTAGCCCCAACCCTAACCCTAGCCCCAACCCTAACCCTAGCCCCAACCCTAACCCCCCTAAAGCTAGCCCCACCCTAACCCCCTAAAGCTAGCCCCAACCCTAACCCCCCCTAAAGCTAGCCCCACCCTACCCCCTAGCCCAACCTAACCCCCCCCTAAAGCTAGACCCAACCCTAACGCCCCCCAAAGCTAGCCCCAACCTCCCTAAAGCTAGCCCCACCCCTAAAAGCTAGCCCCAACCCCCCTAAAGCTAGCCCCAACCCTAACCCCCTCGCTAAAGCTAGCCCCAACCCTAACCCCCCCTAAAGCTAGCCCCAACCCTAACCCCCCCAAGCTAGCCCCAACCCTAACCCCCTAAAGCTAGCCCAACCCTAACCCCCAAAGCTAGCCCCAACCCTAACCCCCCAAAGCTAGACCCCACCCTAACCCCCCAAAAGCTAGAAACAACCCTAACCCCCAAAGCTAGCCCCAACCCCCCTAAAGCTAGCCCCAACCCCTAAAAGCTAGCCCCAACCCCCCTAAAGCTAGCCCCAACCCTAACCCCCAAAGCTAGCCCCAACCCTAACCCCCCAAAGCTAGCCCCAACCCTAACCCCCAAAGCTAGCCCCAACCCTAACCCCCCAAAGCTAGCCCCAACCCTAACCCCCCTAAAGCTAGCCCCAACCCTACCCCCTAAGCCCAACCCTAACCCCCTAGCCCCAACCCTAACCCCCCTAAAGCTAGACCAACAACTAACCCCCCAAAGCTAGCCCCAACCCCCCTAAAGCTAGCCCCAACCCCCCTAAAGCTAGCCCAACCCTAACCCCCCCAAAGCTAGCCCCAACCCTAACCCCCCAAAGCTAGCCCCAACCCTAACCCCCCCAAAGCTAGCCCAACCCTAACCCCCCAAAGCTAGCCCCAACCCTACCCCCCGCAAAGCTAGCCCCAACCCTAACCCCCCCAAAGCTAGCCCCAACCCTAACCCCCTAGCCCCAACCCTAACCCCAACCCCCTCCTAAAGCTAGCCCCAACCCCCCTAAAGCTAGCCCCAACCCTAGCCCCAACCCTAACCTAGCCCCAACCCTAACCCCCCTAAAGCTAGCCCCAACCCTAACCCCCTCAAAGCTAGACCCAACCCTAACCCCCCCAAAGCTAGCCCCACCCTAACCCCCAAAGCTAGCCCCAACCCTAACCCCCCCAAAAGCTAGCCCCAACCCTAACCCCCCCAAAGCTAGCCCCAACCCTAACCCCCCCCAGCTAGCCCCAACCCTAACCCCCCCCAAAGCTAGCCCCAACCCTAACCCCCCCCCAATAGCCCCAACCCTAACCCCCCCCAAAGCTAGCCCCAACCCTAACCCCCAAAGCTAGCCCCAACCCTAACCCCCAAAGCTAGCCCCAACCCTAACCCCCCAAAGCTAGCCCCAACCCTAACCCCCTAAAGCTAGACCCAACCCTAACCCTCCCCAAAGCTAGCCCCAACCCCCCTAAAGCTAGCCCCAACCCCCCTAAAGCTAGCCCCAACCCCCCTAAAGCTAGCCCCAACCCTAACCCCCCCAAAGCTAGCCCCAACCCTACCCCCAAAGCTAGCCCCAACCCTAACCCCCCAAAGCTAGCCCCAACCTAACCCCCCCAAAGCTAGCCCCAACCTAACCCCCCCAAAGCTAGCCCCAACCCTAACCCCCCCAAAGCTAGCCCCAACCCTAACCCCCCCTAAAGCTAGCCCCAACTAACCCTAGAGCCCCAACCCTAACCCCCTAGCCCCAACCCTAACCCCCCTAAAGCTAGACCAACCCTAACCCCCCAAAGCTAGCCCCAACCCCCCTAAAGCTAGCCCCCCCCTAAAGCTAGCCCAACCCCCTAAGCTAGCCCCAACCCTAACCCCCCCAAAGCTAGCCCCAACCCTAACCCCCCCAAAGCTAGCCCCAACCCTAACCCCCCCAAAGCTAGCCCCAACCCTAACCCCCCAAAAGCTAGCCCCAACCCTAACCCCCCAAAGCTAGCCCCAACCCTAACCCCCTAGCCCCCAACCCTAACCCCAACCCCCTCCTAAAGCTAGCCCCAACCCTAAGCCCCAACCCTAACCCTAGCCCCAACCCTAACCCCCCTAAAGCTAGCCCCAACCCCTAACCCCCTCAAAGCTAGACCCAACCCTAAACCCCCCAAGCTAGCCCCAACCCTAACCCCCCCAAAGCTAGCCCCAACCCTAACCCCCCAAAGCTAGCCCCAACCCTAACCCCCCCCAAAGCTAGCCCAACCCCTAACCCCCCCCAAAGCTAGCCCCAACCCTAACCCCCCCCAAAGCTAGCCCCAACCCTAACCCCCCCCAAAGCTAGCCCCAAACCCTAACCCCCAAAGCTGCCCCAACCCTAACCCCAAAGCTAGCCCCACCCTAACCCCCCCAAAGCTAGCCCCAACCCTAACCCCCCAAAGCTAGCCCCAACCCTAACCCCCTAAAGCTAGACCCAACCCTAACCCCCCAAAGCTAGCCCCAACCCCCTAAAGCTAGCCCCAACCCCCTAAAGCTAGCCCCAACCCCCCTAAAGCTAGCCCCAACCCTAACCCCCCAAAGCTAGCCCCAACCCTAACCCCCAAAGCTAGCCCCAACCCTAACCCCCCAAAGCTAGCCCCAACCCTAACCCCCCAAAGCTAGCCCCAAACCCTAACCCCCCAAAGCTAGCCCCAACCCTAACCCCCCCAAGCTAGCCCCAACCCTAACCCCCCCAAAGCTAGCCCCAACCCTAACCCCCCCAAAGCTAGCCCCAACCCTAACCCCCCAAAGCTAGCCCCAACCCTAACCCCCCCAAAGCTAGCCCCAACCCTAACCCCCCCAAAGCTAGCCCCAACCCTAACCCCCCAAAGCTAGCCCCAACCCTAACCCCCAAAGCTAGCCCCAACCCTAACCCCAAAGCTAGCCCCAACCCTAACCCCCCCAAGCTAGCCCCAACCCTAACCCCCCAAAGCTAGCCCCCCCTAACCCCCCAAAGCTAGCCCCAACCCTAACCCCCTAGCCAACCCTAACCCCAACCCCCCTAAAGCTAGCCCCAACCCCCCTAAAGCTAGCCCCAACCCTAGCCCCAACCCTAACCCTAGCCCCAACCCTAACCCCCTAAAGCTAGCCCCAACCCTAACCCCCTCAAAGCTAGCCCCAACCCTAACCCCCCCCAAAGCTAGCCCCAACCCTAACCCCCCCAAAGCTAGCCCCAACCCTAACCCCCCCCCAAAGCTAGCCCCACCCTAACCCCCCCAAAGCTAGCCCCAACCCTAACCCCCTAAGCCCAACCCTAACCCCAACCCCCTCCTAAGCTAGCCCCAACCTAAAGCTAGCCCAACCCTAGCCCCAACCCTAACCTAGCCCCAACCCTAACCCCCCTAAAGCTAGCCCCAACCCTAACCCCCTCAAAGCTAGCCCCAACCCTAACCCCCCCAAAGCTAGCCCCAACCCTAACCCCCCCCAAAGCTAGCCCCAACCCTAACCCCCCCAAAGCTAGCCCAACCCTAACCCCCCAAAGCTAGCCCCAACCCTAACCCCAGCCCCAACCCTAACCCCAACCCCCTCCTAAAGCTAGCCCCAACCCTAAAGCTAGCCCAACCCTAGCCCAACCAACCCTAGCCCCAACCCTAACCCCCTAAAGCTAGCCCCAACCTAACCCCCAAAGCTAGACCCAACCCTAACCCCCCCAAAGCTAGCCCCAACCCTAACCCCCAAAGCTAGCCCCAACCCCTAACCCCCCCCAAAGCTAGCCCCAACCCTAACCCCCCCAAAGCTAGCCCCAACCCTAACCCCCCCAAAGCTAGCCCCAACCCTAACCCCCAAAGCTAGCCCAACCCTAACCCCCAAAGCTAGCCCAACCCTAACCCCCCCCCAAAGCTAGCCCCAACCTAACCCCCCAAAGCTAGCCCCAACCCTAACCCCCCCAAAAGCTAGCCCCAACCCTAACCCCCCCAAAGCTAGCCCCAACCCTAACCCCCCCAAAGCTAGCCCCAACCCTAACCCCCTAAAGCTAGACCCAACCTAACCCCCCAAAGCTAGCCCCAACCCCCCTAAAGCTAGCCCCAACCCCCTAAAGCTAGCCCAACCCCCTAAAGCTAGCCCCAACCCTAACCCCCAAAGCTAGCCCCAACCCTAACCCCTAAAGCTAGCCCCAACCCCTAACCCCCTCAAAGCTAGCCCCAACCCTAACCCCCCCAAAGCTAGCCCACCCAACCCCCCCAAAGCTAGCCCCAACCCTAACCCCCCCCCAAAGCTAGCCCCAACCTAACCCCCCCAAAGCTAGCCCCAACCCTAACCCCCCCCAAAGCTAGCCCCAACCCTAACCCCCCCAAAAGCTAGCCCCAACCCTAACCCCCCCCAAAGCTAGCCCCACCCTAACCCCCCCCAAAGCTAGCCCCAACCCTAACCCCCCCCCAAAGCTAGCCCCAACCCTAACCCCCCCAAAGCTAGCCCCAACCCTAACCCCCCAAAGCTAGCCCCAACCCTAACCCCCCCAAAGCTAGCCCCAACCCTAACCCCCCCAAAGCTAGCCCCAACCCTAACCCCCCCAAAGCTAGCCCCAACCCTAACCCCCCCCAAAGCTAGCCCCAACCCTAACCCCCCCAAGCTAGCCCCAACCCTAACCCCCCCCAAAGCTAGCCCCAACCCCCCCAAAGCTAGCCCCAACCCTAACCCCCCCTAAAGCTAGCCCCAGCCCTAGCCCCAACCCATACCCCCTAAAGCTAGCCCCACCCATACCCCCTAAAGCTAGCCCCAACCCATACCCCCTAAAGCTAGCCCCAACCCTAACCCCCTAAAGCTAGCCCTAACCCTAACCCCCTAGCCCCAACCCTAACCCCTAGCCCCAACCCCAACCCCAAACCCCTAGCCCCAACCCTAACCCCCCTAAAGCTAGCCCCAACCCTAACCCCCTAAAGCTAGCCCCAACCCTAACCCCCCCTAAAGCTAGCCCCAACCCTAACCCCCTAGCCCCAACCCTAACCCCCTAGCCCCAACCCTAACCCCCTAGCTTCAACCCTAACCCCCTAGCCCCAACCCTAACGCCCCTAGCCCCAACCCTAACCCCCTAGCCCCAACCCTAACCCCTAGCCCCAACCCTAACCCCTAGCCCCAACCCTAACCCCTTAGCCCCAACCCTAACCCCCCCTAAACCTAGCCCCAACCCCCCTAAACCTAGCCCCAACCCCCACAAACCTAGCCCCAACACTAACCCCCCTAAACCTAGCCCCAACCCTAACCCCCCTAAACCTAGCCCCAACCCCCCTAAACTAACCCCCCTAAACCTAGCCCTAGCCCACCTAAACCTAACCCCCCTAAACCTAGCCCTAACCATAACTCCCTAAGGGTTAGGGTGTTAGTATTAGGGTTAGCCGCTGGGATTATGGATGTCTGGAAGTTGGCCGTGTAGGGGGACTTGGTATGTCCGGCACTTACTCTGTCTGGAAGTTGGCCGTCTGGATGTTGGCATTAGGGATCCTGGCTGTAGGGATTTTGTCCGGCACCTGTATCAGCCAAACGTGAAACTGTGACACTATAATTTATCAGTTGATCACCAGTTACACTGTGACACCTTGGTTATGTAGGTGCTGAACTTATTGCATGGGTCAGCAACCTTGGCCTTCCAGATGTTTTGGAACTATGTTTCCCAGGAGGCTCAACCAACCTAATGCGTATCTGAGCATCACAGAAGATGCGGTTCCAAAACACCTGAAGGAACACGGCTGTTGACCACTGTTTGAAGAGGATGTATATAAGAGTCTTAACAGGAGGATGCTGGATGACATGCACATTGAGGTGATGCTTAACATGTTGTAGAAGGTCACATGGAAATCTGCAAGTATAGTGTGTGTCAGAATAGGTTCTGGAGTTGACGCAAGTTCCATGACATGGAATTAGTGAAATTTCTTAGACCAATAGCTAAATACAACACATAAAATTTAAAAAAACCTCTTTCTTTGATCTTTATGTCTAGAAAAAGATTCTGGGTTAGAAATACAATGGGAAGAGGGGGGGGGGCTGCGTGCAACACCGTAAAAAACTGAATTCACAGATTAGCAAAGGTTACATTGCTTGTACTCACCACTCCAGTCACCCAAAGCGGGCTCCTCCTTACCCATCCACCACCTCCCTTATGCAAAACCAAACATCTCTTGGCTACATGTAAAACAGGGATGATTTATGACAGGTGTGCAGCCAGACTACGCATAACACAGTGAAAGAACAAGTTTACAAGAGCCTCACAGAACCCCTATTCTGTTTGGAGATTAATCTGGGCCAGTGGGCCTTATTCCAATGATACAATACAAAAAATGGTCAGCGCCCAGATAAGTTCCACCACCAGTATACCAATGCCAAACCAGATATATAGAGGTTTCCCCCAAACCAATGTGACAACAGGTATAATTATACGTATCTGGCGGCGCGATTGCAGTCGCTTCTTGGTATTCAGATGGTCCTCACGGTGTGTATCATAAATGTCCAATATGGATTATAATAATAAAAACACACAAATGGCAGAATAATAGTGCAGGGTGTATACACAATGTTGGAATAGATGATAATAAATTGTTCCACTCACAAAGAGCCCCGTCACTGGCTCTGAGTGGTTCCAAACATCTGGGTCCTTTTTCTTCTTAGGAATATTTAAAGGAGACCCACTCCCTTTAAAGTTGGTGTTTTCTTTATCTCGTCAAATATGGAAGAAAACATAAAAAACAGGACCTTCTTGTGTAGATCTACCACAATATTAATAATATATATGGTGATGGTATCAACTCACATTGGGTGGAGCTTAAAACCAAGCTCTGGGTGGAAATGCCGGTGGATTTATTGAGTAGGTTAAATCCACGAATACCTCTGAATTCCAAAACAGCAGGGACCAGACTTTTCTTTATGTTTTAAATTAAAGATTTTTCTTTTATAGAGTAAAATAAAACATGTTAAAATGAACACAAAAATGCTCTGTAGATCGCCAGAACGCGTTTCGCCATAAGATTAGGCTTCTTCAGCTGGTTTACAGAGATATTCTACAGTGTACCATATATATAGTCCCTTAATTGGGTATTGAAAGGTCCCATGTGTTTGTAATGTCCGAAAATAGGTTGGCGTGCGTGTCACGCCTCCATCTGTCTGCTTCCGTTGTTTGCCGCCATCTTGCGCACACATGGGACCTTTCAATACCCAATTAAGGGACTATATATATGGTACACTGTAGAATATCTCTGTAAACCAGCTGAAGAAGCCTAATTTATGGCGAAACGCGTTCTGGCGATCTACAGAGCATTTTTGTGTTCATTTTAACATGTTTTATTTTACTCTATGTTTTAAATTAAAGATTTTTCTTTTATAAAGAAAAGTCTGGTCCCTGCTGTTTTGGAATTCAGAGGTATTCGTGGATTTAACCTACTCAATAAATCCACCGGCATTTCCACCCAGAGCTTGGTTTTAAGCTCCACCCAATGTGAGTTGATACCATCACCATATATATTATTAATATTGTGGTAGATCTACACAAGAAGGTCCTTGTTTTTATGTTTTCTTCCATATTTGACGAGATAAAGAAAACACCAACTTTAAAGGGAGTGGGTCTCCTTTAAATATTCCTAAGAAGAAAAAGGACCCAGATGTTTGGAACCACTCAGAGCCAGTGACGGGGCTCTTTGTCTGTGAGTGGAACAATTTATTATCATCTATTCCAACATTGTGTATACACCCTGCACTATTATTCTGCCATTTGTGTGTTTTTTATATATAATCCATATTGGACATTTATGATACACACCGTGAGGACCATCTGAATACCAAGAAGCGACTGCAATCGCGCCGCCAGATACGTATAATTATACTTATTCCAATGATGTCTGTAACATGACGCCACTATAAAAGAAATTGTCGACCATAACCCGGTTAGACTATTACAAACGAACAGCTGTATTAGTGAATTGCGTAGTAATAGTATGGAGCTGCTAAAACATGGGTCAGCAACCTAGACTCTCCAGAGGTTTTGGAAATCCATTGACTACGAGGCCCAGACCATTGGCATCGTCTCCTGGAGTCCATAGGACTCCAAAGAGAGGAGCAATACCCTGTGAAAGCGCAGGAAAGCTTATGGTTCTATCAGAATAGCAGCTTGACCCTAGCGTTAGTGAGTGGAGCAGAATACTCACGTTTAACCCAGTTTTCATTGAAGTTGCAGCCGTCACGTGACCATGGGAAGCTGGACGTTCAAGTGAGTGTCCAACCAATTCAAGGTTTGCGAGCCATTGGCTAGCTCGGAATGACTGTTTTTCATTCGCTGCCAATTTCACGGAAGGCCGGTCAGCAAGCGCTAATGAACCGCTTTCTTGCTATGGCCCATAAGGAAACAGACAGACGATAAAGTTGAAACGGACAAATTGTTCAATACAAACTGGGCACAGTGACCTGTCACAATGCCTAGAGTATCTATTTTAAGTCCTTAAGAGAGATATACACTGTATATTATGTGACAGGTCTTTACAAAGTTTGCGGAGAAAGAAAAAATGCATTTGAAGATGCCAGTCATGTTTTTTCCTCCCATGGAAAATGTGCAGGTCAGAACAAAAGAAGCACAACATAAAAGGAAAGTTACAAAATAAAAAAAGATATTTCAAACCGCGAACACAGGAAATGCTGTACAATGAGTATGACGATAGTGCGGCCCAATCCTGGGTATGTAATTACCAGCGTGATAGGGACAGTGCGAGCCTCTCCAGGAAAAGCAAGTTACTCTAAGAGAAAACGTGGAAGTAGAACCTTTCCAATAAGGAAACACCTCCTAAACGACACTGCGGATAAAAGTGACGTTCTCCAAATGAGATCAGATACTGAAAGCTTAAGACGAACGACTGTGATTAAAACCTTAAATCCAAGAATAAAAGAATAATAGCAATGCTACACTTTAATCTGTTCTGATAACCCTGCATCAAAACCCTGATCATATTCCTAAAAAATATGTAATATTTTTAACCCAGAGCTGCTGTAGATCAACCACTTTCTATGGGGAATCTATAAACTGGACAGCTGACATTCCCATTGATGGACCCAGGGTAAGGGTGTTCGACAGGAATGAATAGGGTGGTGACAAATATTGGGGTGTGGCTTTAAAAACTATTTTGAAAAGATCCCATGTTAATCCACAGTTCTTTTACTCCCCAATCTTGTCTCAAGTTTGTCAAATAGTCTTAAAATAGAAACCGGCACAATTTATAAAATTAAAAAATATGAGATGAATCAACTCTATTTCATGTCAACTAATCTTTCACCCCTAGGGCAAACCGCAAGCAAGGCCTAGACTTCCTCAAAGGGTGTTGGTTCAGGCACACTGCAACAGAATAGAATACACAAGTCTAGGAGGGGCGTGGCTAGCGACGGACGGGAGCAGACGCATGTTAGAGGAGCTCCGCTGTTTACCCTATACAGGGTCACGATTACAGGGTCTGAACCGTCCGATTTTGACCTGCTGAGGGCCCCCAAGACGAGTGGACTGCGTGGTGCTCACGGCGCCGCTGATTTCCGAGCGTTTTATCGCCCCCATCTGACTTTCTGGACCTTCGGGCCTGGTGCGGCCTAGTTGCGGCGGCCATCTTGTGGAGCCTGGGGTGTTTCCTGGAGGCCATATCGGACCTGATTCCTGGCTGGAGAGATTATACTGTCGACTGAGCATGGGGAAGAAGTTGAAAACACTTCCACAGCGCAGGTTGGTGGACACCAGACAGGCGGACATTAGAGATTCACTGAATTATAGACGCTCTGCAACAGTTATACCCCCCTCTTCCCTCCTGCCCATGGGGTATGACTCCTCTGAGGAGGAAGACTGCCCCTGGCACAACGGACGGGGGCCCGATTGGATTCTTGTCCCGGGACGTATCGGCGGGCCAATGTCTATGAGTGCTGCTGCACGCAAGAGAGCGCAGAAAAAGAGGAAAAAGGCCTTGGCAGCGGAGTTACCTGAGGCCACAGCTACGGAGCCCTCCGCAGGTGGCTCAGAGGCTGATACGCTACTGTCGGATGCGGAGGACGTGTCACGGCGGACAGACAGCCCGCAACAAGAGGGAGACCTACAACCGCAGCGGATATCGGAGACCGGCTCTTTATTGGGTGCAGCAACGCCTCCAAGCTCTGCCGGGACCCCTGCGGCTGCCCCAGATGACATGCGCCCCACTACGATGCAGGACTATAGAAACTTCATAGCGGAGATCAAATCAATATGGCTGACCGAATTATCTAACGTGCGCTCTGAGGTAAAGGAGGTGCGCTCACAGATGGTGGCGGTTCAGGCTCAGAATGTGGAGTTGGCAGAAGAACAGACGGTATTGTCGGCACAGGTGACTGCTCTCAGGTCTCAGGTGGAGGTTTTGACGCGCTCAGTGGAGGCTCTGGAGTCCCGGCACCGTCGGCGTAATGTACGTGTCCGGGGAGTTCCCGAGTCGGTTACTCCAGCGGACTTACTCTCGTACACTAATAGACTGGCACGCCGGGTTCTGGAGGATCCGCCTGACACCCCGGAGGTGTTTAGCTCGGTCTACCGCATTCGCAAGGCTGCTGAGGCCCCACGGGAAGCCCCGAGAGATGTGATCGCGGTTACAGCAGATGTGGCAGCCAAAACACGGATCATGACAGCGCCGGGGGCGCGAGCTGATGTCCTATTTGATGGAGTAACCCTGAAATTATTTCACGACCTGCCCTTCGCAACGCTGATGGCGCGCCGCAGATACCGCGAGGTGACAACTTTCCTCAGGCATAAAGGGGTCCGGTACCGCTGGGGTCCAGCCGGCTCGTTAGTGGTTACCCATAACAAAATGTCGTATGTAATCTCGGAACCGGCCGAGGCCTGGCCTGTTTTACTGGGGGCGGGTTTTGCGCCGGATGGTGCGCTCGTCTCCCCGGGCTGAAAACTTAGGTGATGGGAATATCTGACTTGTTTGCACAACACCTTTATGAGAAGCCGCCTCTTTTTCAATGCGTTCTTTTTAGTTCATGGTTTTGCATTTTGTGACTCACGTCTCGTTGTTTATCTGATGTCTTTTGCTGCTCGGAATGTTATAGGAAGACCTCCTCTCTTTCTCTGTTTTTAATTTTTATTTCTATATAGTTTGAGGAGCTATTCAGATGGATTTGGGGATTGTGTTGTGAGCCCCCTTGATCACACCCCCCCCCCTCCCTCATTGCCTGTATAGCTATTTGGGATTTTGGAAATGTTTTATGTTCCCCTTTTCCCCTTTTTTTTTTTTTTCTTTTTTTCTTTAGGTTTCAAGCCTTTTCTCCCCCCCCCCCCTTATGATGGCATTGCCTTTGGCGCCTGCAGATGTCTCAATACGCTTCTTTATTTATTTATTTTTTATTTCTTATCTATATAATGTTTTACGACAGTTGATATCACAGCCCTGTGTGGCTGCTTTCTTGTTGGTTGACATGTGGCCCTATTTGAAATTTCGAAATAAAGAATTAAAAAAAAAAAAAAAGAATACACAAGTCTAGCCAGAATTACATCCAATTTATTTTTAGAAGCAGGTATACTTCATTTTATTGCGCTTTGCAGATATCTTTTGCCAACCCAGCATCAAGCAAGTCTACCGCCATTTCTTTTTTTAGGGTGTGCTCACTTTTGCATCTGCATGTCATACTACGGCAATTGTCACAATATATCATCAGCAAGAACAGCATTGAAAGCTCAGATAGAAGTTTGTCATTTTTTTGCCTAGGGCAACACGGCTTTGGGCCATTGTCAATGATGCAAGGCGAAATTACTAGGGATGCACCGATACCACTTTTTTAAGACCGAGTACCGATACTTTTTAAAAGTACTCACCGATACCGAGTACCAATACTTTTATTTAATGTCATGTGACGCTTTCCAATAAGAACAGACCTCATAAAAATTTATATGTACCGGCTGGGTGGAGTAGAGGTAATGTCACCGCTCTGCATGGAGAGAGCCTGTGGAGTCATGGGTTCGATCCCAGCGAGCAACCTCTCCAGTAAGTGTCCTTGGCAAGACACCTAACGGTACATACTCGCCACCCAGGACATACTTGAAAACGAGAGAAATCTCAATGTATCCTTCCTGGTAAAATCCTTTCACATATGAGATTTGGCCAGAGCACTCATGGATTTGGCCCCAGCACTCATGGATTTGGCCCCAGCACTCATGGATTTGGCCCCAGCACTCATGGATTTGGCCCCAGCACTCATGGATTTGGCCCCAAGGTCTCATGGATTTACCCCCAAGGTCTCATGGATTTGCCACCAGGTCTCATGGATTTGCCCCCAGCTCGAACGCTGGGGAAGCTGGCCGCGTGCATGAAAAGCACGCAGCCAGCGTTCCCCTCCGGCGCGCCGCGATACTCACCCTCCGAAGGTCCGGTCGCTGGGCAGTGATGTGCCCGGCGGCCACGTGATCACATCTGTGACGCTGCCTCCAGCCGAGAGGCAGCGTCACAGGAGTGCCCAGTGGCCGTGGGAACGCATCACTGCCCAGCGACCGGACCTTCGGAGGGTGAGTATCGCGGCGCGCCAGAGGGGAAACGCTGGCCGCGTGCTTTTCATGCACGCAGCCAGCTTCCCCAGCCCCGTGGATACCGGCAAGCCGGCCCAGCGCCGGCTTCCGGTATCAGCGGGATGTATCGGGCCGTTTGCACGAGTAAAAAGTACTCGTGCAAACGGCAATATCGGCCCCGATACTAGTATCGGTATCGGTGCATCCCTAGAAATTACTCTTCAAAACTTTCCAACAGAGGCCAGTGGGTTTTGTCAAACGATCATATTTGGAGTTATTCCTCAATCTTAAACCCGGCTGAAGAGAAGCAGCCCCAAAGCATGATGGTCCCACCTCCATTCTTCATACTCTATTTGGTTTTCCCCAAGAAGGCGCTCTTTATTGGCTTTGGCCAAACATTTTATTTCGGCTGAAAAGTTCAACCTTTGTGTTGTCAGGCCATAGCAGGTTTTCCACTTTGTTCAGGGTAACAGATTTATCTTTTGGTTTAATTTAGATGACTCAGATGTTACATTTTGTAAGAAAGGGTTTCAGCTACCCTACTCCTCAGTCTAGTGTGAGAGCTGGTGGTAACATTGCTTTAGCTTCTCCAATGGTCCGGATGGCCTCCATGATACGCTCTCATCCTCATTTTTTGTTTAAATTGGTCCTGATAAGTTTGCCATTTCATTGGATGTTTGTATGGAAAAACACATTACAGATAGAAACAGCCTGACATTTATATTGACATCCCCTCAAACAATTTGCATAAGATCTATATTGCAGATTCTCATCAGCTGATGAACTCCAGGTTTCCTACTTACTATTGGTCAAGCATCATGGGTGTTGTGCGAGTTTGTAGCAAACTGGGAACCCCAGTTTGACCAACACTTCAACCATTTGTGATAGAGGAACAGACATATTTTATGCAAAGAGCAGGGAATATATACAGTATAGAAGGGGACGCAGAATACCTAAAAGGGATTCCCCACTCACTCCAGCACATTATTTTACTTTTGCAGAATAATTTGAATGACCTGACACATAGTGCAGACCTGCCAATATTCCTCTAGGGCAGCTGCCACTACAGACTGGCTGATAATTCCATCGTGAACTTTTCTAGCACCATCTGTTACCCCAACGGCTGCTGAATCATTACATAACAACGGCATGAGGCGGCCGGCCATGTAACAAAACAAAGGTACTGGCCGCTTAACAGGTCATATTTACTTAGATATAAATCTGCAAGGGAAGAAGAAAAGTATCAGGTGCCATTACTTGCAAACAAACCACGGAACTTTCTGAAGGTCCTGAGAATGCAGCCTTCGTATGTACCATCAGTAAGACCTCCCTTGTGAAGAATTTGATTTTAATCCTAAATGTTTGCCATATGGTCTTTGAGTCCCAGTACTGTACTTTGCCATATGTTGTCAGTTTATGTAACAATGTATCATTTATTATAATATATATTCAAGCCCAATTTTATGCTTTTCATTTTTGGTCAAGTGTAATACCAGGTTTCCTATCCTGGACCACCTTTTTTCTGTAACCTTTTCCACTCACATTTTATACCTAAAAACAATTATTGAGAGGAGAAAAAAAAATATTCACTTCCTCTCAGAAATGGTCCTTCCAAAGCAGGTGTGCCAACTTGCTTGCAGTAAGCACCGGCTGGCCATTTTTTGCTATAGCCCCATGTGTCCTTGAATTGGCTTCCTGCTCTACTGAACATGAAATCTCACTAAGAACAATTTACCATGACTCGGCACAGTCAAAATAAAGACTAAAATGTGACTATTACCCCTTATACAAGGACAGTTTGTAAAAACTACATACATTTAGCGAATGAAGCCATCAATGAATTCACTCAATCAGGCGACTATAGGAAAAAAATAAAAAATACAATCATGGCGTAACATATATGGTGAAAGAGTCCGCAAATTATATGTTTGTACAATGAGCGAAAATATTATTTGATCCCCTGCTGATTTTGTACATTTGCTCACAAAGAAATGATCAGTCTAGAATTTTAATGGTTGGTCTATTTTAACAGTGAGACAGAGCAGCAACAAAAACATCCAGAAAAATGCATTTCAAGAAAGTTATAAATGGATTAGCAATTTAATGTGTGAAATAAGTATTGATCCCCTACCAGCAACAATTCTGGCTCCGAGGTGTGTTTTATACAGGTAACCCTGTATAAAGCACTCAAGAAGATGTACAGGCCCGTCTGAAGTTTGCCAATGAACATCTGAATGATTCAGAGGAGAACTGGGTGAAAGTGTTGTGGTAAGAGGAGACCAAAGGTCGAGCTCTTTGGCATCAATTCAACATGTTTGGAGGAGGAGGAGGAATGCTGTCTATGAACCCAAGAACACCATCCTCACCGTTAAACATGGGAGGTGGAAATATTATGCTTTGGGGGTGTTTTGCTGCCAACAGGACAGTACAACTTCACCGCATCAAAAGGGACGATGGACGGGCCATGTACAGTCAACTCTTGGGTGAGGAGAACCACTTTCCCTCAGCCTGGGCATTGAAAATGGGTCTCAGATTGGTATTCCAGGACAACAATGACCCAAAACACACGGCCAAGGCAACAAAGGAGTGCTTCGAGAAGAAGCACATCAAGGTCCTGGAGTGGCCTAGCCAGTCTCCAGACCTTAATCCCATAGAAAATCTGTGGAGGGAGCTGAAGGTTTGAGTTACCAAACGTCTGCCTCAAAACCTTAATGACTTTGAGAGGATCTGCAAAGAGGAACGGGCAAAATACCCTCCTGAGATGTGTGTAAACCTGGTGGCCAACTTCAAGAATCATCTGACCTCTGATTGCCAACAAGGGTTTTAGGACCAAGTACTAAGTCATGTTTCGCGAAAGGGTCAAATACAGTTGTGTTCAAAATTATTCAACCCCCACTGAAATTGAGTGTTGGCCAGTTTGACATTGATTTTGATCATTCAGTCATCTTGCTTACAATTAAATCAAAGAGGCACGTGTAGGTCAGACAAATATAACATAACATTTATAATGAAATAACCACAAATGTCTTTTCTGTGCTCACATCATTATCAGTTTTATTCAACCCCAAGTGACATTCAATCTTAGTACAACATCCTTTTACAGTTATAACTGCTTTTAAACGTGAAGCATAGCTTGACACAAGTGTCTTGCAGTGATCTACGGGTATCTTCGCCCATTCGTCATGGGCAAAAGCCTCCAGTTCAGTCACATTCTTAGGCTTGCGCACTGCAACTGCTTTCTTTAAGTCCCACCAGAGGTTCTCAATCGGATTTAAGTCAGGTGACTGCGATGGCCACTCCAAAATGTTCAAGCCTTTAATCTGCAACCATGCTCTAGTGGACTTGGAGGTATGCTTGGGATCATTGTCCTGCTGAAAGGTCAACGTCTCCCAAGCCTCAGGTTTGTGACGGACTGCATCACATTGTCATCCAATATCTCCTGGTGAGAAAACAATAAGGTGGAAAAAATGGCGCAGATAATGTGTAGATGGTTGGTCTTGGGTAGCAGCAAGGGCACAAACGCACACTCCCAAGTGCGAATAGTCAATGGATAAAATAATGGGTAGAGTCCTCGCACTTACGCCAAGTGTCCAGTGAGTAATACTTCAAGAAAATCTAGAAAACATAATAGGAAACATACATTGCGCAGTACATCCTTATGACACATGGTTTCCAGAGAGAAAGTATTCACCTCACTTTTTTCTGAGCCCCATAAAGTCGGCTCTGGACTATATAGGCATATATCTGTGGATATGATCTCACCAGCCCGTCCTACCAGCAACCATCCGTGGTGATAACCTGGTCCATAGATGAAATATTGGATCCCCGGGATATGTCACAGACGAAAAGTCGGCAGGATAAAATAAAGTAAAATTTATTGCAGCACTAACGCGTTTCGACCTAATTGGTCTTTATCAAAGACCAATTAGGTCGAAACGCGTTAGTGCTGCAATAAATTTTACTTTATTTTATCCTGCCGACTTTTCGTCTGTGACATATCCCGGGGATCCAATATTTCATCTATGGACCAGGTTATCACCACGGATGGTTGCTGGTAGGACGGGCTGGTGAGATCATATCCACAGATATATTCCTATATAGTCCAGAGCCGACTTTATGGGGCTCAGAAAAAAGGGAGGTGAATACTTTCTCTCTGGAAAACAGGTGTCATAAGGATGTACTGCGCAATGTATGTCTCCTATTATGTTTTCTAGATTTTCTTGAAGTATTACTCACTGGACACTTGGCGTAAGTGCAAGGACTCTACCCATTATTTTATCCAATATCTCCTGGTACTGAAGAGCATTCATGGTACCTTGCACACACTGAAGCTTCTCTGTACCTGCAGAAGCAAAACAGCCCCAAAGCATGATTGACCCCCCGCCATGCTTCACAGTAGGCAAGGTGTTCTTTTCTTCATAGGCCTTGTTCTTCCTCCTCCAAACATAGCGTTGATCCATGGGCCCAAACAGTTCTAATTTTGTTTCATCAGTCCACAGAACACTATCCCAAAACTTCTGTGGTTTGTCCACATGACTTTTGGCATACTGCAGTCGACTCTTATTCTTTGGAGACAGCAAGGGGGTGCGCCTGGGAGTTCTGGCATGGAGGCCTTCATTACGCAGTGTGCGCCGTATTGTCT
Organism: Leptobrachium leishanense; assembly: GCA_009667805.1. Classification (NCBI taxonomy): domain Eukaryota; kingdom Metazoa; phylum Chordata; class Amphibia; order Anura; family Megophryidae; genus Leptobrachium; species Leptobrachium leishanense. The sequence continues at coordinate 89,685,434 of CM019064.1, read as the reverse complement.
GAGCTGAAACTTCAGTACCCACATCTGACAAATCTTTTCTCAGTTCCTCAGCAGTCACACGGGGACTTTTCTCCACTCTACGCTTCAGGTAGCGCACAGCAGTCGAAGTCAGCATCTTCTTTCTGCCACGACCAGGTAGCGTTTCAACAGTGCCCTTTGCCTTGAATTTGCGAATGATGCTTCCTATGGTCTCTCTTGGTATGTTTAACATCTTTGCAATCTTCTTATAGCCATTGCCCTTCCTGAAGAGTAATCACCTCTTCTCTTGTCTTCCTGGACCATTCACTTGACTTCACCATGTTTGTAACCACACCAGTAAATGTCTAGAAGGAGCTGCGTATCACAGTCATTTTAAAGCTGCCTAATTGGTGCTTATTATGCTTTATTGCTGCTCCGTGACATCCACAGGTGTTTTCAATACCTGATTGAAAACACTTGAATGAACCTCTGTTCTTCAGAGTGGTAGTCTTTAAGGGGTTGAATAATTGTGTCAATGAAGAATTCACAAAAGAAACATTTACTACTGTATTACAAAACCAATTGATGTCATTTTAGTTGCATATGGTTCTTTAAAAAGTCCTTTTAGGATTTCATTCTGAATTCAATTACAAATGTACACTAAATTCCTTAAAACCCTTTACAGCATTGGGGGTTGAATAATTTTGAACACAACTGTACTTATTTCACTCATTAAAATACAAATCAATTTATAACTTTTTTGAAATGTGTTTTTCTGGATGTTTTTGATGTTATTCTGTCTCTCACTGCTAAAATAAACCTACCATTAAAATTATACACTTATTTCTTTTTCAGGGGGGCAAACATACAAAATCAGCAGAGGACCAAATAATATTTTTCCCTCAGTGTACATTTCTTTTTTTCATGTACTCACCTGGTTAAATGAGTAAATTCCATAACGGCTACAATGACTAAATTTATATTTAACTGGATGTAAAGCACGGTCATTGTAGAAGAGGTAATATTCACATTTTACTCTGTATTTTGACGGCACCAGGACATACTGTTATTTGTGACATTTGAAGGTGATTGGGGAAACACCTATGTGATGAGTGGCGAATGGCGTTACATTTTATATAATTTTGGTGACGCACATTGTGAATTTGTTGAATGTGAAATCTGCCCAATTGTAGACCCATTGGATGCCTGACATAAGCTTCCCAGTTTATTTTAAAATAAAACATTGCTTGAACGCCGATTATAACATTGACTAGTTAATGGATTCAGATGGATTCCATAAGTAATGCTAAGGATACTGAATAAGGGCCTGGCATGCGTGTCTCCATGTTGAAGAAGTATTGGGTTAATTGTATCTTTATAAATTAGAATTTTTAAGAATTTGGGACCAAGATAAACACATTCCCACGTCAAGAAAGTGTACAATAGATACATAATAACCCTCATTGACTCTAGACTGTAAGCTCCTATGAGCAGGGCACTCTACACCTCTTGTTTCCATTCTATGTCCGTTTATATGTATTTCGTTCCCTTTCGTTATTGTAAAGCGCTGCGGAAACTGTTGGCGCTATATAAATGATGGCAATAATAATAATTAGGGTTGCACCGATACTAGTATCGATATCGGTGCCGATACCGGGTACTGCAGGAGTACTTGGTACTCGTGCAGTACCCCGATATTTTTTTCCGATACCGGAAGCCAGCATTGACCCGGCTTGCCGGCATCCTAGGGGCTGGGGCGGCTGTCCGAATGCTCTATCGGCATTCAGACAGGCCCTGCAGCTGCTCTCCCCACTTTGTTTATACTTACCTTCTTTAGCGACGCCGGGAAAGTCTTCGCGCGCGCGCGCTCTCTCCTTGGAAGGCCCCCAGCCACGACCACGTGGGACCATGTGATCGCGGCTGGGGTCCTTCCCAACGAGCGCACGCGCGGAAACTTTCCCGGCGTCGCTAAAGGAAGGTAAGTGTAAACAAAGTGAGCAGCTGCAGGGCCTGTCCGAATGCCGATAGAGCAGTCAGACAGGCCCTGCAGCTGCTCTCCGCTCATACTTACCTTCCTGAGCGACGCCGGGAAAGTTTCCGCACGTGCGCTCGTTGGAAGGACCCCAGCCGCGATCACATGGTCCCACGTGGTCGCGGCTGGGGACCTTCCAAGGAGCGGGCGCGCGAAGACTTTCCCGGCGTCGCTAAAGGAATGTAAGTATGAGCAGAGAGTGAGCTGGGGGGGCATTATCCATGCGCTGGGGGCAAATCCATGACCTGGGAGGGCATTATCCATGAGCTGGGGGGGCATTATCCAGGAAGCTGGGGGGGCATTATCCAGAAGCTGGGGGGGCATTATCCAGAAGCTGGGGGGGCATATCCAGAAGCTGGGGGGGCATTATCCACGAGCTGGGGGGCAGTATCCACGAGCTGGGGGCAGTATCCACGAGCTGGGGCATTATCCATGAGCTGGGGGACAAATCCATGAGCTGAGGGGCAAATCCATGAGCTGAGGGGCAAATCCATGAGCTGAGGGGCATTATCCAGGAGACCTGGGGGCTTTATATGAGGTCTGTTCTTATTGGAAAGCGGTCACATGACATAAGATAAAAGTATCAGTACTCGGTATCGGTGAGTACCTGAACAAAAGTATCTGTACTCGGTCTTAAAAAAGTGGTATCGGTGCATCCCTAAAATAATAAAAAATAATAGTCACATGTACAGAAGCTCAGTTTGTGTTCAAACAAGAAATGAAATAGCCAAGAGACAATTCCTTCACAGAAATCTGTAAAAATATGGATATGTACATCATAGCAAAGGTCACTTAGTGATTAAAGTTCTCAGAAATGGATTTTGCACCATAGTACAGCAATTCTACAAATTACATAAGTATGTTTCAGTTTAGGATAGTCTTTTGCAAGAAAAACTGATGTGATTCCAACATGGCCACCTCCACCAACACTGACATTTACTGTAACTTATTATGGACTGATGAGGCATTCACTATATGGACAAAAGTATTCTAACACCTGACTATTACATTAGGGATGAACCAATACTGGAATCGGTGGAGATACTGGGTATTTGTACGAGTACTTGTACAAATGCCTCCGACACTGGAAGGCAGCACTGGGCTGGCTTACCAGGCGGTGATGGCTGGGGCCATTTGGCAGAATGCTGCAAGCCTTGTAAGATCACACAAGAGCGAGGCTGCAGGTCCTGGAGCCACGTTATAACCAAACTCACCCAACCATTTGATTACGGACTCTGCTTTGTGTAGTGAGGACAGTCATACTGGAATAAAAATGAAACTCCACAAAAGGTTTCCACAAAGTTTGAAGCATAGCATTGTTCAAAAGGTCTTTGTATGCTCAAGTATTAAGATTTCCCTTCACGGGAAGTAAGGGGTATAGCTGTATCCCTGAAAAACATCCCCATGCCATTATCCCTCCCCCACCAAACTTTAGAGTTGGCCCAATGCAGCCAGGAATGTAATGTTCTGGCATCTACCAAACCCAGACTCGTCCATCAGACTGCCAGACAGAAGCGTGATTCATCACTCCATAGAACACGTTTCCCCTGCTCCAGAGTCCAGTGGTGGGGTGCTTTACACCACCCAAGCGATGCTTGGTATTGTAGTTGATGTGAGGATAGCACCCAGCTGCTCGGCCATGTAAACCCATTCCATTAAGCTCACGCCGCCAGTGGAAGTTTGAAGCTCTTCAGCTATGGATGGAATCAGCAGAATGTGATTTTTATGCACCATGTGCTATGCACTCTGACTATGTGGTCTTCCACTTCGTGGCCAAGTTGCTGCTGTTCGTAAATGCTTCATCTTTCAAATCACATGACTTACAGTGACCGTGGAATATGTAGCAGAGATGTAATGTCATGAATTGACATTGCAGAGGTGGCATTTTATCAGAGTACTACACCAGAATTCACAGAGTTCTTCAAAACGACACATGTTTTTCAAGAATGTTTGTAAATGCATACTGCATGGCGAGGCGCTCGATTTTATACAAGTGTGGCAGTGGCTTGGATTGCAACACCTGAATTCAATAAAGAAGAAGTGCGTCCCAATACTTTTGTTCATAGAGCGCATCTGCCTTTTAATCGATTTGGATGAATCAAAGTGGAATTAGGAAGGACAAAATCTTCACGTTTTAGTCACATAATACACATGCTGACTGGAATGTATAGAAAGTTTGCAGGATCCAAACACTGCAAACAGGATATCAGTTTAAGAGGAAAAGAGTTTTCTTTTTGTTTATGCCTTGGAGACAGGGGCGGACTGACCCATCTGGCACTCAGGCACTGCCTGAGGGTCAATGGGGGCCCGGTTTTGTAAGGGACATTCCAACCACGGCGGCGCACTAACAAACCGCCTCATCGGCGGCGCTGTAGCTTGCCTTCCTGGGCCCCACGTGCACCCTGCATTGATCCCGCCCCCTCACATGATGCATGCAAGCATCACGTGGGGGGCGGCGTCAATGCAGGGTGCACATGGAGCCCAGGAAAGCATGCTGGAGCGCCGCCGACGAGGCAGTTTGGTACTGCGCCACCGTGGTCGGAACTTCCGTTACAAAACCGGGCGCGTGAGCTGCTGGGGGCAGTATATGCCCACGCGTGAGCTGCTGGGGGCAGTATATGCCCACGCGTGGTGTGTGAGTTTTATTGTTTTGTGCCGCAGCCGTAGCTGCCACGAGTGTGTGACTGCTACCGCAGCAGAGCAGTGGCAGTTTGTAAGTCTGGAGGGGGCACAGTGGATTCTCCAATTCGCTGGGGGCCCAGTTGAAAATTGTGCAATGAAATAAATTCTCTAACGCAACAATGCGCATGTGGGTTGTGCGCTGTATGGGAGGGGTTTATGGGTGTGGCCTGTGTAGGCATGGCACAAGGGGCCCCACTAACTCCTCTTGCCTGGGGGCCCCATTACTTGTCAGTCCGCCCCTGCTTGGAGACTTGTTATTTTACATTATATTGATATCTATAAAGCAAGCCTTATCAAGACGTCATCCGATGAGTGGTTAGACATCATTTCATCTGCACTGTCACACTCACACGAGGTCGAATTGCACCACAAATTAGATTGTGGGTTTCACCGAGATAAGGACATGTTGCACAAAGTTCAGGCAGAGCACAAATAAATCATGGAATATAGCAACAGACATCTCATCCTCTGTGTGGTAATCAGTTCAGCTTTTTAGATTCCTAATCCTCTAATCCGCTCGCTTTTGTCTTTCAAGTTAATCTATTTAAAACTTTCTCATTCGATCCCCATTTTATAAAGCACCTGTTTCAGCCTCCCGCCACCTTATAAAGCACCTGTCTCAGCCTCCCGCCACCTTATAAAGCACCTGTCTCAGCCTCCCGCCACCTTATAAAGCACCTGTCTCAGCCTCCCGCCACCTTATAAAAGCACCTGCCTCAGCCTCCCGCCACCTTATAAAGCACCTGCCTCAGCCTCCCGCCACCTTATAAAGCACCTGTCTCAGCCTCCCGCCACTTTATAAAGCACCGGCCTCAGCCTCCCGCCACTTTATAAAGCACCGGTCTCAGCCTCCCGCCACCTTATAAAGCACCTGTTTCAGCCTCCCGCCACCTTATAAAAGCACCTGTCTCAGCCTCCCGCCACCTTATAAAGCACCGGTCTCAGCCTCCCGCCACCTTATAAAGCACCTGTTTCAGCCTCCCGCCACCTTATAAAAGCACCTGTCTCAGCCTCCCGCCACCTTATAAAAGCACCTGCCTCAGCCTCCCGCCACCTTATAAAGCACCTGTCTCAGCCTCCCGCCACCTTATAAAGCACCTGTCTCAGCCTCCCGCCACCTTATAAAGCACCTGTCTCAGCCTCCCGCCACCTTATAAAGCACCTGTCTCAGCCTCCCAGTGAACCAGGCACTTCTGAAATGAAATCCAGTGTTAAGCTACAAATAATGTCAGAATCCATAGAAAGCAAAGGTTACGGGAGCGACTCAAAATCAAACATGTACAAAAATAACGTTGGGTCTAGAAGTTATGAAGCAAATTAAGCTACCGATGAAAGGGTGGAGGGGCCAGAGACGCAGACAAGTATCTGTCAAAACGATATGTTTGCGCTGCTCAATGCTACCTGAAACATTCTAGTTTTAGATTCGGTTAAATATATTCTCCAATAGGTTTCACTAACATTCACCATCGGATGAAATAGTATGGGGTAGGATCAAAAGCATTTTCGATGACGTCCCATTTTTTGTTGTACAGGGAATAAAAATTTTATTCCTTTCGGTATCCAGATCCACAGCTGAAATCGGCTTCTTTGTAAGTCAAACAATTGGAGTGAAAAAACTTCAGGGACTTCCGGGTCCCCGAGGAGTAGTAGCGCATGGCAAGGAACAAAAGGTGAGTAGTCACGTAAAGAGGAAAAAATAAATAATTTTGCAGACGCTGTTCGCAGCCTACCCAATTATTTAAGGGCAAAAAGGGAAAAAAAAAAACTTTAATAGAGCAATACTTTAGTGAATAGACAATTTGGTCTTTCTATGGTTTGGATTGAAAAGGGAGGGGGGAGAAATTTGTGTGTTAAAAATCCCTCCTGCCCCCCTCCACCCACCAGGGTGTGGAAGCAGGAATCAATTCAGATGAAACTGAAAAGGACCTGAACAAGTAACCATGAATGCTTAAAAAGCAGTAGTAGTTACTGTTCTACCGGTTTTCATGGGTTTTGCCTCAAATTCAAGAGGCAAATATTAATCTAAATCTGCTTTGAGAACTGTGAAATCTTTAATGAACTATGGAAAAAAAGGGGGGGGGGTGTCTGCCTGGAGAACACTTCATTTTCCCACTGGGTTAAGGTTTATTTTAATTAGACAACTGCAATTACAAGACTGTACATCAAAAGGTGGGAAGTATGAATGTCCTAAGAGCAAGGAGATGTCTCTCTTGTTATCTTCAGGTAATGAGGTCAGGGGAAACCATAGAAAACTGCAAGTTCTAATTTATACCATAATGTGGGCAGTGACTTAAAAATTAGATGGTTGTCATTAAGGGGTTAAATATATGAATATTTATTTTAAAAAAAGGAGTCTGAGTAGTTTAATTCACTTTAATTAAAATTTGACATATCTAGGTTCACTTTGAAACCATTGACCTCAGTTTTAAGTTGGTCTGGTTAAGTACAGGGTTGGGGCTTTTTTTTTTTTTTGCATTGCAACTAAGCTAGGTTTAAAAGTTTAGAAATGGTTTTTACAAGTTTCATTCTAAAATGTCCCTCTTTAGGGGCTACTGTGTGTACTGTACTGTGTGTGTTTTACATACGTAAATCCGTGTCTCCAATTTATGTCGAACAGTCATAATTTTGGGGTTGCACCAGCCAATCTACAGTTTCCTCAGTTCCACATAGGGAAGTAAAGCAAACCGTGATCGTTGATCTGGCATTGCACAGCCTGTGGTCATGGTCATTAGCTCAAACCATCACAACTGATGAGCGTGGCATACTGCAGCTCTCCAGCTCCTCCCCTTCCTCCTCTACACTTCCTGTCCTTGCACACTGTGTGGAGCAGCAGTGGCCAGGTGTGCTGGAAGCTACAGACTCCACGTCCCTCATCAGAACAGGCCACTGTCTGGGCCGAGTAGCGACACCAAACTCATTTTATTCTTCCTTTCTCCAATCTTTAAATCCCTGTTTTGCACTCGTTCACTTCCAGCGTCGTTCTTCACGCTCAAATGTATATTTGTTCCTCGCATCACATGTAGCGGTTAATTTCAGGATCTTATTTCATGTAGTAAAGTTGGCTCCTACATATCAATCTCAAGCAAGGCATTTTCATTTGGCGCTTTTGAGTACATGGAAAGTGGAGAGCCCCCTGCTTGCTTTCAAGGACAACTGTGTATAATCACCCATAATGAGGGTAAAGGGTTTCCTTTAGAAATAGCTTTAAAAGGTCCAAAATGTGTAAAGTGCCCTCAAACTGGGCACATTTTTAGAAAATGTCCATATATTGTGTCATTCTCAGTGTCCACTGTTGCTTCTTTAGATTACCATCAGCCGGGGATGTGAAACAAAAGCTATAGTAAAAAAAATAACAGTTTAACGCCTCACAATGCCATAAGAAAAGACTTGGGGACGTAGCCTCAATGTCCCGAGATAATGGGTCCCCCAGATCGTGAGTGGCAGACAGCACGCAGAGCCTGGTCCTGTAGGACTGCTCTATGTGGCATGCCGCAGTCACACGGGGGAAGGGGACTTAAAATGGAATATCTCCTTTTTTACATTATATAGGTCAGCGGAAAAACACTGATCTATATAAAAAGAAGCACGGTCAAATAGGCACAAGTTATTGTGCCCATGACAGTGGCACTTTAAACAGTTTTTTTTTGGATATATGTGAAGTTCAGGGAATGGTTTAGTAATGGTGTAATGTTCCACGTTCAAGAAGCACGCAAGCTAGAAAAGGTTTTAGATCTTGAAGACTGCAGGTCCAATCTAGATCACATGTCAAGGGGAAGATGTAGGCCAATGAGATCTTACGTGGCAGACTGGAGCTCCAATACATATAACGTGTCATTGGGCAGATGTAGGCTGGTCTGAAGATCAAGGTTTCCATGTGAGTTACATTGCAGAGTGCAGCTGCAACACATCCTGTAGAAAGAGGGTCATAATTTCTTTTTGTATCACGTGTTCTTGACCATAGCTCTTGCCTCCATCACCCCATTAGGTCTACTTTCAGACCATTTCATGCTTGTCGCCACGTTCAAGATCTGAATAAATCCAATGTGAAATTGCCGTCTGGTTCCAAACTGAAACGCATTGACAGGATTGGTATAAAATGTCAAGTGACGTGCGATAAACCCAAATACAGAAGCATTTTGGAGAGAAAACGGTCACCCAAGCAGTGAAGTGCTTCTGAGTGAGAATATTCATATAGCGACTTATGTCCTACTCCTTTGACCAATCCTTTATATAGGAGGCTGGAGAAAGGTTTGGCTACACCAGCACGCAAAGAAGCACTATTGGAAACAAATACCAACATGATATCCATAAACACAGATAGATACGTGTATAGCTAGTTAGTATATAAATATGCATTCTCTACAAAATTGTGTTTAGAAAATACCCTGGATGTAAAACTTAACTGGCTTTTTAAATTGTGACGACTTGGTTTTGCAAGGTAAACGTGTGGGAATACAACCGTTAGTGAGGAGGTTAACCGAGACACTTTTCTTCCACGTTGCATTTGTGTTAAAGTGTTAGGGGGGACTTGGCTGAGGTGTTATATACCTACGTACATTGGTACCATTAATGTGTTGAGAATCTTCACACTGACAGCAGAAAACTTCAGTTTCACTTTCTTCCAACTGTGAGCTCTGAAACGCAAACAAGATTATGGTCAACGGTTTGTGGCCCCTCTAGGAAACAGGAGAAAGGCAGGGAGAGCCCGCAAAAAAAAGCATTGTGCAGAAGATCCATCACCAGCAGCAGGGAAGCAAGAGGAGAGAGGAAGGACCACCAGCAAAAGGCACTAAAGAAATAAAAATCAGATCATCAGACTCTTGCAAACCCAACTTCTTCCTCGGTCTACCACCATTGTCGGCTTTCCAACTACTATCAAGCCTGCTCTCCTATTTTTCCCAAAACAATGAGTTCCTTTACTTCTGGTCTACAACACCAAAACCACAATGTCGTCCTACAAACAAATACCCAGATGCCCCTTAACCATAGACCTCATTACCATACGAAACATTTCATTCCATGAAATTAGTCCATCGTAAAATATTTCCATTATTTTCTCTTCCCCGCCTCAGATATGGGGTTTTGCCGTTACACATACTTCTGATTCACCCGTTTTCTGTGCTCTCTACATTTTTATTGCATCCCACTGCTCTCTGGGGTTTGGGCTGCATTCCCCGCCTACTGTAAATGTATTCGAACCATTAGAAGTCTATGGAGGTGCCAAGTTTACTGGAACTCTGGGGAATGGTGAATAATGGGCAAGTACCAGAAAACAAGTCATAAATGTTCCAGCTTAAAATCAGCCCTTATTCGGTGCCCGAGTCTCCTCACCCATCTCCATGATTTCAGAGGATGAATTCAGCCCTCTGGGTGAAGCTAAACCCTCAAATTCAGACATTTAGAACAGCAAGTGCTAATCTCCACTTCATGAGGCGTTCCAGGAGGCAAGACACTTTTCAGGACTCTGTTCCCTCCAATGGGTTCTCAGATCAATTGGAATAGCTGGACATTACGGCTGCAGCAAAGCGGAAGACGTTGGCAAACCCGTCTGGACTAGCGTAGAGGAAGTCCGACACAGGGAAAGGGGAGTTTGTTCACTGACTAAAGGGTTAATGAAAGGACGGGTTAATCTTCCACTTCTCCACCTTCTATTTTAGCCCTAAAGTATAACTTTAAAGATTTTACGAGGCATTTGTCTCATTCCCCTCACTCTGGCTTTGAGTTATACCTTTCACTCCATTATTCATCCTATCTCCATTGCCATACTCAGGTTAGTCGCATTTGGTGGAAAACCTTTTTTCCCCCCCACTGGACGTATTTTGCAACAAAATTCAGGAGCCACAAGGCCAATAATCCAGGCCTACATAAAAAAAAAAAGAGACGTGTTTTTACTGAGGACTAGTGAGAAAAAAATAAGTTAAGCAATAAGGTTAAGAAGAAAACTAGAAACCTTTGTGAGACCTCACTCAAGTCTTGACTTATCAATTCTAATTCTAATTTTTTTTTTAACCTTATTGCTTAACTTATTTTTTTCTCACTTGTCTCACTAAAAGCCATTGCAGAGAAGATGTTACCATATGCAAATCAGTCTATCACCCAGAAAAGGAGGCCAGAACTGAAGTGCCAAGGAAGTCTCCTCTGCACAAGAGATACAGCAACCTTGTACGGCCATGTTAGGCCTCATCAGGAGGTATAGACGATGCCACTCTAGGCACTTTACGTAAGGGTTCCACATCTGGATTACCCTGTAAAAAAAAGTTATACGCTGGCTGCTGATACTTACAGGTCCGCTCTCACACCAAAAAAATTGTAGGTTTTATATAAATAAGGCGAGTCTCTGCTAAGACTTGTTACATATATGAGTTTAAAGGTTTTTCTTTCCTTGTTAACACTTGACTAGAGTTATCACTTATTTTTTTAAGTTTTCATAGATCGCATTCATCTGAACAGAACTTTGATGGTTTTTGCCGAAAGCTAAAACTAAACCGTGAAGATCAAACGGCACTGAGGCTCAGCGAGGAAATCTAGGTAATGTTTTCATTGGAGGTAGCCGAAAGAATGCTCAATAAAGAAGTATCTAGCAAACAACAACACATGTACGCATTCCCATTTTATGCTAAACCTATCTAATCTTTATTTTCAGTGCACAGATACCCTAAAGCTTTCTCTATCTAAACATGCCTCTGCAGAACAGAAAACAACTCCCTTCCTTCAGAAGCTAAAACACAACCTAAGGGTAAGTTCCCATTTAGAGAGCACCAGTCATTAAATATGAATCGGCAAGCTTTTATATTCGAGTTATACTTTGTGTTAAAGAGTGCACAGATATGTTTTATTCTCCCCGTTGGCTCCAATACCTGTAGTTGTTAAAAAAAATTACCTGTATAATAAAACATCTATATTAGGGTTTGTGTTGGCTACAGGTATCAACTCTATGCAGTGCACATTAGCAAAATAGCACCACCTGGGGTGGCCAGAGCAGCCATGTTTTCCACATACTGGGCAGTATTATAAAAGTTGATGCCAACTTAACTCCAGACTATAATGGCTCTGGTAAGTTTACAACAGCTCTGGTTAAGTTAGCACCAGCTTTGTAATACTGTCTACAGAATGATTGGTGGCACATCAAAGTGTTCCTTAGCAGGAGGGAAATCAATATACCAACTATGGCAGTGTCTGAATGCTACATACTGCATGGGACAGCTTTGACATGCTCTACATCAGCATTTAGATGTTCTTTGTGCCCTGGAAACCATGTAGGAACCCTACTTGTCTATGACACACAGCAGCACATCAGCCTAGATCAGTGGTTCCCAACCCTGGACCCAATGTAACCCTAACAGGCCAGGTTTTAAGGATCACCGAGAAAATGCAGACTGAATCCTGCAATTACTGAGCAGCAAATCATATCACCTGTGCTGTGCTTCACATATCTGGCCTGTTAGGGATACTAGAGGACCAGGGATGGGAGCAACTGCCCTAGATAATGTATAGTGGTTGCTACCCTTTAAGAGAGCTCAACTCTTTGTAGAGCCAGGTGTACAAGTGTGCGCACAACGTGGTGCCCACACAGGCGTCTGTGTGGAAAGCATGCCCGTTCTCAGACGTTCTTTCCGGACACCTGTATGCCCAATGTGGCCCCAGCATCAACGATTGCAGCCGTGTGGCTCTGGTCTGCCTGCTCAGCACCTAGTGAATGGTATGCTATACTACTTGCTCCAATCCAGGTAACTTTCAATGAAGCGCACGTGACTGGGTCCATCTACCCCAATCCATCTACCCCAAAGCAGTGGGTTTCCCAGGTAATTTGTATACCACAAGAGTGCGGGACACTCCTTGCCAAGTTACACCGTTTGCAGATATGTATATGTAAGGAACTGCCAAGTCCTCCTCCCAGTAAGAGGCAAGACTATAGGGATAATTCACCAAGCGCCATTGTTTGCAAACGGGGCAACGCTGTGCTGCTTACAACAGTAAAAATAACCAATGTTGCAACTTCAAGTTTTCACAAAAGCAAAATTGAACAATTGCAGGCCAAGGCCGAGGTCAAATGAGCCTGGAGGGAACGTCCATGAGATTGGATATTCTTTCCGCTCGGACACCCACATGACCAACTGGCTGAGTGCACGTTTGTGCGCTCAGCCCTACAAAGCGCAAGTCTCCTATGGAGGCTCGCGCTTTGTAGACTTGTCCCAACGTCCACTGTAACGGTTCGATAGGGATAAAAACTGCACGTCCGTTGTAACGTGCGATAAAAGTGCAGGTTACACCACGTGGTCCTCCCTGTTGAGCAGTCATAACGCTACTAGGGATGCTGAGACGAGGGGTCACTACGGACGCACTTAATAGGCTCATGTGACCTGGGCCTAAATTGATGTAAACATTGGCAAACAAACCCTTTAATTCGTCTGTAAGGTGAGTAAACTGAGTCAATTCTCCATTTAGCCTTTTTCTACCATGGTTTGCAACACTGGAGCAATACTGTAGCTTCTTTAGGAAGAAATTTATTCTTGGATTTGAGTTATTTTTGGGTCTTTTTAACAGCGAGGTAATCAGTGGAACTACCAAATATGGTTGAAGCAACACAACGGCAGACAGCTGTAAGGCCTAGCAACGATGAGGTATACTAAAACATAACATGTGGAAAATTAAGGTAATGAGATTTCTTACATTGCACAGACAAGGTTTTATCAGGTGTAATGCATACTTTTCAATTCTCAAGCTACGAATACAAAAAAGTAAAGAAATGAAAAGGAAAAAAGAAATAGGCAAAAGAAGTCGTTTGACTACACCGGTGTCCTTACAAACATTACAGCTCCCGTCTGACGTCTGGAGCGCACGATTAATTTTAGTGTTCTGCAGACATAATTGCACAACGGCTGTGTACAGAATTACTTAATGCGTCTCACCTATATACAGGGATAGCGAGCACAGGTGCACGCGGCTCAGGGACAAGCCTTCCTTTGATTACTGAATTAATGATTTACCGTCACAATGAGATACTTTGAAAACAAACCGCCATCGTTCGGTGACCTGCAGATGGCTTTTGTAAATACAAACACAAGGCGGCAAAGGTTAAAAATGGAAGCGGCTGCGCAGCAATGCGGAGCTATGGTTATATGAAACCTATGCGTATACGCAAAGGAAAGGAAAACCTGGGAAGGGAGGTAATAAAGGATGCTACAAATGCACCGACTGAACATAACATTCACACATTATGATAGGAACACTAATGGGGCGGGGGAGTGATCAGAGACACTGTAAACACAAACACAGTATATCTCCTGTATTGGTGGGGGGAGGGGGATTAACATGATTTTTTAAATATAAAGAGATGCCATGCAGAGCATCATTGGAAACCTACTCAGCGGCTGGAGTGCCACAGTTAACAACCGATAATTAACCCAATAGTCACCAGGCGGTTTTTCCATTGTCAGTCTAGAAGTACCCACTGCTGTTTTCACATTTCTGCGCTGTTAGTGTGTAGTTCTAATTATCCTCTTACTGGTTTATGGAACCCACACATATTATACACAGTTTTTCTTGCCATTAAATGGACTTTCTAATTTATGAAATATGATGGAAAAACACACACTTTTTCGAACTTTGACCCCCGAGATCTACAACCGCAAAGAAAAAAACAACCCACTAAATAGTTTTGAAATTTTGTCCTGCGCACATGTGTAACGAAGGCAGTGGGTGGGGAGAGGCCACAGAGGCCTCTGAGAAGTCTGTGATCCGATGCCTAATGGCACCAGATGGCGGACCGGTCTCTCAGGGGTCAAAGAGAGCCATCACCAGAAAGGACCCACACTGTGACCTTTCCAGTGATGTAGCTTTTTTAAAACTTATAACTGATCGGGAGGGAGAGGGGTCCAAAGGACCCCCCCCCCCTTCAGGCACTGTCCCGGCTGTGCTGAGGGGCCGTCAAACTGACGTCATCGCGTCTGGCAATGAAGTCAGTGTGACTGCAGGGGTCCATAAAGGCAGACCCCGGCCAGAGTGGAGAGTCTCGGGAGGGAGGATTGCGCTTTGCACTCTCACGGATGTTCCTTCCACTCTGAAGTGCGCTCGTCTGACCCCGACCTAATTACAAGCCAAATCGCAGACTGGCCAATAGAGAAAAAAAAAAAGAGTAAGAGGGGAAAAGCGCACAGACAAAAGATAGAGGAAGACTAGACAAGGTACTATGCGCAGACAATCTCAGGCACAGTTTGATGTGTTTGGATCACAAATGAACATTCGTGAGACACTGACCAAATGAAAAGATGCTGGAGGAGTGCTGGATGCCATATGTCAGGCATGGTGGCAGCAAAGTGATGGTCTGGGGCTGCATTAGTGGTAGTACAGTAGCATATTTACACCGCGTAAAAAGAACCTTGAAGAAAGGCTATCACTCCACACAGCATGTCGTACCCTGTGGTCGGTGCTTGATTGGCGCCCAAGTGACTAACCCCACAGTTCCAAACTCTGCAAAGATTATGCAGGGAAGTAGTCGTCAGCTGGTATTCTGACTTTAATGGCAAGGTGCTGCCCCACCACATGTAGAATTTTAAGTTCCAGCGCAGTAATCTGTTACCTAATCAAGGTAGCTCATTTGAGATCACTATTGAATTCTCTCCTGCAGCTTACGACCGCTACATAACTCACTGCCCATCAGAACTAATAAATGGTGTGTGTACAGAAAAACATGGAGGGACTGGCAACCCTAATTATTACAGATATTTAGCATTGCCTTGGATAACCCTGTGGCTTGGAAACTTCACTAAGAGATGCCAAGTGAGTAAAATCCAAATGTAACACAGTGGAAGTGCAGCGTCAAACTTAACCTTGATCATCCTTCCAGCTGGCATTCCACGACTGGATTTATTTCCTGTGGAATTCCCACTCAGCCATAGAACAACTAAAATATCACACAGTCAGTCACAAAAAGAGGAGTAACTTACACCTGTGGTCACTGTTATGTTTAAACACTTCATTGTGTCAAACCACAGTAGTCATGCTAGGCCAGCGTAAAGGAAAAATCGAGACACAGCACTACTGGTACCTACACCGTGCCAAACTGCGAAAGCGCTCCTGCAGAGATCAGCAACCTTCAGACTACGGATGCTTTACAACATCATCTCCCTTTATGCTTGGTCGCTCATGAGACTAGCTGAACCTCATGGGAGATGCCGTTCCAAAACATCTAGGAGGGCTAGGCTTGCTGCCCACGAAGATTGACAGTTTAAATACTTTTTAAAACAAACAAATTTATTAAATCAGAAAAAAATTGAATATTGATGTCCCCATACAATGCATATACTAATAGTAATGGCATCTAAACATTATAGCTACAATGCAATATACAGCGGGCATACACACTTTTTTCTCACAATCAAGCTTGAGGTCAACCTCGTATTTAATATTACTATAATAGAATAAACTGTGTTTCTTAAATGGCAAACAGATGCCAGAAAAAAGAATTACACAATTTCAAGTATAGGCTTCTAGGATTATAGAGCTGTGAGGTTTTAAAAGGATACTCTATTAGAAAGCGTTCTTTTTTGCACTTAAATAATTGGGTAGAGGCTTCGGACAGCCTCTACCCAATTATTTAAATATTTTTTATTTGGGGTTATTAACTTCACCTTTTGTCCCTCACCACATGCTGCTCCTGTTCTTCAGATAAGGGGCTTCCAAACCTGGAAGTCCCTGAAGCTTTTCTACGCAATTTGTGGCTCCTACGCAACTTGCGTAGCATAGGAACTGCAAATTGTGCATCGCTACGGACTTGTGCATTTACGTGGGCAAGTTCTATAGTTCCTGCAAAGATCGAATGCTCAGATCCGATCCATCCCTGCCTCTCTGAGATCTCCTGCTATCACAGGCGTTCTCAGAGGGTGACACAGTCACGCTCTCTGAAAAAAAAAAAAATATATATATATATAAATAAATAAATAATCACACTAGGGTTGTGATGAAGGGCAAAAAAATGATAAAAAGCCTCCATGCAAGAATTAAGTTCATTATTGCGGAAGCCATTTGCACCTCACAGCAATTCAAAGAACTGCATCACAGAGCTCTTGTGCCACATTCCCCAAATGCAGCAAGGAACTCTGGGTAAGATATGTAAATTACATCTGTCTCTGTCTTTTTTGCATCCTGGGCCTGCTTTCACACAGAACCCTTCAATCAATGCCATGCCCTACTAGATGGCTTTTTGTTTTAGCAGAGATCAGGGTTTATGCAACTGGTCAAAGCCAATGGACAGGGCTGTTTCGGGTTTATTGGACCCTCTTCACCAGGAGCTGGGCATGACCAGTTGCAGTGGATGCTTGGACCCATAGGGTAAATCAGTACTTGCTATGGTTAAGGTGAATGGCAAAAAATGACAGACACACACACACACAGGGAAAGGCTGCACTTATCCTATACAACCAATACAGGTGGGAGTTACTATTTTGTATACACACACACACACAGTTCTTTAAAGTCTGTGAGGTAATCTACAAAAATGAGCAGTGGGGCGGAGCTGACTGCCGATATGGATGGTCGCATCTTGCTGAGCTCCACAAGGATTGTTCTATTTTTTTTGCTGACCCTTGCGACCTACCTTCGGCTGCAGTACCTGGCGAGGTGGGGAATGCACTGAGGTACCTGTGGACCCGTGCCTGGTCTCTCCCGTGCCCTCGGAGTAGTTTGGGACGATTTATTGCCTCCGGCCTGTTTTTGCGGCCTACCCCGGGCGGCCATTTTTGAAGCCTTTTCCTGCTGGGATCAGCATTCCCCTTCTCTTGGGGCGGTGGAGCTGCGATGGAGTGCCTGGATAGATGTCTGGCGTGGCTGATGGAGGAAGGGGAGCGTCCACTCTCACGAGGGGACATCCGGCACCTCATTGCTGAGATGCGGCTCTCCCAGAATGCAGCTGCTCCCTCCGGGAGTGAGAATGCGGGCCCCCTACGTGAGTGCGGTACACTTGCCTGCTGGGCCGAGCGGTGCGAAGAGGTATGGCAGCCGGAGAATGGAGAACAAGCTGCGACGCCCCGGCGGAGGTGCTACGGGCAGTTTTCCTACCCCTGAAGGGGATCTCCTGTTTGCCTACTGCCTGCCGACCCTCAGCTGAAGCTGCCCGGGTGGATCACGGACGTCTGGAGGGTGCTGCGGATGTCGAGGCATCAGAGGACTCTCTGCTCGATGCCGGCCTGGCCGCTGTTCGGGAAGCGGTGGGGTCTGGAGCTGGCATATGGTCCTGAGACCGGAGCTGCCATATGGTCCTGAGACCGGAGCTGCCGGGGTTACCTGGAACCGGAGCCATTGGAGGTTTTTTCTTTCCCCAGGCTTCTTCGAGGAGACCGAGGGTCCTGCTCTCGGCCTCACCTCGTCACCTTTCCCGGTTCTGACCCTGCTCTTGGCTGCTGGACATAGGGGGAACATGTGTCCTATTTTTTCCCTGGACACTGACTGAGCCGGATGGTGCCGCTTTCGGATCTCTGGCTGATGACACCTTCCCTGCAAGGCCTTTTCCCCAATCCCCCCAGATGTGTTTCACCCCCTGCTGACAACCCACACTCACCATTAGCTGAGTGTTTACCCCCCAACCTGATGACATGCCCTGCTTACACCCCCCTCCCTTAGCACTTGAGACTCTTCCTGAGGACATTTTTGTTTTAGGATTTTCTGCTGAGGTCTTTGATTTCACCACCCCCCCTTAATTGTCTGTGTTTGTCCGAGTTAACATGCAGACCTATTTGCTGACATTTGGGACTTGCTGATTGTCTGCTGGAGCATCGGGACTACCCCCCCCCTTTTTTTTTTAAATGGGACATTGGGTAGTATCCTGGGCGAGCCGCTAGGGTGGCAACCTAGGCTCTGGCCGTCCTCTTGGCCCCAGGTCTCCCGGCCCTGTGGTCTCTTTCATGGCCCCCGGCCTCCTAAGGGGTGTCGGTGTGAGCCAGGAATGCCACAACCTAATGGGCAGTCCTTTACCTTTTCCCCTTATTTTTTTTTTTTTCCTTTTTATTATTATTATTTTTTTTTTACTCCCTTTTACTTTTTCCTGATGCCCCACTGTTGGACTACAGTGCTTTTTTGTTTTTCTGACTTTACCCACCTGAGTTGTCCTGTTTCGCTCACTCGTTATTATTTGTATTTATGTCTGATTTACTGCTGACCTATTTCAAAATAAAATTTTGAATTAAAAAAAAAAAAATGAGCAATGGGGGGGGGGGCGACGACAACTCATGTTTGCAATTTTGTAGTCTCACTGGATGTTAGCGCCGCCGCCTACATAACCTACATAATTGTAAGGATGAAAAATTTACAGTAAACGGAGGGGAACATACAAAATCAGTGGATATCTAAAGCAACCAGCTGGCGCAAGAAAAAAAAAAAGTTCGTAGCAGCAATAAATTCCAATCCTTGCTGTGATATAAACTTCTTTCTGGAGAGATCAAACCATGAAAAATAGACTGAGGCAAAAAGGTTTAAATTGGCCGTTTCAGCAGTAAAAAGAGCAAAGCCAGAATAAAAAAAGTTTTACAAGCAAGAAATGCTCTCAACTGTGGAAAGCCCATATAAACCTAAACTCAGGGTTCGTTAATAAAGCAAGCAAAGTCATGCATTGCTGACATATTTCAGCAAGCACCGTGTTGCTGTGCAGGATGCGTGTGGATACGCGCAATGGACCCGAATAAATACAGCACTTTCATAATCATCTAAAACCTATAGTGCGTATGAGATGGATGGATGTATATTCAAACAAAATCTATATAAAAAGATACATAATTGGTCATTTTAATAAGTTTGCTTTATTGCACCAGCGATATCTGCAATGAGAAGGGACAGCACACCTCTACAGGAAGGCAAATGCGTCTGAAAAACATTTAATATATGTTCTCTAACATGAGCATGTGCTCCAGTGATTAATATTTATAGTTAAAAATGTCAATGTGTCAACAGACTTGTGATCCTATGTTTTAATGGAGCATAACAGGGCTCAGTATCCTTGGCCCTTCAGATGGTTTGGAAGTACATATATATATATATACACACACACATAATTTTTTTTTAACACACAAGCAAATTTCCTAGGAGTAAACTCCGTAATACAACACACAAATACAGCACACTCCAACCATACCAATAATACACGACTGGTCAATTACAGCAATGAACGCGCGTCGTAGCGCTTCAACGGGGAGGCGTTCAGCACAGCGCTGTACCACACGCTATAGCATATAGCCGGCCCCATCGAAGCATCACAACGCTGCGACGGATGCCTGGAAGGCATGTCAGTACAGGCGCACATAGTGCACTCGTCTGACACAGCCCTAAGTCAATTAGTTCTTACTACCATACCCCCAGCCACGTTCAAGAAAAAAAAAAAAAAAGGAGAGAAAGATCCATCACGAGGATCTTGTGCTGACGAATTATTTAAATTCCTCAAATACCAGGCCTGGCATATCAAAAGCACATGCACCCATTTCTTCTAGACCGAATATAAATGAAAAATTCTGTGTTCTAAATCCTGTATTTTCTATGGATTCCACAGATTATTGGATTTTGTTGGGAAATTCTAGAAATACAGATTACAATTTAATTAGAAACAACATCATTAAGGTGCTATTTTTTATCTAGTTTAGTATGGGGGTATAAGGTTTTAGAAAAGCATAGAGCCTCATATCCTGTTCCCTTTAGCAGTGGGTTATCCCATTCCACATTTTAATACTCCCTGGTACAGGACCCTCCTTTATTTGTCCTAATGAGTAAGAGGATTCGATCGAGGAAAAAAAAACTTTCAAGGACAGTGGTCCTACTTACCTACAGGGTGCTGCCATCCTGGCAATAGCAGCGGCACAGCAATTGCGATCCAATCACAGCCGACGATATTTACCTGCCAGGTGAGATCCGAATAGCTTGAACACAACAGATTCATATAAATGTAGATTGAATTTACGCTGGGTCTGATACAGCACAGTCACTTGGGGTTACAACAATATGGTCTGTGGATTTAAATTTATGTGAAGCTGTGGATTTTCCATGCAAGACGCTCAGAAGTGACTACATTCCCCCATTATAGCCTATATATTACCAACAACTGTGCAGGCGGCACTCGTGGAAGGTAACTATGAACACAGTCAGCTGCAGGGGCCTGTCCGAATGCCGTTAGAGCGTTTGAAAAGCCGCCCCAGCCCCTCGGATACCGGCAAGCCAGCTCAATGCTGGCTTCCGGTATCGGGGGCATCCCTAGAATTAGCCCGCAGTCCGGCAGGTTTCTTGCCCGCCGACTGCATCTAAAAAAAACCTAATTGTTCGGCGCCCAGATCTTCATGTCCTAGGCGTCGGACGATACAATTTCCACACCCCTGTACCATCCACTGAAACTTAAGACATTGTATACATGGATATTTTTGCAAAAGGCTTATGCCAAGCGGTAAATAGCTATATTGGTTTTTTTTATTGCTATATTTAGAGACTGTTAATCTGTACCTCTTCTCAAATTCTCTGCGTGAAGAATTTGCCTTTTTTCCAGCTTCTGTAATAAACAGCTTATGGGACTGAGGTACTTTGATTAGGGAAACAAGCTACAGTCTTGAATTCTGACTTTATCCCCCCCCCCCCCTCGAAATAGAATATAAAAAAGAATATTTGAATATTTTACGTCTCCCAACACAGTATCTCAGAGGTATTAAATGTTTATAACAAGACTCGTAGCAACACTCAAAAGAACAGAATATAAGGCTATAATTAGTGGTGAATATTTTATGTATGTGCAAGTCATAAACACATGAAACAAAAAGGCACCAGTCGGTGTCTAACCCTCGGTTTTAAACCTTGCCTCTAGCCATAATAAAGAGAAAGAAAAAGCAATAAGAAATTTCCATCAACAAAAGAGTTTCTCAATGTGCTATAGCTAATGTGCACATAGTACAAAAAAAGGCAAAGAAAATACAATGAGGTATTTTGAGTTTAAACAGTCGAATGCAATAAATGTAAAATGAAAAGGTCTGGTTCTCTATGCATTATGTTTATTTGGGGAGGGTAACTGCAAGTGCTTCATTCAAAAGAGACACTTAGCACAAGCAGCCACATCATTTGCTTTTGATATGAATTCTGGGTATCAGAGTCTCACTTTTCAGCCATACACATGTTGGCAGCAATGGACGCTGTAGCCAAGGTTTTCCACTGTTACGCTCCGGCCCCTATTACGGCTGGACTGGTAATCGAGAGCCATGAACTCAAAGGAAATCTAAATCAGCGACTCCCTGTGTTAAGGACCTAAATATGATAGAGCCTCAGCTGGTATTCTCTTCAGGAGTCTATAGAAAATCATGGAGAGCTGCACACAATTTTATAGGATCATGCAGTAACAGCGGAAGGACAACTGAGAACTATTTGCATTACATGTCCTTCAGCCTCGTGGAGATCTGAGGTGGCAGGTTACATCCGCTTTTTTTAAAATCTTTTTAAGGTTTGTGAAAGCCAGTATTTTTTTGCCAATTGCATTTATCCTCGGTCTTCCCAAACACAAGCAAGGCTCTAGAAGAAAACTAAGTACCAGCTAAACCAAGCAAAACGGAAATGTTCTGATACAATGAGACCCCGAAGGAAATGTATTTCTCTGACACATGCAAGCAGTAGGGCGGGGTGGTTTTTTTCTCCCAATTTCCGCTTTTAAAATATAGAGTATGAGGAAGTCAACCTCTATTTTTTTTTTTCCCAAAAAATTAAGGACTATGGATTTCTTTTGTTCACTGGCAGACCGTCCATCCAAGATGCCGAGCCTGTAGGCTCTGTTGCTGCTAGGACAGACTATCCACCATAAATTCCTCGATTTTCATAAAAATTTAAATTGTGGTTGATCTAAAACTTTAATAAAAATCCAAAATCACTCAACTGTACCTAGAAGTCATGGTCCTCGTGTCACTCTGAAGTCCATCAAACAAAGGAAAATGTTAACTTTTTAGGTGAACCTGTAGCCACAATAGGCCCATTGTACAGCGCTGGGGAATATGCAGGCGCTTTATAAATAAATAATAATAATAACTCCGATGTACCTCGATAACATATGCAGCTATAGGAATGAAATTGAGGTTTAAGGCCGGGTGCGCGAGACATTTTTTGTGCGCACTAACACGTGTCGCATCATATAATTATGCATAACGCGAAGCCCACACGCATAACACACTATGCATAATGTGCTCTGCGCATAACGCGCTGAAGACATCCGTCTTGAAAACACCAAGGCTGTTGCGCTAGCATTGACGCGACGATGGGCGTCAAATGTAGTGCGCATGCACACTTTAACAGCTTTTTATTTTCATTCAACTCCAATTCAGTTTTTTACGGCGTGCGTCCAAAATAACGCATCGTCTGGCCTCTACCATCTCTTCCGTCATTTTTAACGCACGGGTGCGTCGTTTTTAATGCGCACTAAAAAAACGCATCGTGTGCACCGGCCTAAGCGTCAGCGCTGGGTGCTTATTAAAGAAAAAACATAAAAGACTCAAAGATTTTTTTATTTCTAAAAGGATTTTACCAAGAAGGATACATTGAGATTTCTCTCGTTTTCAAGTATGAAGAGGTTGTAAAAATAAAGGTAATATGTCAATGTAGTAGCACGATATACTATGGAAATGCTAATGCAAGGAGCAGCAAATTATAGGAGAAAATCCACAAAACTTGTGTTAAAGACCAAGAACAGTCCAATCTGGCCAGCCCTGACAGAACCCTGTGTGATGGTTCCGTAGAACTCCAGATCATATGGCGTATGGTAAACTAAAAGGTTTTAAACACGCAAAGGATTTCGGATTTTAAATCTGCAAATCCCCAAAGGTTTCCGTCACAATATTAAAAAGATTTACATTTGTGTGCGGCTAAGCGTAGGTCTTAATATTAAGATGTTCAGTAGGATCTGCCTTCTTTGCGAGGATTTGTTTCACGTTTTTCTTCTATAGCAAAGAAAAAAATATATAAAAATTACAGAAACCTTGCCGTGGATAAAATAAGTTTAACGTAGGTTTAACGACAGTTAACGTAGGTTTTATACTACAAATATAATTGATGGGGTGTGGAGGATACCTGAAAGAAATTCTTTTGGACCTTAAAAAATAAAAAAATATATATTTTATCAGTCCAGTACCTTAGTGTCAAATGAAGCCTGCATAGAAATCAGCAAATAATACTTATGCTTGTGTTGGTTGGGATTAGGGTTAACCCTAACGAGATGAGATTCTGATCCATTTTTTCACATTTTTAGACAACAAATTCTGCTCATTTCGGTAGAAAGAAAAAAAAGACCATGGAACAGCAAATGTTTGGGGTTAACCCTAACACAAATACCAAGTCCAACTACTGATCTTAGCCCTAAAACAAGCACAAATACCAATTCTAACCATTAGGGATGTGATTACAGATCCAGGATGCATAAAAGTGAGACAGAGGTCATTTGCATATGCTACCCAGAATTCCTAGCTGCATATGGGGAATGTGGCACAGGAGCTCTGGGATGCAATTCTTTGAGTTGCTATGATGTGCAGGTGGCTTCTGCAATATTAAAAACACACTTATTATAGTGTGGAGGCTTTTTATCTCACTTTTAGTGTTATATATATATATTTGGAAAGAAGTTGTGACGGCACTCCAGGACTGTTAATTTGTAGTTTATTCAATCATGAGAGTCAACGTTTCAGCTCCCAATTTGGAGCTTTCCTCAGGACAAAAATCATTGAGTTGTACAATGCAACAGTATACTTTTATACACAAAGAGTAAAGTAAACTTACCCCACCCCACACGTGCGGCGTTGCTGGTGACCCAGTGCGCATGCGCGTACTCATCCCGGTCGCCCCGGGATGACGTATCATGTGGCCATAGCAACCCAAACGCGCACTTTCCTTCCCTGACACCGAGTGCAAATCGAAAGTAAACAAACAGCAGACATACACAGCGCTCCATGGTACACAACAGCTGCGGATTTCAGACCCAGAATTCGCTTATGGGTATCATGCAGCAGCAAGAGCATATAATCCAATAACTATGAACAATAAACAAGGGCTAGTCGAGATCGCCAATACAAAACCCCATGTGATGAGCTATGCACCTGGATGACTCGCATACTCAATGGCAAGCGACGCATTCCAATCTCACAGGGTATAGGAGCATAGAGAACTCTCAAAACATGGAATACATTATTTTCTCATTTAGACCATCGGGGTGAATCGTACGTAGATGGTGAATCCAAAACGTTTCCTTTATAATGTAATAATAATAATGTATTCCATGTTTTGAGAGTTCTCTATGTTCGTATACCCTGTGAGATTGGAATGCGTCGCTTGCCATTGAGTATGCGAGTCATCCAGGTGCATAGCTCATCACATGGGGTTTTGTATTGGCGATCTTGACTAGCCCTTGTTTATTGTTCATAGTTATTGGATTATATGCTCTTGCTGCTGCATGATACCCATAAGCGAATTCTGGGTCTGAAATCCGCAGCTGTTGTGTACCATGGAGCGCTGTGTATGTCTGCTGTTTGTTTACTTTCGATTTGCACTCGGTGTCAGGGAAGGAAAGTGCACGTTTGGGTTGCTATGGCCACATGATACGTCATCCCGGGGCGACCGGGATGAGTACGCGCATGCGCACTGGGTCACCAGCAACGCCGCAGGTGTGGGGTGGGGTAAGTTTACTTTACTCTTTGTGTAAAGTATATTGTTGCATTGTACAACTCAATGATTTTTGTCCCGAGGAAAGCTCCAAATTGGGAGCTGAAACATTGACTCTCATGATTGAATAAACTACAAGTTAGCAGCCCTGGAGTGCCGTCACAACTTCTTTCCAAAGCTATTATTCGTCACCGCATGACAGGCACCGGGCACATTGAATATCTGAAGGAAGCGTGAGTGCATAACATTGCCTTGAGATATAGATATATATATATATATATATCTCAAGGCAATGCCTTGTACACACACATGTGAGCTGGGGGCATTTTTATATGAGGTCTGTTCTTATTGAAAAGCGGTCACATGACAAAAGTATCGGTACTCTATCGGTGAGTACTTTTAAAAAGTATCAGTACTCTGTCTTAAAAAAAAGTGGTATCGGTGCATCCCTACTAACCATATTTAATATATGCATAAAATACAAAATATTCTTCACCGGTTGACACCTTCTGGTCACTTATTGATGCTAGAGCACACACTAAAAAAGACCAACCATGATCTCTATGGCTAGGGTCAGAGTGGGGCAGTCGGAACGCGCGTGCAGGCGCACTAAATCACGGCGGCAGTAGCAGCACATAACGGCCAATGACGGCCAATATACGCAGTACGTGCGTACAAAAGTGCGCCGACACCACGCAACCAGCAAATGAACGCATTTTTATCAGAACGTGAAACCGCTGCTACTGACGTACAAAGTGCGCTGCGGCCGCATAGCAGCGTGTGTGCGTGATTAGGAGACGTCAGACGCTGCTAGTGTGCGGCCAACATAACGTTCAAACAGCCGGATTTCCCTAGACTTCTTTTTACCCCACCGTCATGAAATACGTCCAGAATTGCGCATCGTCTGACCACTTAAGCGTATTCCGTGAAAAAATGCGTGCGCACGCATCGACGTACATTTTGACGGTGGCTGCAGAAAATGCGCTCATCTGTCCCTAGCCTATGACCGATCCAATATCAGTCACCTGAAGGGATTTCACAGGGAAAGTGAACCCTAGCTGCTATAGGTGCACTTTATAAATTCTTTATTTTTGAAAGTTTGCATCGACATAGAAAGTCAACATAAAATGAAAAAGACCTCGCAGGGCCAAAATAAGTCATCTGTTAAACTATAGAAGAAAAACAAAAAAGTAATTTAAGATCATTCTCGGAAAACACACTTAAATGTAAGGTCTCCTGCAAAAAAAAACACACACTAAAGTTTAAAGTCATCTGCGAAAAACACATTAAGATTTCAACGTCATCTACAAGGAATGCACTCAACAAAATCATCCCCTATTAGGGGGGTCTCATCCAAAAAACAGGTTATAGGGCACCAATGGCTTTTAACAGAGAAACATTAAAAATTAAAAAAAAATAAAATAAAAAAAAATAAAAAAATAATAATAAAAAAAAAAAAAGGACATCAAGCTGTAAGAGAAAGAGGGGGGGAGGGAAGGGAATAAAAAGATGGCAAAGGCCAAAAATGTGCCTGCCTTGGCGACTGCCCAGACGGTCCATAAGGCCGCAGGGAGGCCAAGGGGGAATAACGGCACCTGGCCCGGGCACTCAGGAGCAAGCCGGGCACCAGGCCACGGTTGCGTCCCCGAGATGTCCCGGAATAGCCAAATAAAAAAAATAAAAAAAAAAAAAACAACACACAAAACACTGCGTTCCGACAGGGATTATTACAGCTAGCAGAAAAGGGTCAGAGGAGTCCCGGAAAACAGAGTTCATAAGATGTGTCATAAAAATAATAAAATATAATAGCAAGGGTATACATCAAAATCAGTGTGGAGGGAGCGTTACGGCAGCGGTGAGGGTGAGCACATCGAGACAAACTGAGGTCTTCAGCCGGTGTCTAGCCACAAGAAGGGACAGAGGCCATCCTCAGCCACAGCAACAGCCCGGTGTGCCCGTAGGGCAATCCGACCTTCAAGTGCCCCAGTAGCATCTCCAGCAGCGGCGATAAAATTACGAGGGGCACCCCGAACAGACTGCCCCTGGGCAGCTCCAACAGCCCTCTTAACAGTGCCATAAGCCCGGGAAAAGTTCAGTGTGCCACTGACAGTTCCAAACTGCACCACCTCTATTGCCGATTCAAGGGGGACCGCGTCAGCCGGCTCGGTGGCCGCTCCACTGACGTGCAATCCGCAGGCAACCAGCACAGTACCAGCACTAGAGCCAAGGATCGATCCTAGGGGGGGGGTCCAGTTCCAGAACCAGGTCCGCTCCCGGGTCTTCCGTTTCGGCTTCGTAGGCCCCATCATCGACAGCAGATAAAGGAGCATCCATGACGTCCAGCGTAAAGGCAACTGTAGACGCTGACTCCCGCGGGGCCTCGACTTCCTGGCTGATGTGCACCGTGGCCATCAACCGACGCCAGTCCCCTCTCGTGAGCAACTTCTCATCGGGACCCGAAAGCAGCGCCAAGCAGGCGTCCAGGTAGGACAGCATGGCACTCGTAGCCCCGGTAGGGGGAGGGGTACCTTCATGTCTCAAATCCGCACAGCAATCTATGACCTCCTCCCGATGGGTCTCTAATGCAGCCACGAGGCGTGGGCCCTCCACCTCAGCAGCCTGCACCGGACCTCCAGCCGCGATCGGAGCTCTCCAGGAAAACTGCGGAGGGAAGTAAGCCATCGGGAAGAAGGCCCCAAGATGGCCGCTAGCACGCTCTGGGGTCGTTAAACAGCCTAGAAATGAGTCTCTGTTCCGGAGGGGGGGACAATGCGGGCTCAGGGCCGTCTTTAATATTGACTGGGCCCTGGGCAAATATTTTTTTGGGCCCCCCCCTGGAATTTTGCTCTCCACTCCAACATCCAAAAAAAATAAAAATACACACATAGACTTGTCTCCTAAAATTAAATCAATTAAATCATTTTATTTTATAATATTTTTTTAAAATTACACATCATACACAGCCTATATACACATACTATTGTATATACATTCTTTGTACACATACACATTCTATATACTGTATATACCACGTACACATAATATATACATCATAGAAACACTTTCACATAATAAACACATTACACCCAAACATCACCACATCATTGTGTGTGTGTATATATATATAAATACACACTTCACCACATCATATATATACACACACATCACCACATCATATGTACACATAATATACACACTACCACACCATATATACACACACATCACCACATCATATATACACACTCACCATATATACACACACATCCACATATATATATATATACATACACACACTGCACATTATGTAGAAGAGAGAGAAAAAAGGATAACCCTGGAAGTGCTGATAAGGAGTAGCCAAAAGCTAGTGGGATGGTAAGGGGGGGGGGGGGGTCTAGCTGTCCCAGAATACAGGCTGAGACCTAGAATGAATTAACAAAGTGCTCACTACCTATAGTTACTTTGCTCTGACTAACCAATTACAGATCATCCAAAATTTCATGAAGCATTTAGAGCCCCCATTTGAAATGACACAGGGAGGTTGGGGAAAATATTAGCAAAAGTGGTTTTAAATATCAAATTGAATCTCAGACAAGCTGGAGGAAAATTGAGAGAGGGGGTGATGGAGCAAGGGGTCCTAAATCAGAGCTCTGCTCCTTACCACATCGTGTTGTAGTCTCAGTGTGCTGCTGGGCTCCTGGCCTGGTTCGCTCCGACCGGCTCGGCTCAGCGGCTCTGGACCTGGACACTGGGGTGGTAATGTGGTGTCGTCAGCTCAGCGAGCGAGTCTCTCTCGTCGTCACAGTGAGACTACCATGCGGGGACGGTCTGAGCATGCGCGCCGCGCCACATCACGTGGTACGTACGCCAAGAGGGCGGCGCCAACAGCGTGAGTGCCGTTCCCAGCCTTGTGTCGGCTGTAAGGAAGGCACGCACGCTGTCGCTGCTGGTGCTGCAGCGGCTCCGCTCTGTGTGCGTGTGGCTGGCTACTACCAGACTCGGCTCCAGTGCCCCCCTGCCTGCTGCTGCCAGCCCGGGCCTCTGCACTGAGTCTACAGTCACGTCAGACTCTCAGAGAGAGTGATACTGGGCTGGCTGGCACTGCAGCTGCAGGCCTGCAGTCAGATCATGATCAGATCGATGGCGGCACCGCCGGCAGCTGGGCCTCATGTGGCAGCGGAGGCGGAGCTGGCCCGGCAGGGACTACTCTGTAACAACAAATAGGAGTCAGACAGACAGTAGTGGTTACAGACAGTTACAGACAGTAACTACTGGTTACAGACAGTAGCAATACACACAATACACAAGCCGTTTTCTGCGGCGCCGGGCCGCCGGCGGTCTTTGCCGCGGGGCCCAAGGGGGCAGCTGCTTTGGGCCCCTCAAGTGACTGGGCCCAGGGCAACTGCCCCATTTGCCCCGCGTTAAAGACAGCCCTGTGCGGGCTCCGGAATGCAAACACCCGGCAGCCAGACCCGTCGGGACCACAGCAGGGAAATTACAGCGGGTAAAAACACCAAAAATATCCTAGTTCCAGGGATAGATATCAGAGCACTGCCAAAACACGTCTTCTCCCTACAGCGTCCGGCCACGCCCCCGCTATAGGTGCACTTTAAGCTGATAAAGTATACATCTAGTTCAATGTTTGACAAATTCATATCAAACTTAGGGGCTAGTAAGAAAATTCAGGACCCAAACGTTTTCTATAGATTTAGAAAATTCTGAAAGTTAGAAGTCAGAGGTAAAATCCAAGGTGCCAGTGGCTACCAGGCCCCTAGATTTGTCATGACCAAATCCAGATTTATTTTGAAAGCACACCTGTCAGGTGACATGGTTGCCCGTCTCCTACAAGCCAGTTCTTCAAATATTACTTGATAGATTGCAGCACCCTGTAGGTGCGCTTTAAAGAGCATTTCAAGTTCTTATGATATAAAAAGAGTTATGATTTCCAGAGGAAACCCAAAGTCCTTACCAAGATCAATGTAACTTGGGTCCATGTGACCAGTCCAGGATTTTTAAATCTGAAAACTATCAGGGTTATTCAGAGAGCGTGAAAAGCAGGAGAATGACTGGAGAATGAAAAATTCTAGGTCAAAATAGCAGATTTGGAAAGTGAGATGAAAGGGAGAATTTTTCTGGTTTCGCTATTTTGACCTAGAATTTTTCATTCTCCAAATCATTCTCCAGTCATTCTCCTGCTTTTCACGCTCTCTGAATAACCCTGTATGCTTTGGTCAAACCATAACTTTAATAAAAGCTCAAAATATAAAAATCAAAAAAAAGGCACAAACTGCTAAACAAGGGCAAACCAGAAGAACATACAGGAAGAGAAAGATATAGGAAACACACAGGAAAAGTGTATCCAAATATCATGATCAAATGTTTCTCAAAGTTTAGACCTCGGGAATGTTCGAGTTCCTCTTTTCAAGCAAAAACAATAAGTGCAGTCAGTTTACGGAGAGGACTCATGTGCTCTCACATGGTCACATCACAAGGTCCAGGTCTGACTGATCCGTGTAAGCATTTATAATTTCTTGGGCCCAAAGGCATCCATATCCAAATACATGGTGAAACGTCTAGCCAGGACAAGGTGTGGAAGAATTTAGCGCAGAAGCCCTGGAAACACTAGTTATGTTTGTTATATATGGGCACAACAGGCTTCTTATAAGGAAAAGCAGCCAGTGGCTCCTAGAATTTTAGCCCCAACGGCTACATTTCTGGATTGTTTTCCCACATATCTATATAGCATAATTTGCCTGGCTACATAAAATGTTCAGTTGGCTTCCAAGTACTCTGGTTACTTATTTTCATAGAACTTTATCCATCTCTCCCAAGACATCCGACCGACTCAATAACCGTCCTCACCTCTCCTTGCATTAACTCATCACTGCAGTCCTCCCCTTCAGTTTCCCACCCACCTAGATCGTAAATTCCCACGGGAATATGGCCCCCATGTCTTCCTGTATCTGTTAAATAGGGGCAATTTTGATATTGATACTGGCACAGCTGGTACGAATATCGAGATTGAAAAACTGCCGCTATATAAGGACAAGCCGTGGTGGGGGTCCACATCTCGATAAAGCCGCAGTTGTTGAGCGGCGAAACGCGTCGTGAAGTGAGGCTTTTTTTAACAGTTGTCTTTGTGGTTTGCCCCTATCAATGAGGGCGTAGCTATTTATGGTATATTGTTTGGTCGAATGGCCTGCCTCTATGCCTGGTATTGGTTTGGGTCTTGAGCTATTATTTTATAGATACATCTCCTGAGTGCTAAAGTTACAGCTACGTACCAGTTATTATACCCAAGGTGTGCCATTATATATATATATAGATCTCAGTATATGCTGGGTACATGTATTTATATAGGTTTATAATCCTTTGTTGAATATCTTCTATCAATCTAATACCCATTTTTCCGCGGCTTGGTATCCTATCCCTTGGAGGGACTTCTACATCTCATGTATGTGTGTGTGTGTGTGTGTGTTTTTAATGCGTTCGCTACGTGGCTTTAATGTACAAATAAATAACGTTTATAAATAGGTAGCCGGTATTTACGGTCTTATGAATGTGTGCGCACATGGGAGGAGTGATCTCAAACTCTGCCGCCCTCCCCAATGTCTCTGAACTACAACTCCCATAATTCTCTGGCCATCTATTGCATTGAAAGAGTTCTGGGAATTGTAGGAAATCAACATCTGGGGACCAGAGTTTGAGATCCCTAATTTAGAGAGCACCTATCAGTCCCTTTTCATTCCTCACTAATAAACCCCACCAAAGCTTCTGTGAAGGGAAGGAGTCCAGCACAAGTTTATCACATCAGCACTTCAGAAAACAGGCTTCACCCGTATATCCAGGACATGTCAACCCTAAACTGAAAGCATGGGCAACATCTCAGAAAATGCTGTGCAGGGGTACACACACACACTTGGAATTTCTTTCATGCGGTCACAAGCACACGTGTCCTCCAGACCCTCACATACGCATCACTATGGAGGTCCGTCTAATTTATATTTCACTCTCTGTGGAGCCGAGAGAGCCTGGCATGTCCTGAAAATTACACTAATATACGGAGATGTGCAAAACCCTTGGGGACCATTGTCCTTTAAAAGGTTTGCCTCAGAGACAGCACTCTGAAACCCATCAGGCGTCTTTGTCCTGGTTATAATAGGCCAATCAAACAGAAGATTGACGAGTCCTTCAACCACCAAATCACTTAGCATCCACTTATTGGAATGAACCAGGCCTGGCCGTGCGGCTGTATTCACCATTACAAAGCGCTCCCAACGATGAGGAAACCAGAACGTAAAACGATACCTTTACACATTTCCATGGCACAGAATACCTGGACATTTATGGGGTTATTCACTAATTGTCTTCGTTTACTGATGTTGCAACCACAATGAACTTCAGAAGACCAGATAGAGAAATACGACAGTCAGCATGTGAGAGTCGATGAGGCTTCTCCTGCCGGTGTTTGAATGTACCTCTCAGTCTCTGGATCACTGAAGTTTGTGTTTGCAACAACGCTAAACAACTACAGCAGAAATCAGGTTCACATGGGGGGGGCGACACTTTAAAGGAGATACAGCAGGGCTGTCCAACTCCAGCTCCATAGGTGTTGACCTAAAAAAAACTTAATTATTTGAATCTATCCAATAGATCGCAAGTGGAGTTGTAGCTCAAACACCTGGAGTGCCGGAGTTTGACATCCCCAGTCTACAGTGAGAAGAAACACACTGAATAGGGAACCATGAATAATGGCTCATTTTGGTACTTGTCCTCCCCCTTCCAGTCTTGGCCATACATTAAACGGAAAATGATGAATAACATCCGTGAAAGGGATTCATTTATTTAATCCTACAAAACTATTACCTTAAAAATAAATACTAGACAACTGGAAAGTTTTAATAAACGTTAATGTAAAGTACCGACCTCTATACCAAGGACGAACACATTCTGGGATACAATGAAAACACAGACAATAGAATTCTCCAAATCCTAAGCATGATGCGGCTCAGTGTCTCAGTAGGAGCGAGGCCATAGTCAAGATAGAAAGAAGAGGTTTTAATTTCCTTTTTTGCTGGTGGGCTTCATCTTCGTGGTACATTCAATAGATTTATATCGGTCTTCTCAGTACGCCTCAGATTTATGTACACTGCATTTTCTTCTATAGCAGCAAATGAACTTTACATTTGAAAAAATATAACATTATTGGATTTTTCTTTCATTTATCAAAAAAAAAAATCAAAGTTCCTGCAGCTTCAAAAACAAACTAAATGTTTATTTCCGTGGACATAAAAAGTTGCAATAATTTACATCTCTAACAGGACCTAAACCAATTCCATTACGTGGCAGGTGAGCTTACACTTTACTGGCCATTCCAGTAAACCAAAACCTCTGTTTTGTTTCGCATGGAGCTACAGTGGTAAGCGCAAATGACAACCATTTTTCTTGTTATCTTTTTTAACATGAGGCAGGCTGGATACTTCTGGTCTACGTAGCCACCCTGCTAGGGAATAGGCACAAAACCGTTTTTTCCTGCACAATTCCATGAGTATGTTGCTCCTTTGGCAACAATTTAGATCGCTACATTATTACTTCATTCTGATGTATCCCAACTTCAAAATCAGCGTGTTCTGTTTGCACACAAACCGACAAGCTTATCTAGTAACAGTACTTGGCAATATACAATGAGCAATCCTGGACGGGACTCCATGCCCGGTGGAAGACAGCATTTTCCATTCAGTCGCTGAAAAGAAAACGGACTTTGCATCCAATGGCATGTGATACATTATGCAAATGTGAGAACGGCGCTTAGGAGCAACTGATATGGATTTACAAGAATCCGATGTGAGCGCTCAGCTTTCAGATTATAGGCTATAAAACAAGTTTCTATGCGCAGATAACTTTAATTGACGGCAGGTGTGTCGCTGATCCTTCGACTGGTTTGTAAAAGTGACAGCATGTAATAACTGCTGGACGAGGAGAAGAGAAAAATAAAAACTACTTGATTCAATGTTATTTATCTTGGTGGGGGAGAGGGGGACTACATATATGGTGGTAGAGCGGATGCACGCGAAGGCTTAGTAAAAACAAAACATTATTAATCAATACATGGTCACTAACTCAGTAGTAATTAATCATCAACTAAAATATCTAGGTCTTCTGAAAAGAAAGAAAAAAAAAAAAAAAGATATGGGGATGTATTGAGAAAAAAAAAGGAAAAAGATCAAAGACGCTTGGGGTTGCTTGGTAATGTAAGCAAGAATATTCAATATATAAATATGGCAAAAGAGCCAGCACCACCTGAAAAAGCTACATTTAGTAAGAATGTAAAATGGACACACAAAAAAAAAAAAAAAAAAAGTTTGTGTGTTTTTTTGGTTTTTGTTGCGTGTCCAATTTACACACACTGTATAGTTTTATAACGACATTGATTAAAAAATTATTTTGAGTTGTACACCAACATTAAGGAGCAGTAGCCATTTAAAACATAAAATTTTAAAGAAAAAACCTCATACTGTCAAAATAATAATTCATGGGTATTTTCCCATAAAATGTCTATGAACAATATTATTGCAATGGAGGATCTATGGTTAAATAAAGCCAGAATGTGTTTCAAAATAGAACATACGCAGGGCTCAAAATTTCCACTCACCTCCTCGCATTTGGCGAGTGGAAATGAACACGCAGGCAGCACAATAAATTATTTTGTGCTACATATTCTGGCTGGGTATTCATGTATCTGGGGGTCTGATGTCTGGGTATTCAGGTTTTTATTGTTGTAACTATTCTGAATAAAACATTTAACAGTGTAATTTCATAAGAATTTAAGGTGTGTTTACAGGTGGAGTTAAGGGCATGGTAGGGGTTAGGTGGGTCAAATGGTGGTGAGTAACATTTAAGACCTAGCTAGTAGCTCAGGACTTGAAATTTTCAGCCCTTATATACGCATATATTGGTCAGTGAATGAGGAATAAACACGTGGATACGTTTTATTTTAATCTTTTATCCGAGTATATTATGGTCCAGCATTGGTTGTAATTAGGGTTGCACCGATACCGATACTAGTATCGGTATTGGGGCCGATACTGGGTACTGCAAGAGTACTTGGTACTCGTGTAGTACCCCCCGATATTTTTCCCGATACCGGAAGCCGGCATTGAGCCGGCATCCGAGGGACTGCGGCGGCTGTCCGAATGCTCTATCGGCATTCGGATAGCGCCCCTGGAGCTGCTCATGGCGATACTTACCTTCCTGAGTGACGCCGGGAATCTCTCCGCGCGTGCGCTCGTTGGAAGGATCCCAGCCGCGACCACGTGGGACCATGTGATCGCGGCTGGGGTCCTTCCAACGAGCGCACGCGTGGAAACTTCCCCGGCGTTGCTCAGGAAGGTAAGTATCGCCGTGAGCAGCTCCAGGGCCTGTCCGAATGCCGGATGCCTGCAGCTGCTCTCCGCAATGATACTTCCCTTCCTGGGCGACGCCGGGAAAGTTTCCCCGCGCGCTCGTTGGAAGGACCCCAGCGGTCCCACGTGATCGCGGCTGGGGTCCTTCCAACGAGCGCACACGCGGAGACATTCCCGGCGTCGCTCAGGAAGGTAAGTGTCGTCGCGGGGGGATCCATGAGCTGGGGGGGCATACCCATGTGTGAGCTGGGGGGGCATACCCATGTGTGAGCTGGGGGGGCATACCCATGTGTGAGCTGGGGGGGGCATACCCATGTGTGAGCTGGGGGGCATACCCATGTGTGAGCTGGGGGGGCATACCCATGTGTGAGCTGGGGGGGGCATACCCATGTGTGAGCTGGGGGGGCATACCCATGTGTGAGCTGGGGGGGGGCATACCCATGTGTGAGCTGGGGGGGGGCATACCCATGTGTGAGCTGGGGGGGGCATACCCATGTGTGAGCTGGGGGGGCATACCCATGTGTGAGCTGGGGGGGCATACCCATGTGTGAGCTGGGGGGGGCATACCCATGAGTGAGCTGGGGGGGGGCATACCCATGAGTGAGCTGGGGGGGGGCATACCCATGAGTGAGCTGGGGGGGGGCATACCCATGAGTGAGCTGGGGGGGGGCATACCCATGAGTGAGCTGGGGGGGCATACCCATGAGTGAGCTGGGGGGGGGCATACCCATGAGTGAGCTGGGGGGGCATACCCATGTGTGAGCTGGGGGGGGCATACCCATGTGTGAGCTGGGGGGCATACCATGTGTGAGCTGGGGGGGCATACCCATGTGTGAGCTGGGGGGGGCATACCCATGTGTGAGCTGGGGGGGCATACCCATGTGTGAGCTGGGGGGGGCATACCCATGTGTGAGCTGGGGGGGGGCATACCCATGTGTGCTGGGGGGGGGCATACCCATGTGTGAGCTGGGGGGGGCATACCCATGTGTGAGCTGGGGGGGCATACCCATGTGTGAGCTGGGGGGGCATACCATGTGTGAGCTGGGGGGCATACCCATGTGTGAGCTGGGGGGGGCATACCCATGTGTGAGCTGGGGGGGGGGCCATACCCATGTGTGAGCTGGGGGGCATACCCATGTGTGAGCTGGGGGGCATACCCATGTGTGAGCTGGGGGGCATACCCATGTGTGAGCTGGGGGGCATACCCATGTGTGAGCTGGGGGGCATACCCATGTGTGAGCTGGGGCAAATCCATGTGTGAGCTGGGGCAAAATGAATAAATATATATGAGATATACAAGTGAGCTGGGGGCATTTTTATATGGTCTGTTCTTATTGGAAAGCGTCACATGACATTAAAGAAAAGTATTGGTACTCGGTATCGGTGAGTACTTTTAAAAAGTATCGGTACTCGGTCTTAAAAAAGTGGTATCGGTGCATCCCTAGTTGTAATAAAGCAAGCTGGCCCTATGTCACGTTCATCTTATGAACACCAATATATAAAATGACTAATAAATGATCACACGACTAGGCAAAGTCAACACAAAACTAAAATAAAGGGAGGAATCTTAGGGAGCTCGAAGAACAGTGAATGTGCAGATTATTGCGATATGAAATTCAACGTGATAAATAACACAAATATATAGAGTGAAGAAAAAAAAATACAGTGTCATAATGCCGGATCTTCTGTTCTTACCTATAAAAGAGATTTCTATTCTGTAGCTTTATAAAATTCATTTGTACATAGGTTGGCTAGTATTATTTTGCATATTAGTTTGAATACTTAGATTCCTATCTTAGCGTAGCTCCTGTCCCTAGGTTTTATTTAATCCCAGTTTGAGATGCAGGCAAATGAGCGGCAGGTGCATCCATCCTCACATACGCTAGTGTAACGCAACCAGACGTGCCATCTGAAGAGCTCGGATTTGCATAAAATACATAAAGAAGAGTGGCCCCGTTAAAAAGGTAGCAGGCGCAAAGACAGACTTTTTTATTTTAACCACTAACAGATTAGGCCTCAAAGATTTACCAGGTGTATAAATAGCTCATACTGAAATTGCTGCTCAGAGAAAATTGCTAAAGAAAGCTGACTACATATACAGGTTGGGCACCCCTGCTCCTAGAATGCGCACTTCTCACGTAAACCATTAGCCAAGTTCATCATTTTCTGGACGGGAGCGGAAGAGGAGGGAGGAGAGTATAAAGAAAACAAAAGACATTGTTGGAAGCAAGTGGTTTTTAGGGTATTACATTTAAAAAATACACACACACACACACACACACTAACTAGGTAGGGAATAGGTATATTTTATGTAAAAAGGGGGGGGTTTAGCCTAGAGTGTTCCTTTAAGGGCTTTTCGGATTGGTGATGCCGCTCGGGAACCTGGCTCCCGAGTGCTCTAGGAGACTGCGGTGAGATACTGGGAGCTTCAGGGCAGTCCCAGCATGTGACATGCTGCCTGGAATCCCGCAGACACAGAGCAGAATGTCCAGAGAGAATCTCTGGTAGCTGCAGAAAAGGGTTCACGGCTCTCCTGAGATCTCCTTCCTCTAAACATCTGTAATCCAGAAGAATCCAGAATGATATGGGTCCCAAGCATTCTGAATAAGGGGTATGCCACCTCCTGTAATGTCACGGACAAACAGTAATCCACTTAACCATCAGAAGACAAAAGGAAAACTGAGAAATTTTGGACTTCATTTACTTATCCTACCCAGAATTCCTTGCTGCATACGGGGAATGCAGTAAAGGGGCTCTTTGGCAAACAAGCCTCTTGTTTGCCAGGGTACGCAAATGTTTTTCACAATGACTCAGTAATTCTCTTGCAATTTTGCATAAAGAAAGGTTTTAAAAATCGTTTTTTGTCCTCCCTCCAAATTTTAATGGATAGATATATATATATATTATCTCACAGCCATGCACTCTTCTGCCAAGAACACTTTGCCTCAGATCAATAACCATCACAAACCAGGACAGAGTTACTGACATTTCCGCTTGCCAGCTCACAGGCGAGTGAATGAAGCGCTCAGGTAGAGGAGTGAAGCCAGCACAGGGCGTCGGGCCCTGCCTGCAATACACAGGGCATCTGCCAGGGAACTGCATTTCTAATAAAAAAGGTAAGAAGAAGAAGACTTATAAATCAAAACAAGTTGTCCTGGCAAGCCTAGCGTTTGACTGAGCCATGCGGAAAAATGAAAGCCCAGGCTCAGAGCCAGGAAGGGAACTACTGGCTGGCTGACTCATGAATCGTTTGGCTGCTTGCACAGTAATTAATGAACACACGTATAGTGACAGCTTTCCATGAGGCGTACACAATTAATGACTCAGCACAGTCGTGACGTGGCTAATAACATGCAATGAAACAGAAATTATCTGGGAGTAATGGTTTCCTTCATCTGGCGTGGCACTAATCACTTGAAACGCTAAATGACTGGGTGAGAGCGCCCTGAACATATCCTGTTTAGACATCCAGAACGAGCACCAATAAAGAGCGAAAAAACGAAACGTATCAATGCTATTAAATATTAATCCCCTTAGATGGAAACTAATAAAAGGGCCAGTACAGAAGGATATGAATATGTAGTCCCATTCATGGCTCCGAGTCATTTTCCAGGATAGAGATATAGATAGATATATATCCTATTTATTTTTTTTTAATAATTTTTTTTCTTTTTTTTTTCTCTTCAGGTAGGCCGTGTTAGTCCAGATGCCAAAATCTTGAGTATAGCAGTCTGTAGTGATATCTTTTTTATTGGACTAACGTTACATTTAAAGTACAAGCTTTCGAGAGTGATCCTCCCTTCGTCCGGTATAGAGGTTTACTGATCAGAATGTAGAATTAAACATTGGGACAATGTCCCAATGTTTAATTCTACATTCTGATCAGTAAACCTCTATACCGGACGAAGGGAGGATCACTCTCGAAAGCTTGTACTTTAAATGTAACGTTAGTCCAATAAAAAAAGATATCACTACAGACTGCTATACTCGTGAGATATATATATATCTATGCACAATAAGCTCGAAACAGCTGTCCAGGAGTGGCTGTGACCTGTTGCTATACCTGACCTTTGCTAAAAAATAAAAAGAAAAAAGAAAATAAGCCATCTAGTATGGCATGACACTGGTAAGAGGGTTCTGTGTGTTAAAACAGACCCAGGATGCAAAAAAAAAAATTTAAAAAAAAATTGCAGACGTCATTTGCATGTTTTACCCAGAGTTCTTCGCTGCATATGGGGATTGTAGCACATGAGCTCTGTGAAGCAGTTCTCTGAATTATGCAATAAACACACATACACACTTTACCAAGAGTCAAGCTGTTGACTTTATCATAAATTCTGTATGTCGGATCACCTTTCACTTCTTTATAAGAGGCAAAAATAAAAAATACATGTTATCCTTGCACTTATACACTTATATAAAAAAAAAAAAATGGGCAGAAACAGACAAATTAACGTTGTGTTTATTCATATACAATTTATGTAGCTATCAAGGAAAGCAAGCATACAATAGGACTCGCTCTGCACCTCTAATCTGATGGGCCGTGTTACACCTCATCAGCGACAGAACCAATGACAAAACGCCATATACCCCCAATACCATCTGGATGCTGTACCCGACGCAGGCGTGACAAAGGACATCAGCGAAGGTGATGACATTCGGAGGAGAATTTAAAAAGGAGTTGGGAACAGAAAAAAAAAGTCTAATGCTGGAATACACTAGCACTGGAGTTTTGAAATAAGGCGCAGTATTAAATCATTACATCTGATGAGGCGAAACCTGCAATTATCTGTATGAACAATAAGTCAGAGCGGTTACCGCAAATGATCTGGAACAAGGCGGCCCTTCAGAATCAAACCAGCAGCGCCGACAGGACTGAATGATTATTGTTACTAGACAGGGATTCAAATGATACGTGAATAATTGAAGGCTATTCAATCGGTTGCCTGTGCAAACACTGTACACAAAGATTACATAGAGAAACCCTGTAACCCTTACAGTGCCACAGAAGGGGTGTTGTGTAGAACAATTTAAAGCAAGTTGAGCAAAGGGGGGGGGGGAATGAAGTAAACACCATAAAAAAAAATTATAATGCACACAGCAGGACACTTTGGGGAGAACCCAACAGTTGTTTGACATGAAAAGAAAGCAGATACAAACCCTCCCGTTTAGGTTGCTGCATCGCTAAGGCTTTGCACTGTCTGAAGCAGGAAGTGGCTCAGCCAATCAGCATGCTCCTATAGGACTCTTCAGCAGTACCTCCAATATGCTACCACTCTACTTGCATCAAACGTTCACAACTTTAGCCCTCCAGAGGTTTTGGCGCTACGACTCCCATTATAGTCTGTTAATTATTTGGTCAACAGAGCCTTGTGGGGAACGTAGCTCCAAAACATCTGCTGGGCCAAGGTTGAGCACGCATGGATTTACACAAACTGACAAAAGAAAACAAAAAACAACAACCTTGGTGTACGTACAAGATTAAATGCAAGAACAATGGAAAGATAGCGGTTCATAATTATAAGCTCTATTCGCTAGCCAGTGCAACTCTGCTTTGATCTTCACAATCCATGCCTGAACGCTCACCGATTCAGAAGTTGCAGACGTTTCCATACACGATTAGCCAAGTCACTGATTGCAAGTGCAACTTTGATTCCTCCTCCCATTAGACTGATCTAGTTTACTCTATGGAGAGTCTCTTTCTGCATTAGTCTTGCCTGATAATCAAAAGCAATTCTTTCTGCCATATGGCAAGACCACTGAAATCATGTTGACCGTGGAAGCTTCTACCACAGAGACTCTCCACAACATTGTGACCATCTGCAGCAGTGCCTGAGTTTCAGTAGTGCTACCTACCGGACTTCCACAGCTACGCCATTGTCCCATGTTACCTTCTTAAGATGCCTATGTGTATTTCCAAAGTTCTTCACATTTTTCAGACGCCATGCAGCAGATATGTTACACTACGTCCCATCAGGTTTCTGATCACTTAGCGCACTCCCAATTCTTTTAGAATTCTGTTATACCCAGCAAGCGTTCGGATTTCATCAGAAATCTAGATTCCCAAACTCTGGATTTTTGGTTTTTGCTTTTCTCCAGATCTGTCTTCAAGTTCATTGGATGATACAATTGTTGGTGCTTCTGTCGCACTGGCCATACCGCTTCTATTCTGCAGCAGGGATAGACCGTTATTATTCTCAGAGCCGATCTCAATTATCAGCAGCCTTTCTGGCCGACAGCGGATATGTGGTGCCGCTATTCAGTATATTTAAAGTTGTGAACTTTACCTTTGCCACCGGGCGGGTTGTACTAGTACGCCCCACTTTCTGGCTGCTGCGACTGGTCCCTCTGGCCTGCCTACGTAGCTGAGGGGCGCCAACTGGTGGGCAAGGCGAAGGAGGCGCATTGAAGTTAGCGGGTTATAATATGCTGCCACATAATTTCAAGGCCCTCCCACCACAGGGACGGCATAGTACGCCACGTGGCAGGAAAGGGTTAAGCGCCAACGCATTCCACAGCGCTATACAACTATACAAAAAGGTACATTGGGTAAAGACAATACAATTCTACAATACACCAAAAACAAGTCAATATTGCCTTTAATTGTGTTTTGTGTCACACGGTGTAATAGGAATAAGCACAGATGACATTTTTCTTCTTGTTGTTTTATACATGTTGCTGAGCTGGATACAATTTGGTGGTTGCAGCCGCCCCATCGGGGAATTGGTGCGACCCCGTTCCCCCTCTACCAAGTCAATATTGCAGTTGATTTCCCTATTCGTGTGGGAACTTACAAGTTGACATTATGCCATTAACTGAAAGGGCCATATTACATAGTTGGTGCTAACT
The DNA here is from genome assembly GCA_009667805.1 of Leptobrachium leishanense. Taxonomy (NCBI): domain Eukaryota; kingdom Metazoa; phylum Chordata; class Amphibia; order Anura; family Megophryidae; genus Leptobrachium; species Leptobrachium leishanense. The sequence goes on along the minus strand of CM019064.1, from coordinate 89,642,870 downwards.
TAACCAGAGCTGTTGTAAACTTAACAGCTCCATAGGCTATAATGGCTCTGGGAAGTTTACAACCGCTCTGGTTAAATTAGCACCAACTATGTAATCTGGTCCAAAGTGTTTAATAAAATTTTAAAAACATTGCAACAAATATTTCATAAATTATCTTTTTTTGACACAAACAACTTGGTTATCTATGAATTCTGGTAATTGCACTGGCACTTCATATGATCCTGTACGTAAGGGGTCGGCAACCTTGGCCCTCCAGATGTTTTGATGCTACATCTCCAATGATGCTCAGCTACTCGTTAGGTTCTTGGAGCCTCAAAGGGAAATGTAGTACCAAAATATCTGAAGGGCCAAAAGTTGCTGACCCCTGCTGTAGGATACAGGGTACCAAAGATACAGGGTACCAAAGATACAGGGGTCCAACAAACCTCGGCATCTCCTTTATAGAGAATTCCTTGCCAGAAGGGAGGAAAGACTCATTTCAGTTGTTATCACGCGCATGCACAATATGATCTGGGAGGGAGAAGCCCCGAATCAGCGACGATCAACTAGACTTTGTGTGGCGAGGACACAGTGAGCAGACTTGGCCATTTATTGGCAATATCTGCAAATAAAAGGCCGATGACGATTATCTGTAATTTCCGGAGTATCGGCCATATCGTTTTGGCAAAGTTGCTAATCTGTCTATCCCTATTCTGCAGCCTTGACTTTGGGTCCGTTTCCGCCTGACTCCTGGCTTACTTGCATTAAAACCAAACTTTTACCAACAGCATATTAAAGGTCCACTACCACCAAAACAATTAAAATAAACACAATAAGGACATTTATGTTGCTGATATCTTACATGTGTTTCTTTTTTCTCTCGTATGTTTAGTTAAGAAAATAATTTACTCTGTGTGTCAATGGGTGCATCCATTCTGTGATCTTGTGCGTTGTAAACTGCCCCACAGTAGCTTTACATCACTTGCTCCTCACTCTGTGGCAATGACCATAGAATGGACCTTATGGGTCGATCACTGACTCCTATTGTTGTATTGTATATGTTCTTGAACCCAGGTCATACCTGAAAAACGGGAGAAATCTCAATGTATCCTTCCTGGTAAAATACTTTATAAATGAGTAGTATGTATTCACAGGACATGACCAGGGTGTAGATTAGAACTATTTTAAGCTCCCTGTCATATCTCAATCAGCTGCCATCTCGTAACTCAAGTAGCATGTAGAACACAATACAACCCCCTGCTACCTTATCTATAGATTCCCTCCTCCACCTCATTGACTGTTAACGCACAGCCACAATGTAAAAATTTTGAACAGATTTTGGTAAAAGTTGCATCATGGGAAATCCCACAAAATAGGAGATAAACTAAAATGTTTCCTTTCTCCATGCAATTACTTCAAACAAAGAAAAAAAACAACAGCATGCGTTTTAGAAGGTGGTTTTCTTTGTAACGCACGAGTAATCTAGTCCCAGCTTGTGTAAGTGGTACTGCCCCTTTAAGCAGCATTTTCACCTCATAACACCTACACACCACAAGCCAAAAGATAATTTTGGCTACAAAGCCACACAATTAACCCCCCCTGACGGTTTTCCCGAGTGAGTCTCGGGGTTAAATTTCACCGCTGAGAGAGGTAACCCTGAGACACTCGGGCTGTATACATCACCTCTCCCTGCGCGCCCTCGCTGATCCCCACAGTCTCCTCCGGCGTTTTACTTCCTGGAATCCTTCTCACGAGGAGGAAACCAGGAAGTATGAGGGTCGCAATCGCCAGAGGAGACTGCGGGGGACATTGAGGGAGCGCAGGGACAGGTGATGTATCCAGCGGCATCCCGAGTGTTGCTCGGGGTTACCGCTTCCAGCATAGGAATTTAAACACAAGCCACACTCGGGATACTGCTGGGGGGGGGCGCACAAACAAAAAATAAAAATTTACCGCTTTAAGACTAGAAATTTTAAAATAAATAGACTGCCAGGGAGGTTACTGGATGAACAACCAGGCGTTCTATGTGCAAAGGTTTCTGAAGTAGACCTAGACTGAGTATACTCCATCTGATCGCACTCTAGAGCAATGCTAAGGAATTTTATTCATTGCAACTGACTTCTGGGATTGTTCCTCTAAAGTTTCAATGCATCACACCTGAAAGTCGAGGTGTTGAAAATGTTAAAGGTTTTCAAGAGGTTTTTTCTTCAAGGAATCATGTAGCCCAAGCTGTAATGTACATGTAGCAACATTTATTGGCCAGTAGAGGGAGTACGCCACTTTTCAAAAAGTGCTTACATACTAGGGAACATATACAGCAGAGATCTTTCTGTATACAGACAGTCCTGCAGTTACGACGGGGTTCCATTCTGACAGCATCGTCGTAACTCGAGTTGGACGTATGTCGAATATCCTCAAGATATGACAAGTTCCCATTCTTACGTCACATCGATAATGGTCGTTAGTCCGGAGTCCGGCATATATCGAGTACCTGATTATTTTTTCGTAGTTCTGTGTTATTGTTATGTAACATTAGTGTATTTTAATGTTTTAAAGGTTGTTTTGAGAACACAAACATGAAGCAATAAAGAGACGGACACACTTTTATATTTCAATTTTGCGTGAAACGATCGTCAAAATAATCGTCATAAGGGTGTGCCATCGCAAGTCCCGTATGTTGAAACTAGGGCTATAACGAACGATTCTCATAATTGATTAGTTGGCCGAATAATCGGATAAAAGAAATAGGTTTACTTAAAAATAACTTTATGTAAAAAAATAACCACAACCCCATCCCAAGTAATTTGCGTAGTGTACGTAACTTTCATACGTGCATACGCAAATTGCGTATCTTGCATACTTTTCACACAAGGTATGCGAGTGCTTGGTCAGAGGGATGGGTTGATAATGCATGCGCAGCTTAAACCCATGTTTGCTTTCTTAAATGAACGCGGCTACAAGCACTTGGTCATACATGATGTCAACATGAAATTGGGGTTAATAAACTAAAGTGGTCAGGGTGCGTCGACTGTTCCTTTTAAATAATTTCATGAAAAAACTGAGTGGGAGGTGGAAGGGAGTAACTTTGCTCAAGTGACTTGACCTGAGTGTGAGAGGGAGTGGGTATGGACAAAAGTGAGTTTGGGGAAAGGGACCAGACCAAAGGGAGGGAATGGCAGCTCCTGACCATAGAGGATGTGGCAGGTGGGATGGGGTGGTGGCACAGGACTCCAGCTTCAACTAAGGATTAAACACCGGCATACAGCTCCTTCACCCAGTGGCAGTATCCTATTGTTTGTGTTATAGTTCTACCATTGTAAACTGAATAAAAACAAACTGGTTGTGTCCGACATAACCCTAGAACTAAATCATACCTAGTAAAGCAGCAGCGCGTCTTCTCCAATCAGTTCCGAAGCTGAGGCTATTTACTTTAAACTCCGTCTGACTCTAAACCGTGTCTGCCATACACAGGACGATTAATAGACCCCGATTAAATCGATGATTAAAATAGTTGTCAACTCTTTCCATTATCGATTAGTTGTTTCAGCCCTAGTTGAAACGCGAGGACTGTCTGTATATTTACTGTGCGGGTAATGGAAAGTGATTTTCCATAACACCACCGGGTCCTGCCTGCGGTTTTACGAAAAGTCGCTTTTGTAGTGAAGGGGTTAAATTTATAGGGAAGGTAAATGTGACCTGGCAACCAAGGTTAGAATATGACATCAATAAATACTACCATAAACTGCTTTACAGTGCAATAGTCAAACTCAAAGAGATTGGAGTGTAGATCTTGTTTTTCTCCTAACTAGAAGTCCAATAATTGTGTACGTGAAAAGAGAAATCTCCAGATTCTACAGCCTGGATACATGAATGTTCAAAATAAAATAAGGCAAAAAAATCTATCCTAAAACTTAAAGTAACTGCTGAAATAAGAGCAATTTTCACTTTTTCCCCCATTACCAAATTATCCATTTGAGGGGTGCAGATGTGAGCATATTACCTGTCGTAATTGAATTTCCCAAAGCTGCAAACTTAGGACAACCCCTTCCCGACCGCTGCCGTACATACTACGTCTGATCGGGAAGTACCCTGAAAAACCGTGGAAGTACATAGTACGTCACGGTCTCCTAACCTCCCTCCCTATACTCACCTCTCTGTCCGGGCTCCTGCGGCGTTCTGGCAGGCCTGGAGTCTGCCCCGCCTTTTGAGGGGGCCTGGCCGTCGCAGTGACGTCATCACAGCGCATCATGACGTCATCGCCAGGCAGCCCCCAGCACCTGCAGTGAAAAAGGTGGAAGGGGGGAGGGGTTGCTCATTTTGAGCCTCTATCTCCCCAACCAGTCCACCTAGAAACAAAGAGTGTGCCCTTTTCAGTGGTGTCTATTATTAATCCCTTCATTGCCGGTGTTCTGCCAATCGAGCGAACCGCGTCACTTCCGGTGAACCTGCTGTCACTTTGACAGCAGTGAGAGAGCCCTCCTATAGGACCAGTGTTCTGCCAATCGAGCGAACTTGCCATAATGACGAACCCCTGTCACTTCCGGTGCACCTACGTCACCAAAAGTGAGGTGGATCAGCTGGATACAGCATCCGGAATGGCAGTGAAACCTCTGATCAGCTGCAGATAGGAAGGAATTACTTCCTCATACACCAATCCAGGGCCCGCCCACTGCAATCACGTGATGCAACCCTGCTGTGTAACTCAGGAACATCCAACCGTGCACTCTGTATAACACACGACCCCCCTCCCACGGCTGTGTATAGCGCACAAGCCTCTATATATTCAGGGTGTGCAGGTGACAGTCAGTAGGCTTGTGCGCTATACACAGCCGTGGGAGGGGGGGGGGGGGTTGTGTGTTATATGAGGAAGAAATTCCTTCCTAACACACAACCCCCTCCCACGGCTGTGTATAGCGCACAAGCCTACTGACTGTCACCTGCACACCCTGAATATATAGGAGGAATCTCTAAATACACACTGGCTATTTCAAGATTCCTATATATATATTCAGGGTGTGCGGCTCACAGTCAGTAGGCTTGTGCGCTATACACAGCCGTGGGAGGGGGGTCGTGTGTTATACAGAGTGCACGGTTGGATGTTCCTGAGTTACACAGCAGGGTTGCATCACGTGATTGCAGTGGGCGGGCCCTGGATTGGTGTATGAGGAAGTAATTCCTTCCTATCTGCAGCTGATCAGAGGTTTCACTGCCATTCCGGATGCTGTATCCAGCAGATCCGCCTCACTTTTGGTGACGTAGGTTCACCGGAAGTGACGCGGTTCGCCATTATGGCAAATTCGCTCGATTGCCAGAACACCGGATCACGATTCTAACCCAGAAGTGGCTGATATCTTTGTGAGAACGTCAGTGGGCCAATTAACCTCCTAGCTGCCAAGTGAAGATATTTCCCGATTCGTGGAAGCTAGAGGGTCATTGATCATTGGAAAGGCCTTTTCAAGGATACCAAACATGACTAGGTTTGTTGTAAAAAGAAAAATATATATAATAAAAATTGGGTATTAAAAATAAAAAAAATGTCTGGGGGTTTCATAAAATAGGACTTGAGCATAAAATGATCAAAATGAGCTCAGTGCACAGAGGTGAAATGGCTCAGCAGTGAAGGGGTTAAAAAGCAAAAAATTGGGTATTTCTAATCGCAGGACAAAATTTTGAAAACTATTTAGCCAGGATCTTTTTTTAGCGGTTGCAGATTTTGGGTTTAAATTTTGGAAAAGTGTGGTTTTCTTTCCCCATTTTTTCATAATATTTCATATTTTTTTTATAGTAGTTTATACGATATGATGGAAATAATGGTATCTTTAAAATGTCCATTTAATGGAGGGAAAAAAAATGGTATAGAATATGTGTGGGTTGCATAAACAAGTAAGAGGAAAATTTGACCTAAACAAAACAGCGCGAAAACATAAAAACAGCAGCGGGTACTTTCGGACGGACTTTTGTAAAACACCCCGGTCACTAAGGGGTTAATATAGACAATCCGCACAGACCTCTCCAACTACAGCAAGACTACAAATCTCATGATGCTCAGCAATCATTCTGCAATTCTGTGACAGGTTACGGCTGGCTGAACATCATGCCGATTAGATCTACCACTGAACTAGGGCTGTGCAATATTGACAAAATAATCATATTGCGATTTCTTGAATGAATATTGCGATTGCGATTTTATTTGCGATTTAGCCAATTGTTTTTGCTTTTTCAAACATGCTACATACATTCTAAATGTATTCAGTATTCAGCACATGGAAATACTGCCCCAGCACATGGATATACTGCCCCAGCACATGGATATACTGCCCCAGCACATGGATATACTGCCCCAGCACATGGATATACTGCCCCAGCACATGGATATACTGCCCCAGCACATGGATATACTGCCCCAGCACATGGAAATGCTGCCCCAGCACATGGAAATGCTGCCCCAGCACATGGAAATGCTGCCCCAGCACATGGAAATGCTGCCCCAGCACATGGAAATGCTGCCCCAGCACATGGAAATGCTGCCCCAGCACATGGAAATGCTGCCCCAGCTCACCTCTGTGCGCCACGTGTTCGGCTCCCTGTTAACTTCTGGCGGCATGGAGCTTGGGCGCTCGCCTGGGGGAACCATGTGACGAGCCGCGAGAACGTGGCTCGTCACGTGGTTCCCCCTGCGAGCGCCGCCGGAAGTTAACAGGGAGCCGAAAATTGCAACCTTATGCGATTTAGAAATTGCATGGTCGGAAATCGCGATTCGATTGCGATTGCAATTAATTGCACAGCCCTACACTGAACTATAATTAGTTTTATTTGATTAAATTAATCATGCAGCCTTACACATCGAAACACGTGGAGAGTAAGGGTCTACGAGAGCTCAATAAAACTCCTATTAGCATTGGTAATACTGTAAGAAATACATATGTAGATTTGTCACAATAAATGTTCTGACTTTGAATTTAATGACTTCATTGTCATTGTAGAAATGATTTTCAGATGGACATTTATAGGCAACTTAATGACTTGCGAGAGTCCTGCCCGTCAGCCACAGCTCCAGCTCCTAGCAAACCAAGTGTGACAGATTTGCAGAATGTAGGCGCACTTTGACTGCATTAGGACGTTAGGGTAAGAATATAGCATTGCTCTTTAAGATTAATGGGAGATCTCATCCCTTGATAACATATCGCAGCCACCGCTTATTCAGTAACAGCATCGGACGCCGACATCTTTGGTGGTCAGTGGGCAGAGCTAGCGGGAGGTCATCATGCAGCGATGCATGATGGCCCTCAGAGGTAATGTCATCGGTGAGACAGTCAATCCAGCGCAGAGGCTGGTGTTCTGACAATCGAGCGAACTTGCCATAATGGCGAACCGCATCACTTCCGGTGCACCAACGTCACCAAAAGTGAGGCGGATCAGCTGGATACAGCATCCGGAATGGCAGTAAAACCTCTGATCAGCTGCACATATATGAGGAAGTAATTCCTCATATAACACACAACAGCCTCCCACGGCTGTGTATAGCGCACAAGCCTACTGTCACCCGCACACCCTGAATATATAGAGGAATCTCTAAATACACACTGGCTATTTCAAGATTCCTCTATATATTCAGGGTGTGCAGCTTACAGTCAGTAGGCTTGTGCGCTATACACAGCCGTGGGGGGGTCGTGTGTTATACAGAGTGCAGGGTTGGATGTTCGTGAGTTACACAGCAGGGTTGCATCAAGTGAATGCAGTGGGCGGGCCCTGGGTTGGTGTATGAGGAAGTAATTCCTTCCTATCTGCAGCTGATCAGAGGTTTCACTGCCATTCCGGATGCTGTATCCAGCTGATCCACCTCACTTTTGGTGACGTAGGTGCACCGGAAGTGACACGGGTTCGTCATTATGGCAAGTTCGCTCGATTGGCAGAACACTGGTCCTATAGGAGGGCTCTCTCACTGCTGTCAAAGTGACAGCAAAACTTTAAAATAACCCCCCCCCCCTCGTGTCACCAAAAACAAATTCTAGTGATTTTCTGTTAAAGGAGTCCAAATTTAAATCTGTGTTACATGTAACAGGTTCACTTTAAAGGTCTTCAATTATGTGTTCATTCTTTAAAAGGGCCACTACCACCAATATAATGAAATATCCATATTGTGTTTTATTAGATATGTTATTTTACGTTGCTGATATCTTACATGTGCTTTGTTTTCCTCTGGTTTGTTTAGTTAAGAAAAGATTTAGGCTCTATGTGCGTCACTGGGCGCATCCATTGTGTGATCTTTTGTATTGTAAACTACCCCCCACAGTATCTTCACATCACTTGCTCCTAACTGGGTGGCCATAACCACAAAATGGATTTGATGGGTTGATCAGGGACTCAAATCATTGTATTGTTTGAGATGTATTCAAAAAGCATCAACAGGGGGTAGATTAGAAATTTAAGCTCCCTGTCATAGCGCATTCAGCTGCCATCTCTTATCTCAGGCAGCTTGGAGAACAATAGACCTCCTTCCGCCTTATTTAAAAAACATTCACTCCTCTACCTGACTGTTAAATACTGTAGAAAATAAGCAGTAAAGTAAAACTTTTGCACAGATTTTGGTAAATGTTACATCGTAAAAAAATCCACAGAATGAAAACCGGAGATAAATAACCCTAATTTTATTTTTCCTTTTTACATGCAATTAAGTCAAAGGAAAAAAAAAACAGCAGTATGTGTGTTATAAAGTGGCTTTGTATGTAATGCACAAGTAATCTAGTTACATCTTATGTAAGTGGTTGAGCCCCTTTAAATTGCAGTATATTTACACAATGATGGATCGTAATGAAACTACTGCAAATGTCTCTAAATTGTCACACCTTTAGTTTTTAACCACTTCGCTGCTGTGGACGCGCTCAGCGCGTCCTCAGCATTCCCGCTGGTATGCGGAGGACGCGCTGAGCGCGTCCTCCCATTGGGGTCAGCGTTCGGCCGGGTTCCGGCCGATCGCTGGCCCCTCAGGTGCGGGCTGACATCCTGGATGTCAGCCCGGCATCCGGAACAGCAGCCGCCGGAATTTGGTGTCATCGCGGCAGCGCGATGACACCAAATTCAGGCGCCCCCCCCCCCGCATGTGCGGAGGAGGCGCCTGAAAGGGAGGGGGGGGGGGAGGTCCTTCGGACCTCTCTCCCTCCCGATCGGCGGCTCTGCGGGGGTTAACCCGGGCATCATTTGGAAGGGCACAGCCTGCCCTTCCAAATGATGCCTGGCATTAACCCCTGGGGAGCTGGATCGCGAATCGGCGCTGAAAAGCGCCGGTTTGCGATCCTTTCCCGGAGCTGGCCGACATCTTGGATGTCGGCCAAGCCTCCGGGAACTCCCCCTGAGGACTGGCGTCATCGTGCGTAGCACGATGACGCCAGTCCTGGACTTAACCCTTAACTGCCGCCAACTGTGGAGATAGGGAGTTCCAATGAACTCCCTATCTCCCGATCCGTGGCAGCTAGGGGTTAAATTTTGGTATGGTTGGATCGGCCAGAGCATGGCTGTTCCAACTATACCAAACATGAAAGTGAAAAATTTTGTAAAAAAAAATAAAAAAATGAAAAATAAAAAAAATAAAAATAACACTTTTTTTTCTTTTTTTTGGTTTGTTAATGCAGCAATATTGTTCCCATTTCAATTATAATGTGAACAATGATGCTGCACTAACGATTTTTGTATGCGGTGCGTTTGTTAAAAATAGTGTAATTTTCCCCCAAAAAAAATGTAACGAGACCCCATCTCTAATTTTTTTAACAAGCGCACCCCATACAAAATATAACCGCAATTGCTCGCATGTTAAAATGTGAAAAAAAACACTTTACACATTGTAAATTATTGAAAATACATATTTTATTGCATTTTTTGTTATAATATACAGACAGGTCATGACGTATACATATAATAATGACATATTATGAATCTGCCGAGTCTGACGGAAAGAACGATATATAATATGTCTGGGTCATATACTAAAATAAGCCTTCAAAACACGTTTAAACATGATGAGCAAAACCGGTAAAAATGACCTCAGCACAGGGGCGGGAAAAGCCTCAGCAGCGAAAGGGTTAAAGTAAATTTCTCGTCCAAAATAACGTTTCGCTTTCAAATACAAAATGTGATCCTTTGAGCAAAACCCCAACAGATTAGGGATGCACCGATACCACTTTAAGACCGAGTACGAGTACCGATACTTTGTATCAAGTACTCACCAATACCGAGTACCAATACTTTTCTTCATGTCATGTGACCGCTTTCCAATAAGAACAGACCTCATATAAAAATGCCCCCCAGCTCACACACATGGATCTGCCCCCCAGCTCACACACATGGATCTGCCGCAGCACATGGATTTGCCCCAGCTCATGCATATGCCCCCCAGCTCACCTGGCACTCTCCGCGATGATACTTACCTTCCTGAGCGACACCGGGAAAGTCTTTGCACGTGCGCTCGTTGGAAGTCCCCCAGCCTCGACCACGTGGGACCATGTGATCGCGGCTGGGGCTTTCCATCAAGCGCACGCGCAGAAACTTTCCCGGCGTCGCCCAGGAAGGTAAGTATCATCGCAGAGAGCTCCAGGTGCCTGTCCGAATGCTCTATCGGCATTCCGACAGGCCCTGCAGCTGCTCACTGAACACATACTTACCTTCCTGAGCGACGCCGGGAAAGTTTCTGCGCGTGCGGTTGTTGGAAGGCCCCCAGCCGTGATCACATGGTCCCACGTGATCGCGGCTGGGGGCCTTCCAACGAGCGCACGCGCGAAGACTTTCCCGGCGTCGCCCAGGAAGGTAAGTATGAACGCAGTGAGCAGCTGCAGGGCCTGTCCAAATGCCGATAGAGCATTCGGACAGCCGCCCCAGCCCCTCGGATACCGGCAAGCCGGCTCAATGCCGGCTTCCGGTATCGGGGAAAATATCGGGGGTACTGCAGGAGTACCAAGTACTCCTGCACTACCCAGTATCGGCACCGATATCGATACTAGTATCGGTATCGGTGCCACCCTACAACAGATGGTTTAAATTTCACCTACATGGGAGCCAAATAAAGCATATTCAGATGCAAAAGTCCTGTATAAGGAGGATACACTGAGCCAACCAGCCCATCACTCTCCCCTTGCAGACCTCTCCTCCTGTTTCCACCCCCACCCCTTCTAGATTGTGAGTTCCCACAGGAATAGGGCCTTAGTTTCCTCCTCTACTGGTTTGTCAAAATGTTGTTCAATGTATTGTAACCCTGTCTATACTGTGCCCATTGTACAGCTCTGCAGAATATGCTGCCGCTTTATAAATAATAATAATACCAAGAAAACATATTGTATAGAAACGAGCGCAGATGACATCTTTTTTTTTTCTTATGTTATGTTTTATACATGAACTGGGCTGTTACTCCTGGCTGTTGCAGCCGCTCTGGTGAGTACGGGCACGACGCCATTTTTTCTGTATGCAAGAAATTATATAAAGGATGGTCCAACAGCTTCAACCCATTAAAAACCCATTTGTTTAAAAATAAAGGGGGGTTATTATCGAATGGGGGAGCAGTTCTGAATGAAGATATAGATATAGATATATATAGCTGTTACACTAACTTAACCGCAACAACACAAGACAAGATCCTGGAAAAGTGCCCAGATCAACAAATTAAAATTAGACCTAATAAAACTAAAAAAAAAAACACTGGATCTAATGAAATTTATTACAGTGCAATACGCTAAAAGTCCAAAAATATAAAACCTAAAAACAAAAATATGAATTTGAAACACAAAGCTTGTCCTCCGGGGGCTGAATACATATAAAAAAAGATTGGGTGACCTTGTGTGTTATCGTATTTATGCAACACTGTTGATTACATTGCTCTGACAATGAATTAAAAAGGTTTAATAAAAGCTGTATTGTTCCTTTATTTTGCACTCGTCTTTTTTTTCATCATTTTTATTCCCTTATAAACAATTTTGTTCAATAAAAACCTCAAATTAAGCAGTAAAACACATACAAAATTAAACACAAGCGGCATATTTGTTGCACAAAATGAAATAGTACTTTATGAAGGATTTGAGCGAGTACACAGCAGTAAAACGCTATTTCCTGAAAAGGGACATTGCGCCGACATAACGCTGTCAAAGGTTATTTACAGAGAGGTGGAATGGGGGAAAAAACGTGGGAATTGCCCTTTATGTTTAAAACATGCATTTATTTAGCATCCCAGGAGGCAAAAGCTAAAAATTTCCATTTCCCTTCTCTAGAAAATCCCACCCTACTCAAACAAAAATGTATTTTTAAATAAAAATAAAATCAAGCATGAAAGGCCCAAGGTCAAAAGGGAAGAGGAAGGTTCATCTGCAATACATTAATGAACATAACGTATGTAAATCTGACAGGACCTCCTTTCCAAAAGCAATGTCCTTAAAAGCTCAATAATCAAGTTATTTATACACTTGATGGAAAGAAGGATTGGTCCGTTTCATTTTTTAACATTTCTGTTTAAAATTTGATATTTTTACAAGACCCCGAGTACATCCGTAAGTACTTTATAAATGTTGGCTTATAAACCGGCGCATCTAACCCATACCTTTTTTTTTTTTTTGGGTGGAGTGCTGTTCTTTTGTGTACCGTAGATACTCGAGTATAACGCGACCCGAATATAACGTGATGGATAGAGATTTATTATGGAAATTAGAGAATACTCAAGACTCGAATATAACACGAGGAACAAAATTACACTGTACTGGTAAACAATAAAATCCTTCCAGGTTCTCTTAACAGTCAGGCTCCCCCTCAGGTCAGGGTGTTCTGTTCTAGAATGATTGCAGTTGTTACTAAGTATGAAGCTGCCGGCCACCCGTCGTCTTTACTAGCGATTAGATGGCCGGCAGAGGCGAGCAAGGGGATTGATTGGTTTAAACCGAGCGTGCCCTCTGGCCGTGATGGATCCCACATCTCCCGAATCTGGGAGTTCCTGAAGTGTTTGCAAGCATCAGGGAGCCCGCATTCACTTCAGCGAGACTACTAGAACTTCCAGGAGAATTGGGATCCAGAGCAAGGCAATTTTTTTCTTTTTTTTCTACCCGCGATGCAGATGTCTCGAATAGAACGTGACCCCTCCAATTTTAAGGTAAATTTTTGTCACCAAAATCTAGCAGTATACTCGAATATATATATATAATATTCTAAAATTATTAAAGACTTGCCTTCTAGCAAGTTATTAAAGAGGACTATGGCAGTGGCTGCAGATGATGGACCAAGAGCTTCCCATCAAGCCCATAATAGAATTTTTTCCGGGGGCCCAAAGACCTTGAAGTGTGAAGCAAAAAAAGACGCGCATGCACATAACTACTGACAACTGTAGAGTATTTATATCCACAGACCTTTGTGTGATTTCCAGGGCGCTCTTGCTGACAGCAACGAGAGGCCTTAGGAAATTCAGGGGCATCGTGTGCAAAAAATGATTTTATTAAATGAGCTTCTATTTTAGCACCATTAAGGCTAGGGTCAGACGAAAGCATTTTTCCCCGCGAATGTGAAAAAGTGCGTCCGAACGCATTGACGTATTTTTTCACGGAATGCGCAAAACAGTCAAGACGACGCGCATTTTCGGACGTGATTTTGTACGGATCGTCAATAAAACTCTTTTTGCGTCTGGACGTTATGTAGGCTGGACATTAGCAGTGTCTGACATCTCCTAATCTCGCACACACGCCGCTATGCCGCAGCTGCGCACTCAGTACATCAGTACTAGCGGTTCAGCGTTCTCAAAAAAAATGCGTTCAAATTCCACTTGCGTTGCACGGCCAGACTTTTGTGCGGCCGTACATCGTATATTGGCCGTCATTGCCCGTTATCTGCTGCTAGTGCGGCCGTAATTATGTGCGCCAGAACGCACGTTAAAAGTGCGCTGGTCTGACCCCAGCCTAAAAGTTGGAAAGGTCATGTCGGCTCATTGGATAACAAATGCAACAACTGATACAAATGTAAAACGCAGTGATCGTAACAGCTGCGATCAGAAGACTGAAAATAACAAAATAAAACAGGGCTTAAAGGCGGTTTCTAAAGTTATGCTTCAACGTCAATCTTGAGCATAACTTAAAATATGGAAAAAATAAGATTTGGAGCTTTTTAAAAACAAAAATCACATTCCATGAAAAGTAGCACATATAAAAAAAAAAAAAAACATTAGTAGGCTTCACCTAGGCTTTTGCAGATTCTTAGAAAAAAATTACACATACGCCGCACAAATACCAAAGGTTCGGTGGAGCTCAAACGCTGACGCCATGATGCGATTTTGGAGCAAAGGGTGATTCCAAGAAACATTTAATGAAAAATTTCTCATCTTGGATTATATGGCTAAAGGGGACCATGTGGACTAAATATGATCTATGCTACCCCCAATTGCTTAGGAACTAGTAGCCTGGTTCAAAATGAGATGACGAAGCGCCGGTGTTGTAAATACCCATGCAGATCGCGTCAGTATTGCACAAAACTAGGAGAAGCTTCTGTCGTTCTTTGGATTACATGTTTGGGACACACCGGCATCTGACGGAGCTGCAATACAGATGATTTTCGTACATATTTGCAGCACTGGGGCTTTGTGAATAAACCTGTCCACAAAGCACCACCAGTCACTAGTTCATAAACATCTAGGGTCACAGGAGTCCTCAGTCCAAATTTTAGGTTGTGCAACTGTCGAATATTTACAATTCATAAACTGAAACTTGAGGGGTTATTCAAAGAGAGCCAAACTTGCCACCGAACGTTGAATTTCCCCGTATGGTGCAATCTCATGGCCATTCAAAATACTGGCGAATTGCCAGCGAAATTCGACGGCAGGGAAATCCCCATAATGGTTAATCTATTCAGAGAACACTGAACAGCAGGAAAAGTTGTCGAAATGCCCTGATTTTTGGCGCTTTCATTTGACAGCTTTAAAACAGACATAAAACATAGGTTTCAGTGAAGAAAAAAAAAATCCCCATTTTAAATTCAACCATTTATTAATTTAATTTGCAGCAAAAAGTCTCTTTAGAATTTAGACCTTTTGAGATTTTTGCGACAAAATTTTTGATACGTTACGGAATTAGAAAAAAAGCAGTATCTTCTTATTATTATTTATTAAGCGCCAACACATTCCGCAGCGCTGTACAAGGTGTAATGGGTAAAGACAGGACAATTCTACAATACATACAGGAGACAGGTCCATATTCCTGCCAGCAGATACAGGAGGATATGAGGACCCTATTCCCGTGGGAATTTACAATCTAGATGGGTGAGGGGATTAGAAACAGGAGGGAGGGGGGGGAATTTTATTCATATGACCTTAAAAATTATTTTCATGCCTCCCCCCCCCCCCAACTTTTAAAAGCTGCGGATTTTTTTTTTATTTATTTATTTTTAGCCCTGTTCGGCAGCTGGTCAGCTTTTTCCGACAAGTTTGTGGCAGTTTATCGGATGAGTTTGGTGGGTTGATTTGGTGCACTTTGATGACCCTGTGGTGAATGCCGAATTCACCACAGGGTGGGCGAACTGAACTCGCCGAAGTGCACCAAACGAGAGAGCGATATTTCAGCGCTCTCTGAATAACCACTTAAATTGTAAGAGTCCATATGCATGTTATAACATTTAATATGTGGGTGAAAACTTCTTGATCCAAGGAGAAATCTGATTTAATTCTGGGGTCAAGAAGGAATTTTCTCCCAGTATGCTGCATATTGCCGAGCGCTTCAGACTGGGATTTTTGCCTCCTTTTGGATCAACAGCAGTAGGTGGCGTGTCAAAGGCTGAACCCAATGGACGCACGTCTTTTTTTCAGCCTATGTAACCATGTTTCACATGAACCAAAAAAAATAAAAAAATCCAAAAAAGTAAAGCTGGGGCCCTAAAAAGGTGGATACGAAACCCAATTCACCCAGCCAGCACCCCCCCCCCCTCGCAGGGCTAATGCATGCAGGAGCTTGACTATTCCACTATGACCTACAGGAGATGTTGGCGAACGTGGCCCTTCAGATGTAATGAAACTACATTTCCCATGTGTCTCTGCCAACCTAATGAGTGGCTGAGCATCATGGGAGATGTGGTTCCAGGACATTTGGAGGGCTAAGGCTGTTGACGCCCTGACCTACAGCTTGTATTCACATTAAGTGAATCCTAAGGCGAAATATTGTAAATTTATTTTTTGTTGAGATGTGAGGAATAAGCGCTATCTTTTTGGAATGGGGGGGGGGCTGTAATCCAACACACACACATACAGCCGGCTTGGTGGATTCTTAGTGCTACCCCCGATATTGGTCTAATTCAATAGATATGTGCATGACAAACTTGCATTCCTGAGCCGTCACAGGATTTCTTTTTCCTCCTATGAACACTAAATTGTACAAAAAAAAAAATACAAGCAGCTGCCTGCACAAAATGCAAATACAGCACATGTAAATTTCACAGTATGAAAGGCTGCTGTTTTAAAGCTGCAAAAATGTTTTTAATATATTAAATACTGTAGTTTTATTTCAGCAAAGGTCATTAAAGTAGACATTTTGAATAAATAAAAAAAATATTTGCTTGTGGGATTAAATAGTGCTGTTGTGATGAGGAAAATGAAGAGGGGTTCTTATGTTATATGTCTGGAAATGAAGATAAAAAGGCCCATTTACAGCCGTCCTGTGCATATTTCACCAATTAGGCCTCAACCGACCAGGATGTTTGCTAACGTAGCATGGAAAAGCAAATAGCCCAGACAGATGGGGCAGGTCACTGCAAAAATAGTAATGTAGATTTATTTCCACATAGAAACCTTGAATATTGCTTTTTCACAGATGGGAAGAAAAAAAAGAAGTATCATATAATTTCTTCACTGTCAATCCATAAAATGCTAAACTCTCAGAAACGTCCTTTAGAAGGACAAGGTCCACCACGCCTTGTCTCTGCCTTAAGGCGTCAGACTGCACGGTGGCTTTTACTTCCAAAGATGTTAACCAATTTATTATAGACAGCCATGACAGGACCTGTACCCAAGAGACTGTCACAGCCAGCAAAAGAGGAAAAAATGCTTTAATACAATGTCAAGGAAGAAAAAAAAAAAAAAAGGTATATTATATGTAGTGAGGTATCTTTCTGACCTGAAAAAGCAATGAGACCAACACCTTGTCTTTTATTACGTACTGATAAATCAAAAAAAGAAAAAGCATCGTTCCATCCAATTATAACACACACACACACACACACACACACACACACACACACCTTTTCAAGATCACAATGAATTAAGTATGCTTTCCTATGAAAACGCCAAACACTTTGGTTACTCAGGTTTGAATAACGTCTTTCAAACTCTGGAGTTAGAGGGACACTCTAGGCAACATGACCACCTAAGCTATTTTAGGTGGTCATGATGCCCGGAGTATCCGCCCTCTGTCCCCCCTCCCTCCGCTCAGCGGTTCAGCTGTAAATGCTGAAAACAGCTGAGAGAGGCGGAGAACTTTACTCCGCCCTCCCAGCTGTCAGTCAGCAGAGCGGGAATCATATTTCCCGCTTCTGCCAACTTTTGCCGAGTAGGAGACGTCATCGCGCTTTCAGCGTGATGACGTCTCCAACTCACCGCAGAAGCTGGCGGCTCCCTCTGAGGGTTAGTGTTGCACGCATCCTCTTGCGCGCAACACTAATCCTCAGAGGGAGCCGGGAGGAAGCCTGCCGATTGGCTGGCTTACGTGAGAGGCGCGCATGCACGCTTCTCACGTAAACCAGAAGCCAAGAAGACTCAAGAAGGACGGGAGCGGAAGAGGAGGGAGGCGAGTATGGAAAAAAAAAAAAAAAAAAACGCCGCTGGAAACAAGAGGATTTTAGGGTATTACAGTTACAAAAAACCCCCCCAAAAAAAACGAACGATTTATTAAAAGGGAGTAGGGATAGATTAAGGTTAAAAAACAGGGGGGGGGGGTGATTTTTTATTAGATTGTCCCTTTAAGGGATTGCTGGTTGCACAATCACTGAACACATCAATCTAAACCCACCCAAAAATCCTATACTCACCTCAGATCCCTCGTAAGGCGAGAGTGACAGAACCCTGTGGACAGAGGTACACTGGAAACAAATAGTTCCCAGTATTCCTCCCCGGATTTCATTTGCGCGAGCTCTTGCAGATCACAACCTTCTCCATGGAATCTGATAGACTCCTGGTGCTCGTAACAGCAATGGCACGTAACGTGTTTATCTCCATGCAGCTCAAAAAGTATTACAACTCGAGCTGCTGACAAAGCTGTTCGGACGTAATATGGACATTAAAGGCGGCCTTGCAAATGGAACACGGCAGATGCAAACCTTTTTCCATTTGCGTCTTGCCTTTAACGTCAGAGTTGTGATCAGGCCCGTAGTCTATGGAGTTGCTAATTTTACAAAATTTCAGACTCTGGCATCAGAACTCCTTAACCCCTTAAGGGCAGTCGGGGGTTAACGCCAGTGAGACGTACAGGTATTGATTTCGGACCGTCCCACAGCCAATGCGTGTCATTGGCTGCAGAAGGATGGCCTGAGTTCAGGCCATCTCTCTGCAGCCAACAGCAGGAAGTGCCGACGCAGCCCATTGAAGTCAGCGGGGCGTACATGTACGCCCTGCGACTTCAAAGCCCTCCCGCCAGGCAGATGGCGTAGCACATCCCACAGACGTTCTGAAAGTAGAAGGAAAGTCAGTGACAGTGGACGTTCCTATCACTCTGACGCCCGTGAGGCCACCTCGCTGAGCGCAGTCAGTGCACTCAGCACTACAAAGCGTGACCCTCCTGTAGAGGATTGCCCTTTGTAGCCCCGTCTACGTCCGTCGTAGCTTTTTGACGGGGAGGATTAAATCACTTCCGGTGGTAGAGTGCGCACGCTACACCATGTGGCCCTCTACGTCGAGCTATCACAAAGCTACGACGGACACAGGGAGGTGCGGTCACACGGATACACTCGTGTGACCACAGCCATAAGGGTTAATAAGCCAGTATAGGATTTTACACATTGTAATTTTTGTCCATGTATTGATGTATTGATGTATTTTTTTAATGCATCGTATCAACATAAGTGAAGTTTTAATTTGTCCCTCATCTCTCAACCTGTTTTTCTACAAGTTTACAACAGCCCTGGATAAAAGGGACACTTTACACATCCTAACCACTTTAGTTTTTCAAAGTGGCCAAGGTGTGTGGTGTGCTGCTATCCGCCGCCCCCCCCCCCCCCACCGGAATAATAAACCTAAAGTAAACCCTGGGTGAAGCTGAGGAGCTTCCTCCACCCACACTAGCGTCAGCAGGCAGTCAGGATTTTGAATATCCCAATCACCAGATGGGTCACTGGTTACAGCACCCGCTTTCAGAAGGCCCCGATAGCGCACAAGTCTCAAGTGATGTACAATTTGCAGAGCCTACACGACACAATTTGTGAAGGTACTCAAATTGCATAGAAGAGCTGCAGCGACTTGTGGATTCAGAAGCCCCTGAACTGACAGGGACGTGCAGCACACGCCGTGGGAGAAAGACCTCCTAAACAAAACAAAAAAAAAAAATAGATGCGGTCAGCAGTGTCTAATTATTTAACTGCGTAGCGCTGGGTGGGTCTAAACCCTGGCGGGGCGTATTAGTATGCCCCAGATCTCCGGTTACTGCTGCAGCCAGGCCCTCCAACAGCAGCGAATGATGCGTGGTGTGCGCTTGCTGGTGGGCAGGCCGGAGGCAGCCCCTAGACACGAGCGGGGCATGCTATGCAGACCCACACGCTGCAGGGACAGCATAATACGCCCTGTGGCATTAAATTGTGGGCAAAAAAGCGTGATACTTTTTCCCCCAGAGTGTACGTTTAAGTTTACACCAGGGTTGTAATCCAGCCCAACATCTTTAGAAGCCAGGCTACATAGATATACAGCAAGAAATTCTCCGAGTAGGTCAACATAAACAATTTATGAGCCTTTGGTAGAACAACCCCTGGCATAAAAGCCTTTCATTTAATGAATTAAGGATCTGACCTTTGACATCACACAAGGGCAGCTCCAGTGTTCAGAGTGAAAAAGGCTAGGGTTGCACCGATACTAGTATCGATATCGGTGCCGATACCAGGTACTGCAGGAGTACTTGGTACTCGTGCAGTACCCCCGATATTTTTTTCCGATACCGGAAGCCGGCATTGAGCCGGCTTGCCGGTATCCGAGGGGCTGCGGCGGCTGTCCGAATGCTCTATCGGCATTTGGACAGCCGACCCTGGAGCTGCTCTCCGCCCTGTGTTTAATACTTACCTTCCTTCAGCGCCGCCGGGAAAGTCTTCGTGCGCGCGCGCTCCTTGGAAGGACCCCAGCCGCGACCACGTGGGACCATGTGATCGCGGCTGGGGTCCTTCCAACGAGCGCGCGCGCGGAAACTTTCCCGGCGTCGCTGAAGGAAGGTAAGTATTAAACAAAGTGAGCAGCTGCAGGGCCTGTCTGAATGCAGATAGAGCATTCGGACAGGCCTGCAGCTGGTCTCTGCTCATACTTACCTTCCTTCAGCGACGCCGGGAAAGTTCCCGCGCGCGCGCGCTCGTTGGAAGGACCCCAGCCGCGATCACATGGTCCCACGTGGTCGCGGCTGGGGTCCTTCCAAGGAGTGTGCGCACGAAGACTTTCCCGGCGGCGCTGAAGGAAGGTAAGTATGAGCGGAGAGTGGGGGGCATTATCCATGAGCAGGGGGGGCATTATCCATGAGCAGGGGGGGCATTATCCATGAGCAGGGGGGCATTATCCATGAGCAGGGGGGGCATTATCCATGAGCAGGGGGGGCATTATCCATGAGCAGGGGGGGCATTATCCATGAGCAGGGGGGCATTATCCATGAGCAGGGGGGGCATTATCCATGAGCAGGGGGGCATTATCCATGAGCAGGGGGGCATTATCCATGAGCAGGGGGGCATTATCCATGAGCAGGGGGGGCATATCCATGAGCCTGGGGGCATTATCCATGAGCCTGGGGGCATATCCATGAGCAAGGGGGCATATCCATGAGCAAGGGGGCATATCCATGAGCAGAGGGGGGCATATCCATGAGCAGGGGGGGCATATCCATGAGCAGGGGGGGCATATCCATGAGCAGGGGGGGCATATCCATGAGCAAGGGGGCATATCCATGAGCAGGGGGGGGCATATCCATGAGCAGGGGGGGCATATCCATGAGCAGGGGGGGGATATCCATGAGCAGGGGGGGCATATCCATGAGCAGGGGGGGCCATATCCATGAGCAGGGGGGGCCATATCCATGAGCAGGGGGGGCCATAATCCATGAGCAGGGGGGGGCATATCCATGAGCAGGGGGGGCATATCCATGAGCAAGGGGGCATATCCATGAGCAGGGGGGGCATATCCATGAGCAGGGGGGGCATATCCATGAGCAGGGGGGGCATATCCATGAGCAAGGGGGGGGGGATATCCATGAGCTGGGGTCAGGATATCCATGAGCTGGGGTCAGGATATCCATGAGCTGGGGTCAGGATATCCATGAGCTGGGGTCAGGATATCCATGAGCTGGGGTCAGGATATCCATGAGCTGGGGTCAGGATATCCATGAGCTGGGGTCAGGATATCCATGAGCTGGGGTCAGGATATCCATGAGCTGGGGTCAGGATATCCATGAGCTGGGGTCAGGATATCCATGAGCTGGGGTCAGGATATCCATGAGCCGGGGTCAGGATATCCATGAGCCGGGGTCAGGATATCCATGAGCCGGGGTCAGGATATCCATGAGCCGGGGTCAGGATATCCATGAGCCGGGGTCAGGATATCCATGAGCCGGGGTCAGGATATCCATGAGCTGGGGTCAGGATATCCATGAGCTGGGGGTCAGGATATCCATGAGCTGGGGGTCAGGATATCCATGAGCTGGGGGTCAGGATATCCATGAGCTGGGGGTCAGGATATCCATGAGCTGGGGTCAGGATATCCATGAGCTGGGGGTCAGGATATCCATGAGCTGGGGGTCAGGATATCCATGAGCTGGGGGTCAGGATATCCATGAGCTGGGGGTCAGGATATCCATGAGCTGGGGGTCAGGATATCCATGAGCTGGGGGTCAGGATATCCATGAGCTGGGGGTCAGGATATCCATGAGCTGGGGTCAGGATATCCATGAGCCGGGGTCAGGATATCCATGAGCTGGGGTCAGGATATCCATGAGCTGGGGTCAGGATATCCATGAGCTGGGGTCAGGATATCCATGAGCTGGGGTCAGGATATCCATGAGCTGGGGTCAGGATATCCATGAGCTGGGGGGCAGGATATCCATGAGCTGGGGGGGCAGGATATCCATGAGCTGGGGCAATATCCATGAGACCTGGGGGCTTTATAGGAGGTCTGTTCTTATTGGAAAGCGTCACATGACATAAAATAAAAGTATCGGTAATTGGTATCGGTGAGTACTTGAACAAAAGTATCTGTACTCGTACTCGGTCTTAAAAAAGTGGTATCGGTGCATCCCTAAAAAAGGCAAAACCAAAAAGTGCAAATTCTCCATTAATATTGCTCCTAGTACAAGGCTCGATGAGCCTTGGTCAACTGTCTGCCACCTTAAAAGGAAGAGAGTCCCTTTTTATACCAATTTTCTTCACATTTTATCACATTCCCGACTAACCTCTCTCCCTACTTCATTATACATGTCGCAGCTTGTTTTCCTACCATACCATCACCATTTCGGATACAAACTCTAGTACTAGTGATCCTCGACACTAAGAAGCTGATAACTACTCGTTCTCTACATCTACTCCTCTAGATTGCAAGTTTCTCTGAGCAGGGCCCTCTACACCTCAGATTTACAAGTTGGTAATCTTAATAGTTTTATTCAATACTTTATTGTACTGCATGCAGCAACTGTTGGCATAATATAAAGGATTAAAATATAATTATTATGCGTCTAATGTATCTATAGGTCGTGTCCTAATTTAAGAGTTCTAATGTCCGAAACGCTGACCATCGGTTTTAAATGAAGAATATAAGATTCAGGAGTGCTGGTCCCTTTTGAGAAATTATATATATGCAAATACATTTATTTGCAAAGTATTTTACCAGGAAGGATACATTGAGATTTCTCTCGTTTTCAAGTATGTCCATGAATGTGTGGTGTAAATTATATATCTATACCAGGGCTTGACAAATCCGTGGGCCTGGTAGCAACTGGCTCCTAGAATTTTACTCCTGGCTCCTAAATTTCCAGTTTTACACCAATCTAAAAGCAGTCTTTGCCTGGCATCTAAAAACACCCTAGTTGGCTTCAAGGTTTCTTCCGGTCCCCTATATTTGATGTAAATACTGAATATCCAGCCCTGGGGTGTGTCAGGGTGTGTGTGCAGGGGGTAAATAGGGTGTCTGCCCATTAGGGCTGTGCAATTAATTGCAATCGCAAACCAATCGCGATTTAACAACATGCGATATATAAACCGCATAAGGCTGCGATTTTCGGCTCCCTGTAAGCTTCCGGCGGCACATGGAGCTTTGGGCGCTCGCAGGGGAAACCACGTGTACAGCCGCGTTCTCGCGGCTCGGCACGTGGTTCCCCCAGGCGAGCGCCCAAGCTCCATGTGCCGCCGGAAGCTCACAGGGAGCCGAACACGCGGCGCAAAGAGGTGAGCTGGGGGCAGTATATCCATGTGCTGAAAACATTTAGAATGTACGTAACATGTTTGAAAAAGCAAGAACAATTGGCTAAATCGCAATATTCAAGAAATCGCAATATGATTATTTTGTCAATATTGCACAGCCCTACTGGCCATACATTTCAACACTATCATAAATTGGACAGGCTTTCAGCAAAAACTTTATTGGAAAGCGTCACATGACATTAAAAGTATCGGGGAGTACCTGGGAAAAAGAATATTGGTACTCACTCAAAAAAATAAATTGTATTGTGTATCTTTAGTTGAAAGTAAAGCTTTGTTAGTCTGAAGCAAAAACTGGCTCCTAACTTTTGTAGCTGGCTCCTAGATTCAAAGCAAATTTGTGAAGTCCATTCTATACAAATTACAAACATACGCATAAACATTTGTGTGTTTATAGTAATATACGCACACAAGGCCTCCCAGCAGAGTGGTGGCTTAACCAAAAGTAACTGCAGTGTAAAGATTATTGGTGAGCTTAGTCCATAAAGAGTACTGAAAACTATACCAAGATTATATACAGGGTGTAAATGCATACATTGCGCATTCGTATCTATTAGTGGCTGGATCCTAGATTTTAGATACATTTGTCAAGCCCTGAAGCAATACAGAGATCATCGAATCCTAATCTAGAAATATTGATCACCCACCATTTAATCAATCCATCCAAAACAGAGGATAAGCTGAAAGTCCATCCAGAGGGCAATAATGCTTGATCCACTGTTACACGTAGATTTCCCACCCCACCAGTGGATTACCACTTACAAATAAAATATGACTAAAAAAAGGATTATTAATAATGCATTATGCCTGATATGTAGTGTGTTTATAGCATGGAGGAAAAAACACATCAACACAATTAGTCACAACAACGCATTACAAAAGGGCCGGTGAAGTTACTCTAACACATTGGATATGAAAGTGTCTGGAGCTGCTGTTATTTTTAAAACAAACATTCGTTTATAAACATCATGATTAATGTTTCTATGTCAAATAATTGCCACACTGTAAACGTTATGTACAAAAGCACTCATGTGGCTGGGAGGAAGACTTGTATAGTCATGCATCAATCTGCACTAGCTAAAATGGTAGGAATGTATGAGGGGTAGCGATATATATATATATATATATATATAAGTGGTGGGGGGGGTGCTGAAAACAGGAATTTGACAGTACCCGTAGATACTCGAGTATAGTGCGACCCGAATATAACACCATGGATAGAGCTGTATTATGGAAATGAGAGAATACTCAAGACTCGAATATAACGTGAGGAACAAAATTATACTGTACCGGTAAACAATTAAAATCCTTCCAGGTTCTCTTAACACAGTCAGCCCCCCCCCCCTCAGGCCAGGGTGCTCTGCTCTAGAATGATTGCAGTTGTTACCAAGTACGAAGCCAACGGCCTCCCGTCTTCTTTACTAGCGATTAGATGGCCGGCAGAGGCGAGCGAGGTGAATGAGTGGCTTAAACCGAGCGTGCCCTCTGGCCGTGATGGATCCCACCTCTCCCGAATCTGGGAGTTCCTGCAGTGTTTGCAAGCATCAGGGAGCCCACATTCACTTCAGCGAGACTACCGGAACATCCAGGAGACTTGAGATCCAGAGCAACGCAAGTTTTTTCTTTCCTTTTTCACACGATGCAGCTGTCTCGAATATAACACTAATTTTAAGGTAAAATTCTGTCACCAAAATCTAGCGGTACACTCGAGTATCTTCAAAAGTGGAGCAGTCACCATGGAGACCAGCGGGATACTTCTGCAGATTGCTCCACTTACATTTAATATTCCCCAATTTGCTCATTCTTTAATAGGGGAGAAAAAAAAAATCCCTTAGTTAAATCTAATCCGTTCCTTGAACATGAACCGTTTCCACGGTTTTGCTCAAATAAAACAATGTTAGCGGTGACGGATGGAAATTAACACAGCTGCAGGATACCTGCCATGTTTAAAGAAAATATCAGTCATTTCGCCAACAACTTGCAACAATGAAACAGATTTTTTTTTTTAAATAAAACACAACGTCCAAAAAAAAAAAAAAACAACATCACAATGGGAGTCCCCCTACCCCCCAAAAAATTAAAATAAGCTATGACCGTCTAAAGACTAAATATTTAAAGGAATGTAAGCGTATTAAAAAATTACATTGCATACAATGAGCGGATATATATAAGGAATAAAAAGCTTTGCAAAGGATAAATCAATATTATAAACTCTGCATCTAAGAAGAGTTTATTGATGCTCTGGATGTTTAGGATAAATATAGATGAACACTCAATGTAACTGAAGAACGGAAAAGGGGGGGGGGGACACATTTTAGATGAAGATAGATCAAAAGATAAATGAAATGAAGAGATTTTATTCATTGAAAAATGTGAAATTCCCAGTTTAATAAATGGACGCACTTTACACCGGTCTCCAGCGTTCAAGAAAGTGATAAAGCATATCATCTAAGTAAGGGCTCAAAATGTCAAGTCCCAAGCTACTAGCCAGGCCTTAAGAGTTACTCGCCACTAGTTGCCCAACTAACCCCTATCCTGCCCTGCCTGCGTCTGCATTGCCACTCTCCCTCATGTAATTTCCACTCGCCAAATGCGAGCAGGCAAGTGGAAATTTTGAGGCCTGATCTAAGTGACGTGTCAGCAGCACACAGACAAGAAGCGTGTATTCTATAATATCTATATTTCCAACATGACACCTGAAGGTCACAAGTTATGATTTCTGTCTGTAAGACAATATCAGGAATCCATCATTATTGGCAACATAAACATGAAAGAACAGCCATATGACACAGTGCAAGAACAAAGAACCTTGTTCTTAATCATGTTGGACGTAATCTCCTTATAATGAGGAGATACACCAGAATATAGCATTAGCGTTAATAAATACATGGGCAAAATAATCATTTGTATTCCTTTTCCAAGAACAATGTATTGCTCAGTCAGGTTCACCTTCAAAAATACACATATTTAGCATCTTCTGAAGACAACATCCAGGTGACATAAAGAAAGGGCACAGCTGGAATTGGGGCAGTAGAAAAGCAAATAATAGCAAACAGCCTGCCCATATTGATGGCGAGACATGCATCAGGTAATAGAATGCCATTGTGTTGGCATTGAGACATCAAGATCAGATTGACCGCTTAATGGCATACAGGCCTTAGGGAGAGAATATAAGATAACTATTGATGAAGACACCAAGGTCGGAGCGCCAGCCTGTCGGCATACAGCTAGCCCGGTCGGAGCGCCAGCCTGTCGGCATACAGCTAGCCCGGTCGGAGCGCCAGCCTGTCGGCATACAGCTAGCCCGGTCGGAGCGCCAGCCTGTCGGCATACAGCTAGCCCGGTCGGAGCGCCAGCCTGTCGGCATACAGCTAGCCCGGTCGGAGCGCCAGCCTGTCGGCATACAGCTAGCCCGGTCGGAGCGCCAGCCTGTCGGCATACAGCTAGCCCGGTCGGAGCGCCAGCCTGTCGGCATACAGCTAGCCCGGTCGGAGCGCCAGCCTGTCGGCATACAGCTAGCCCGGTCGGAGCGCCAGCCTGTCGGCATACAGCTAGCCCGGTCGAGCGCCAGCCTGTCGGCATACAGCTAGCCCGGTCGGAGCTCCAGCCTGCCGGCATACAGCTAGCCCGGTCGGAGCTCCAGCCTGTCGGCATACAGCTAGCCCGGTCGGAGCGCCAACCTGTCGGCATACAGCAAGCCCGGTCGGAGCGCCAGCCTGTCGGCATACAGCAAGCCCGGTCGGAGCGCCAACCTGTCGGCATACAGCAAGCCCGGTCGGAGCGCCAACCTGTCGGCATACAGCAAGCCGGTCGGAGCGCCAACCTGTCGGCATACAGCAAGCCCGGTCGGAGCGCCAGCCTGTCGGCATACAGCAAGCCCGGTCGGAGCGCCAGCCTGTCGGCATACAGCTAGCCGGTCGGAGCGCCAGCCTGTCGGCATACAGCTAGCCCGGTCGGAGCGCCAGCCTGTCGGCATACAGCTAGCCCGGTCGGAGCGCCAACCTGTCGGCATACAGCAAGCCCGGTCGGAGCGCCAACCTGTCGGCATACAGCAAGCCCGGTCGGAGCGCCAACCTGTCGGCATACAGCAAGCCCGGTCGGAGCGCCAGCCTGTCGGCATACAGCAAGCCCGGTCGGAGCGCCAGCCTGTCGGCATACAGCTAGCCCGGTCAGAATGCTAGCTTCTCTGTATATGGGCACCACACCATGGTCGCAATGTAAGCGTATTGGTATACGGGCACCATGGCCAGGATACCAGCTTAATGACACATTTGCATATAAGCACATTACAGATGCTCTAATGGAGAGGACATGATAAGAGCAAATCCGGGAAACGATTGACCATTAATTAGACGAATTAAAATCGTAAAAGAAAACAAATCAGGGATTACGTCATTTACAGAGTCCACAATAAAGAGCAGTACACACACACACACACACACACACAGTAGCAGCATCTGGTAGGGAAGGCACAGAGAGGTAGGAGCCCTGGGAGGCCAGCTAGCAGTGCATGTGTCTGGGATCACACCCTGCCAGTAGAGGAAGGCAGACAGCTGCTCACAGGGGAGATGGGCAAGATATGGCTGCTCCCTCCTGACCCGGGCAATGCCTGCCATGACACAGCTGCCCTGGTGCCAGCAGTGGGAGGAAGGGGGTCAGGCCATTGTAAAGCGGGAGATAGAGGCACCCTAACGGAGAAAGCATTAGGATGGAGACAGAAGCAGCGGCCGCTCTTGCGCATGCGCAGTGCAGGCGCCGGTGGACCCTGGCAGAGCAGGAAGACATGGAAGAGGCAGACAATGGGGAGACAGAGCATCAGCATCACTTACCGACACGCAGGGGCTGGAGGTGGTGCTGGGGGTGGGGGATCTCTGCACCGTTACCAAAGCCATTTAGAAGGTGCAGGACAAGCAGGGTACGGATGACCCGTTTGGCATTATACCATCCCAGGGGGCCGGAGAGCTGTGCTCGCACCCTGCGCACAGAGTGGGGGAAGCAGGTGGTGGTGGCAGCCGGTGAGCCGGGGGCTTGCTCCCTGCGGGGTGAGAGCAGGAAGCCCCTGGGTGCACACACTGGAAGCAGCAGCGGCGGCAGCACTGCCTGTCTGTCTGTGTATTCCCAAACTGAGCATGCGCTCTGCTGTCACCAGCCAGCAGGCCACGCCTCCGGCGCACCCTTTCCCTGCTGGGCCGGTCAGGTCAGCCTGTTCAGCATCCCAGGGCCTTCTGCTGCCAGTTGGCATATTCCGGGACAGAGGCCCGGGTACCCACAGCATGGGATTATCATTCTGATGATGGTGTGCATGGTGCCCCCTGCAAGCAGTGCCAGCACTGAGGACCATGTGATGAGAGCTGCTTCCACTCTGTCACTCAAAGCTCTGCAGTAGCTTGGCATGGGGTTTCAGGGATTGTGGGAAATGTAGTGCATGATAGCTCCTGCAGCGCCAAAGTTGCCAATCAGATTAAATTTATTGGCGAGCAAGAGGTAGCTACAGAGTATAAGAAAGAAAAATAAAATCATTTCAGGGCATGTCACGTAGTATTTATGCATGTCACCCTGTCTTTATGCCCATTATGAATATGCAGTAATTCTGCCAGTTTTGCCCATTTTCTGTCAGTTGCGTGGTATTCCTGCCCGTTATGAGTTGTTTCAGTCCGTTGAGGGGTATTTCTGGCCATTATGGGTAGTTTTCGTTAGTTGAGTGGTATTTTTATCTGTTACTTAACATTTCTGCACGTTATGTATTGTTTCTGCCTGTTACGTGTAATTTCTACCCATTACTTGTTGTTTATGTTGTGCGGTTTTCCTGCCCTTTATGTGTTTATGTCTGTTGCGTGCAGTTTCTGCCCGTTACGCCAGATATGCGTTACTTTCAGCCATCACAGTTATTTCTGCAGAACTTTCACATGCGCTTCCATTAATGACTGTAAAGGCCAATTATAAGGAAGAACCGTAATTGAATAGCCCTATTTGTCCTCTTTGTTTTGGAGGGTGTCTCATGTCTGGGGCCCAAACAAGCACCTAGCCCAGGCCTCGCCATCTAATCGCATCGTGGTAACATCATTGAATGTCGGGGGATTCAAATTCCATATACCTTGTGACAGGTGTGGGCAGCGGAAACACCTCTGCTTTACAAAACAATATCTAAAAAAAAACGATTGAATTCGATCGGCACTCCACACAGCCTGACCACTTTTATTATTATTATTATTATAATAAGATAAAGTAGTCAGGGTGTGTAGATTGCCCTCTTAAGGCTGGCCGTCTACTGGCACCGTAGCCGGGCGGCTACCCAACTATGGACAATGTCATCGGCCGATCAGAGTCACCCACTGGAAGCATCTGTGGACAACCCATATCGGCCGATGGACAGTCTTTCTCAGGACCAAGGACAGCCCCTGTTGAGCACAGCCGAAGCAGTGAAGGAAAAAAAAACACTCGCCAGGCTGCAGGGGGGATTAAACCCTGTCCCTGATGCTGAAGTAGGTTTTTTTAGGTCTTTTTAAAAAATAGAGTGAAACCCAAAATTTCACCTACAAAAATGCTAAAAAAAAATCTATTAAAAAAGGGCTATTTGCTGCGGAAAAATAAATGGTTGAATAAAACTTAAATAAAACCGAAAATATTTTTCATTGAATTCTAAGGGCTTCGCACTGAATCACTTCTCTATGCCCGGCTCGGCAGTTTAACTATACAATTCATCTTTTTCATGTAAACTTGTACCAGATCGTCCCGGCATCATCCGATAATTACAAATGATTTGGAAGGATCACTATTCTGTTGTAGTCGTAAAAATTACAGGGTTATTCAAAGATCCGAATGGCTGCCGAAAGGGAACCGAATGCTGAATATCAGCCTTCGGTTACCTTTCTTGGCCATTCGGCTATCCAGAGAGCAGGCAATCCACCAAATCCTGGCGAATTGCCTGCACATACGGTGCCTGTTCGAGGGCAGTGAATCTCCATAGAGAAGCAGTGCTTCGGCTATTCAGAGAGCAAAATCCAGCAGTGAAAAGTTGCCGAAATTGCCCTGCCATTTGGTGGTTTCATGCGGCAGATTTATTCAGGCGAATCCCATAGGCTTCAATGTTAAAAATATTCCTGTTTTAATCCAATATCTACTAAAACGTTGATTATAATATTCTGCAGTAAAGAGTCTCTTTATTTACCGATTTTTTAGGATATTTTAAGCATTTTTCGGGAATTTTTTTTAAAAAAACTTCAGATTTTATTTTTATTTTTTTAGCTTTACTTTTTATGCAACAGCCCTTTTTATTATCATTCATTCTATCTCATATGCAAATTTCAGACATTTTCGCTCAGTAGTTTCTTTACAAACAGCGTTTCACTTTTCAATCATTCAAGCAAACAGTTTTTTTAATTTATTCACTCCATTCGTCTGCGGTGTCGGCTTTTTCCGGCGGCTGCGCGTGATCGGCTCCTGCTTGGGATTCTCCGGCGTTTTCGGCGGGTTAATCCAGATGTTTTTACGGGTTTCGGTGTGTGTTCACCCTCGTTTTGCGGTTAGTTTTCGGCGGGTTTGCGGCAGCATTTCCCTGCATTACGCCGGCCCTGTGGTGCTTGCTGAATACACCGCAGGGTGGCCGAAATGGGATCGCCAAATTGCACCGAATTGAAGAGAACGAAAAGTCACCGAACGTGCGGTGGCTTTTCGTTTCTCTTTGAATAACCTTGATTGTCTGAAATCGTCCGATGGTGGTTGGATGCAGTGGAAGAGTGCTGATTCACCTGCGTGTTGTAGGATCAGTTGGATGACTTCAGACGATATCGGATGATCGCACTATCGCACAAATACCTAGTGGACGGAAAGTGCTTTGTACCTGATGGCTGGCATTTCAGGCAGCCATTTTAGAAGAAGCCTGCAATATCTTTGGGTAAAGTGTTGTGGTGTCAACTTTACGATAAACAGTATACTCACCCCAAGGATGCTTTGTCATTTAGTCATATTTTTGTAGAATACTGCTTCTCATTGATTATACATGTCAATCCTGACAAGTTTTCAACATCTTATAAAAGACATTTTGGTGCCTCATGTGGCGCAATACGGACGACAATCTAGAGAAGAATAAAACTACACACAGTTCTGTGTTAAATGTGTGTAAGGCGCTTCCTGCCTGAAAATGGTTCATGCACTGTGTATTTTGGATGGAATTCATCACTTAAGACTGTAGTGTTGTTTATTTGGCCAATTCACTTTAATGTAGGTGGCCATGTTGTTAGTGGCATATAGCGTCTCCATTTTGGAAGATAATGATCACAGCTGAGTTTGCAGTATCCTGAAGGCTGCCCGAAAAAAAGGCATTAACTCCTTTTATATAGAAAACATGTAAATAGGAAAGTGCTTATTATAAGATTGGATTTATTAAGGCTTATTTTAATAAACTCTAGTATGACCCTTTAAAATATTGGCGTATTCAGAGATATATATTTGCGCTACCTCAGGTAATTTTACACACATATATTATTAGATATTTTAATGTAGTTAAAGGAATACTCTATTGAAAAACGGAGTTCCTTTTTTGCCTTTAAATAATTGGGCAGACGCTGCCGACAACTTCTTCCCAATTATTTTTCTATTTTTGGTGAATTTATTTACCTTTTGTCCCTCATCACCACAGCTCCTCCTCCTCTTTGGCTCAGGGACTCCAAAGCCCAAAAGTCCCTGAAGATTTTCTGCACAATTTGCATTCCTACACAATTTGAGTTGCATAGGAACCACAAATTGCACACAGCTACGGGACTCGTGCGCTTTACATACGCAAGTTCCATAGCACCTGCGCAGAACAACGGATCGGAGCTGCACGCATGCTCAGATCCAATCCATTAGCTGCCTCTCAGACTGCTCGCTACCGCGATTGATCTCAGAGATGGTGACGTTGAAATGCGCTCTGTGTGCTGATGTTACTAGTGACTGATCTGTTGAGCAACCGATAAATTCAAAAGTCATGGCTGCTGGTGACGCTAGGCTGGGTGGACGAAACTCCTCCACTTCACCCAGCAATTCTGACAGATCAGTGTAGCTGGGGAGGGGGAGAGAAGGGGGGTCTTCTGACATCCTGGCCACTGTCAATGAATAAAGTGGTCAGGATGAGTAGAGTGTTTTAATTTACAAAAAAATACAGACCTGCCACCTTTTGGCAGGTCTAGACTGTGTCAGAGGGGACGAGGACGCTGAAGGGGCATGTCAATCCAGCACATATACAGAAAGATCGCCAGTCTACCCTACCGAGCAGGAAATCATTATTCATGGTGAGCACTGTTTGCAGTTTTCTGTATGCGTTTAATCAGCCCTGATTTTAATCCTAAAACAAGTGCCTTTTCCCTTCAGGCTTCCCGAAAGCATGGGCGGACCATGTTCTTCCAGTAGGATAAACTGTGGTGACAGGCAGCTTAACTGTCATGTGAGGCCCCTCTCTGTGCGAGGCCTTAGGCAACTGCCTATTATCATAGCGCCACCACTGCGTGATTTCATGCTGACATAGCGTTCAAATCTTTCTGCACTGAATTGGAGTAAATTGAGATAAATTCAATGCCTCCATGTGAAGACCTGAAAAATCAGAGCTGGGAGAAAGGGGGATAGGCATCTCTTACCATTGTACAATGATCAACTGCAACATTACAACTACCTGCCTAATCATCTACTGTAGGTCCCCCTTGTGCGGCTAAAACCACTATAATTAGTCAAGGCATGGACTCCACAAGACCTCTGAAAGTGTCCTGTGGTATCTGGCACCAAGACATTAGCAACAGATCCTTTAATACTGCAAGTTCCGAGGTGGGACCTCCATGAATTGGACTTGTTCTTCCAGCACATCCCATGCCGAAGCTGAATGGGACCTGGGGAATTTGGAGCCAAGGCAACACTTGAAATCTTTCTTATCCTTTTTCCTCAAACCATTCCTGAACAATTTTTGCAGGGCGCAATATCTATCTAAAAGAGGCCACTATCTTAGGGGAACACTATTGCCATGAACAGTTTTATGTGGTCTGCAACCATCTCTAGGTAGGAAATACATATCAAGTGTGTTCTGACAATTTTTTCTATCATGGCCAGTAGGGATGCAGCGATACCGATAATAGTATCGCTATCGGTGCCAATACCGGGATCTGCACGAGTACTTGGTAGTTGTGCAGAGGCCCCCGATACCTAAACCGATACCGGAAGCCAATGCTGGGCTGGCTTGCCGGCCGGTGTCCTTGGGGCAGTGTTCGACGCACTGCCAGGCTCCTCTGGCGTCTTCCTTCGAGCGGCTGCCGGCAAAGAGTTGAGTGGCTGCTTGTTGGGATCCACCAGCTGCGATCTCGAGATTGCGGAGTTCACGAGATCTCGTGAACTCTAAGATCTCGCGAGACCGAGGCTGTGCGTGGTTCCCAACGAGTGGCCGGGCTGCAACCTCTGCCGGCGGCCGCTCAAAGGAAGAAGACGCCGGTGGAGCCTGGCAGCGTGGGAGGGTGAGCTGGGGCAATATCTGTATGAGCTGGGGGGCAATATGTGAGCTGGGGGGCAATATGTGAGCTGGGGGCAATATGTGAGCTGGGGGCAATATTTGAGCAGGGGCAATATGTGTGAGCTGGGTGCAATATGAGAGCAGGGCAGTATTTGAGCTGGGGCAATATTTGAGCTGGGAGCAATATGTGTGAGCTGGGGGGCAATATGTGTGAGCTGGGGCAATAAATATTTGAGCTGGGGCAATAAATATTTGAGCTGGGGCAATATATATATGAGGTCTGTTCCTATTGAAAAGCGGTCACATGACTTTAAATAAAAGTATCGGTACTCGGTATTAGTGAGTACTTTTAAAAAGTATCGATACTTGTACTCGGTCTTAAAAAAATGTATCGGAGCATCCCTAATGGCCAGTATTATGGCTTTCAGCAATTTGAGCTAAGGTAGCTCTCATGTGTGATTGGACTAGAAAGATTATCCTTCACTCCCCACTTGCATCAATGAGCCTTGGGCGTCCACGACCCTGATGCTGGTTCGCCGGTTGTCCTCCTTTGCATCACTTTTGGTAGGTACTAACCATTGCATACTGGGAACACCCCATAAGACTTCCTGTTTCGGAGATGATCTGACCCAGTCGTCTAGCCATCACTGTTTGGCACTTGTCAAAGTAACTCAGATCTTGTTTTCAGGTGCCTGACATTTTTTGAAGTTTTTCCTGCATGAAATTTAAGAACTGATTGTTCAGTTGCTGCCTAATTTTTCCCACGCCTTGACAGGTGCCTATATAACGAAATAATCAATGTTAATTACATCACCTGTCACTGGTTTTAATTTTGTGGCTGATCAGTGTCACTAATAAGTGTAAATGGTTGCTAGAGTGCCTTTTTAACCCTTTCCTGGCCGTCCTGGTGGAGGGAGGGCTTTGAAGACGCAGGGCGTAGAGGTACGCCCCGCTGTCTTCAATGGGGCCGCCTCAGCCCCTGCTCACAGCCAGTGCGTGGCGTGCGTTATTGGCTGCAGCGTGACAGCTTGATCCAATGACGCGCGTCGCTTGCCAGGGCAGCCTGAAATCAGCAGTCCGCTCAACAGCTGTCGGTGAGGCGTACCTGTACACCTCGCCGGCGAAAGCAACCCCTTAAGGGCACCACCCGCATGTCCTTAAGGGATTAAAGTAGGTGTGTCCTGGTTGAGGGTGCTTGTTGCATGAATTGGCTCTGCTGGTTGAATTTTTGAATCTTCAAGTTCTCGTTTACATGTTTTAGGTGTTTCTTGGTTTGTTCATGATAAGGAGTATGATGGAAATTGACTGTGATTATTTACAGTTTGAATTAATAAATGTTCCATTTTTGATGAATGGCCTTCACACAGCTATGCACGTTAACCAGCAGGGGAATTGGTCCCTAGAAAGTAATGCTGTTTGAGATGCTATCAGCATATATCATAATATGTATACTAATAAACCCCCCAACATTCCATCGGAGTCAATCCAACAGAATAACTTAGAACAAATCATCCTAAAACTTGTCATATAATAACCGCATCATAGACAAGCATGCACCTACAGAACCACAAAGTATTTAAAGGGATTTCACCTTCAATTTGATTTTATTGTGTCAGTTATTGGCTGTAATTTAAATATGTATCTAGCGAGAACCGTGCACAGACGACCATTATAACACTACATTGACTATCCCAGTGACAGACAGGTTATGCAATATGTTGGCGTTCAAAGAAAGAAGTCTCGGAGTCACTTCCCATAGCCATCATTTACATGTATCCCGAAGGGATCATGAACATCTGCTCCATCATTGCTTTGAAAACAGTCCTATTTGCTTTGTCTAAGGATTACTGACTTTATGCTATAATCACTTTATATAATCGCGTTCGTTGAAGGGCTTTGTTGTGGAAAAAGGAACAAAACATGAAAAATAGCTTTGGCATGGATTCATGTGATCGGTGATGTAATGGTCCTGGTACAGGCATTTTGCAATTAGGTCTAGCAATGGTGCTCCACCCTCTAGTGGTGATTAAAGACACTGCACATCACTGGAATATTTGTAAATAAAAAGGCAATTATAGCAGTACGTAGTGATACCTTTTTATTGGACTAACGTTACGTTTAAAAGACAAGCTTTCGAGAGTATACCTCTCTTCTTCAGGTCTGGACGCTTTACTGAGCAATATCCTAGAATTGAACATTAAGACATTATCGGACACGGGTGGGGGTTAGATGTCGTAAATGGTATAGTCAAAATGGGAAAATAAACACATGGGAGAGCTTAGGTCCAAAAAACAACAGTGATAAGATCATGACAACTTAAAAGAAAAAAACACAAATCAGTGAAGGCTGAAAAAGACACACAACAAAAAAAACACCAGCCAGAATTCTGAATGTTATGTGACTTTATGATAATAGGTTAAAAAGCCAGAATTCACATTAAGTCCTTCTTTTATGGTGTTAAAACATGTGATCATTTTCATTTCAAATGTATTGCATTCACGAGGGTCTTTAAAATGTCCTTTGAAGATTTTAATTCTGAGGTTTTGGGTGGAGTGGCCTGGTAGATTGAAGTGATGTCCCACTGGGGTACAAGATGTATTTTCCTTGATGGAGTGTCTGTGCAGGTTCATCCTGAGATTTAGTTTAAGGCTAGTTTCACCAGGCCGTGCACTGGATCATGTATACCACATTGGCAGACGTGCAAAGGTATGAGCCCTTGATGTTGTATGTGGTGTTATTGTGCCAGGCAGTGCTGCTGTCACATATATATTGGCACAGTTTGCAGCAGGACTTGTTGGAGGTATATAGATAATTATTAGATACTTACCAACATTTATAATGGCAAAAGAAAGAGACCTGCATGTTCTGGAATGTCTCTGGAGGTGTGGGCAAGGTTAAGAAGAAACCCATTAAGTTATTTCGTATTCATGCTTCATGCAAATACATTATCATTTTATACCAATCAATTTCTAACAGTTACAAGTATTTATAAAGCGCCAACAAAGTTCCTTAGTGCAGTACAATGGGAGAGACAAAATAACAAGTATACATACATGTTGCACCCACACAGAAAAGTAGGAGAGAGGGCCCTGCTTGAGAGCTTACAATCGAATAGGAGTGGGGCAACACACTAGGTGAAGGTAAACAGTGGAGTATGTGAGGTAGCTGCGTGCATGTGGGCTGGGTGGGAAAATGGAGCAAGAAATGTGCAGTGGGGATTATGGAGTGAGCTGATAGGCTTCTCTAAAGTAATGTGTTTTCAGAGACTTCTTGAAGGACCAGAGAGACGGGAGAGTCTAATGTTACAGGGGAGGGAGTTCCATAGAAAGGGGGCAGCTCGGGAGAAGTCCTGAAGGCGATAGTTGGGGGTGCAGGGACGTGGAACTGATAACATCAGATCATTGGCCGAGCGAAGTGGTTGGGGCGGGATATACAGTACCTGCTAATAAGGGAGATGTAGGCAGGGGCGCGGTTATGGAGAGCTTTGTACGTGAGCACCAATATTTTTAATTGGATTCTATAGGAGACAGGGAGCCAGTGTAGAGATTGACAAGATGAGAGGTGCGGGAGGTGAGGTGAACAAGTCTGGCACAGGCGTTCATTACAGACTGGAGAATCTGGGATCTCTTAAGGCCAGAGAGGTTACAGTAGTCAAGGAGGGAGATAATAAGAGCTTGGATGAGCATTTTAGCAGAGTCCTGATTAAGAAAGTAACGGACACGCGCAATGTTTTTTATGTGGAAGTAGCAGGATTAGGTTAGTGACTGAATGTGAGGAGTAAAGGATAGATCAGAGTCTAAGAGGACACTGAGGGCCACATTACAATCTTAACGCTAACGTTAACACTCACTTGCGTGAGCATTAACGTTAGCCGCGGTGTCTACCGCATATTACAATACAAACGCAAATGGGTTAAGTAACCCATTTGCGTTTGGTATATTGCGCTTTTCAGCGTGAGGTTACTGTATTTGCGCTCCCTATACTTAACATGGGGAGCGCAAAGTGTTAATCAGCGTTAGTATTACAAAGTCCTGACGCTGATTAACGTCCGGCTCTGGTTAGCGGAAAGTTAACCAGAGCCAGGACTTGGTGTTAACAGATTCCGCTTCTGCAGAACGCCTGCATTGTAACTCCACGCTAAAACGGGGGCGGTAGGGGGAAAACTGCGGGCGCAGTTTTTTCTCCCTACCGCCCCCGTTTTAGTGTGGAGATCGTAATGTGGCCCTGAGGCATTAATATAAGTGGTTATTCACAAAGCAGCGATCTTGCCATGTAATTGCACCGAACAGTGTATGCCACCGTACAGTGCAATTTCTGGGCAGTTCATCTATTCACTAAACTGGCAATTCGCCAAATAGAGGCAAAATAGGGTGCAAATCGCGGCAGATCGCGATCTAGGGCAACATTGAAACTGTCCCATAGAGAAGTAATAGTTAATCTTTTCACAGAACGGCAAACTACACCAAAGTGTCGGGGAAATGCCCTGATTTTTGGTGATTCAGTTTGACAGCTTTAAACAGGAAAATCCCATAGTTGTCAATGTAAAAAAATATAATTTTTATTTTAAGACTAGTGTCAGACGAGCGTCTTTGCAGAGCGGAAGGAACATCTGTGAGAGTGGGCATTCCTTCTACTCGACGCCCATCTGGCCACCTCGCTGGGCACACTTAGTGCATTCAGCGCTGCAAAGCTTGATCCTCCTATGGAGAATCGCGCTTTTCAGCTCCATCAACGTCCGTCCTAGCGCTTTGCCGGAGAGGCTTGAATAACGGACGCTTGTTACGCACGCATTTCGTGCGCGCGCACAAGTGTGCACAAGCGTGTGATCGGCCCCATTGCAGCGTCACAGCGCCGCGACGGACGCCGGTAAGCACGTCAGTACAGGCGCACATAGCGCGCTTGTCTGACGCCAGCCGAAATAAAAGTATATCCTTTTAATTTTCAGCAAAAAGTTTTTAGTTTATTTTTTTAGAACACCTTTTTGTATTTTATGGATGATATTTTTGATTCCCAATTTTTTTTAAAACTTTTCTTCATTCTATAACAGACCTTTTTATTATTTTGTTAAGGACCTTCTTTATTATTCAGACACATTTTAATGCATTTTTATTGGTTTAAACACCTATTAAGAGAACAAGAGAATTCCATTTATTTTTTTTGCGGTTCGGTGGCTAGTTCGGCGTGTCCATCTTGGTGCAGTATGGTGACCCTGCAGTGAATAGTAAATTCACTGAACAGGAAATGCCAAAGTGCACCGATGTACAAAGCACCGAAATTTCATTGCTTTGTGAATAACCCCAGCACGAAAGCCTGCTGGCACTGCAAGGGTTACGAAAATGTGAAAATGACGCGATACGTTCTCAGTCTATTTCGTTCATGTGGCGTTTTGTTTGTTCGTTATTCTTACAATTGAAGAATCGCTCAATTCTATTAATGATATACTGCACTATTGTGTTCCATGTAACCCTAACAATGGGAAGTCATGCTGCCGCTTCTTCCAAGAAAGGAAATAATCCTCTTACTCAGCACGTACCAATTTGAAGTTGCAGACCCCTGGGAATACTGGTTACTGGTGCTGGTCTCTATTGAATGGCTTTCGATCTTACTTCTGTAACTACTTTGTTTTGTTGATGGTAGCGTGTCATCCGTCACAATCCCTGTCTCTGTACAGACTTACGCTCATTAAGCAGAGGTGATGGATGGACCTCCAGGTACTGACAGAGGTTTTTCTTAGTATCTAAGATAAAGGGTGCTATGTAGAACTCTCCAAGGACAAATCCAGAAACAAAATAAAAATATAACCATATTTTACTAAAACATCAGCATATAAATAAAGTATTTGTTCGGGGCCGAGGATTGCTTGTGCCTAGAAATGAAAGGCTACAACCTCATACCGCCAGTGGTCACATCTTAGCAATATATAACATTACATATTTTAAGTGTGTTTATTATTACAGAAGCCACCTGCACATCACAGCAATTCAAAGAATTGCATCCCAGAGTTCCTGTGCCACATTCCCCATATGCAGCAAGGAACTCTGGGTAGGATATGCAAATGACCTCTGTCTCACTTTTATGCATCCTGGATCTGTTATTACATATTTTACCAATACTTTTGCATTTATCCAAGTGTTAGATTTGATGATCGCTTTCATTGTACTCTCCAAGAAAGACTTTCTTTGTTTGCTGCACGCTTTGGATTGGTGAAGCTTAACTCAGATTCACAAAATTACATATACGGGGTTATTCAAAGAGCGGTGAAAGGCAGGAGAATGACCGGAGAATGGAAAATTCTAGGTCAAAATAGCCGATTAGGAAAGTGAGATGAATGGGATAATTTTTCCAGATTTTGGATATTTTGACCAAGAATTTTCCATTCTCCATTTATTCTCCTGCTTTTCACCTCTCTTTGAATAACCCTCATAGAAAACAGAAGTGAGTGGGTACCGGCTGGGTGGAGTAGCGGTAACATCACTGCTCTGCATGGAGAGAGCCTGTGAAGTCATGGGTTCAATCCCAACGAGCAACCTCTCCAGTAAGTGTCCTTGTGCAAGACACCTAACAGTACACACTCGCCACCCAGGACATACTTGAAAACGAGAGAAATCTCAATGTATCCTTCCTGGTAAAATCCTTTCTCAAAAAAAAATGCCTTGTGAAGTTACAGTCCGTTTGGGATTGTAGGATTTAATAGAGAAAAATGAGATGTACAATGCCAACATTGAAAGCTCACCAACATATATGAAGAGAATAATGGTCTCCAATTGTCCGTCCTTAACCCCTAAGACCCTGTCTTAGGCACACCTTGAGTTAACTCTCCTTCTGCGCAGGGAGAGAGAAATCCGTTAAAAAAACACACGAGGCATGTAATTTTGTCTGGCAATTTCTCTCTGCCTTCCAACGTTTTTTGACGCATATTTATGCTTCTAACAAAAACGTTGTCTCTTTATTTCATTGGTTAACATTTCAAAACATAACATAGTTCATTGGCCAGTTTCAATACAGGTCTGGTGACACATTTCTAGACCTTCCCGTGGCCTCGGCATGTGATTTCTTGAGATATCAGCATTTCTTCAGACATCAGTACTTTTTTAAGACATCAGCACTTTTTTATCACTTGAGAGAAACATTTGCAAACATCAGTATCCTTGTCATTCTAAAGACATTTGCAAACATCTTGAGAAGTGAACCTTAGTCCTATAATACTGCTGATTATCAATTTATCTTAAAACTATTTCTTATATTTTAAACCTTAATTTATCTATTAATATTATAATTCCTGGGGTGTTATTTAACTACTTATAGGGTCCTTCTTATAGGTCAGCAGATGGTGGTCTGAGGATTCCTTTTCCTTCAATCCCCTCTTAGAATCATAGTATGATCATACTATTTGATTCTTTCTTTGTTTCATCTATCTACTGTAAGTTAGTATGGGTTGGGGAGCGAGACCCTCAATACTCATGTGGATCAATATAGAACCAGGGGGGCTGTACCTGCCACG
This sequence comes from Leptobrachium leishanense, assembly GCA_009667805.1. Lineage (NCBI taxonomy): Eukaryota > Metazoa > Chordata > Amphibia > Anura > Megophryidae > Leptobrachium > Leptobrachium leishanense. Next base: position 89,601,291 of record CM019064.1, on the reverse strand, counting down.
GAACGGGTAACACATGGCAGTCTCCCAGTGCCTATTTATCTTCCTAACCTACATTCTTATTAATAGTAACAAGAGGTGCTAGGAATGACTCAAACCCTGCCTTTACCTGATCCCTTGCTTTAAATTCATCAGGGACCCCTCTTGGTACCCCTATAGCATCAATATAGACATGCGGATCAAGACTACCTTGTGGGCTTGGGACTTCCCTTTTCCTGCGACGTGAGCTAATATTTGGAATTTCCTCAGGATCCGAAACAATATGAAATCCCATTATGGCCTTAGCTAGGGCACATTCACCTGACCATTGAAGGGGCAGACGCGCCCTAATCTTGAGGTCTCCACATATCCAGTAGAGATCCCCAATCAGAAAAACTTGATTCTGTAACTTAATACTGTTGATATTGCTATAATTGGCACAATAACCCTCGGGGAAGAAGGTGAGGTTCCTACCTATTTCTGCTGACCTATAGCAGGTATAGTTCCCTGGGTAAACATGTATCCCTTCTCCTGGTTGTGGGAGGCGTGTTAGTATGGGGTAGCTATTCTTCCAATATTCACATAAACTCTGGCTATTAGTGGTGTTAGTATATAAACTAAGAAAACATTCTTCTACATCTTGCGGAATATTAAAAGGTACGGTGCCTAGATGTGGCCTAGCAGCACCACACACATAACAATTTGTACGGTTATTGTTTAGGGCACTAAATTTTACCCATTCTAGCCAAACATTTACATCTGAAAATCCTGTTTCCATTACTATGCTGTCTTCATAGGTGGGATTGGCTATTGATTTGGTGTTAGGTAGGAGAGGATGAGGTCCCACTACCTCTCCATATTTCCTGGGTAGGAATGGGTTCTCTTCCTTCTTATAAATGGCCATATCTTGGAGTTTGAACTTGTATCGAGGGAATTTGGTTGTGGCAGTTGCGTATATTCCCATCTGTTAACTACCGCATCAGAGGTACCATATCCCATATTGCCCGTGTCCCACCCCACTGCGCCCCAATAATCACAATTATGTCCCCAGTACTCATCGGTTACACATATATATACAGTTGCCTTGTACAGTATCATACTGCAGTAATGGTGGACAATAAAAAAACAACAGTGGCCAGACAGTGATGGTTTGGGTTGGGGTTCTTTCTGGTAGGGGGTGTGGACAATAGGGGTTGTGACATATGTTCCGAAGGGGGGGGTAAACATTATTATTTCAGTCTTTTTCTTCCCCCCCACATGCGTCTCCATACTCTTCGAAAAGGATCCTTGGTTGTCATTTTCTCCTTGTTGGAAACCAGGGCTATCTGCCCTCGTGAGTGTCTCTTGTTGAGTCCTTTGTTGAATCCGCTTGACTCGAGAGGGTCCCTTGTTGAATCCGCTTGACTCGAGAGGGTCCCTTGTTGAATCCGCTTGACTCGAGAGGGTCCCTTGTTGAATCCAGACTGGGCTGTCCTCTGTCAGTATAGCTGTGCGGGTTACGGCTACCACCGTGGTCTCTGGTCCATAGGTGAAATCCTCTGGTCTTTTTTCTTTCTGTAGCCGCTTTACCAGCACCTTGTCTCCTGGATTAAGTGGGTGGGTAGGTTTGTCTGAAAGAAAGGGAGACTTAAATATAACTTCGTCTCTGGTTGTCTCGAGGGTTGAGATCAGCTGCCTAACCTATTCATCCCTTATCTGCTCTAAGTCCCCTGTCTCCACGGTTAGCCTACCTGTAGACCATGGTAATGGAAAGGGTCTGCCCATAAATATCTCGAAGGGGGAGTAGCCTGTGTTCCTATTAACCGCCATTCTGATTTCAGCCAGAATGATGGGGAGTACCAATTTCCAATTCTTTAGCTCTTCTGTGGTTGCATATTTTTGTAAGGTACAAAATAATTGGTCCCTATCCATTGTGGGAGGTCGCAAAACCCGGCATTACTAGTTTAGCTATGTCCTGTTGTGCTGCTCGTTTAGCTGCTTGGTCAGCCAGATGATTCCCTTTTGCAATAGGATCTGAGGCTCTGGTGTGTGCTCTACAATGTAACACCGCTATCTGAGAGGGCATAAGAATGCCTGCTAGGAGGTCCGTGACCAGGGTCGAATGGGAAATCTTCTTGCCATCTGCGGCCACAAATCCCCTCTTTTCCCATATCGTCCCATGGTCATGGACCACACCATAAGCATATTTGGAGTCAGTGTATATCGTGACAGGTCTACCCGCATAGAGCCTGCATGCTCGTGTTAATGCAATCAGTTCTGCTGCCTGGGCAGACTGGTAGGGTACAGGCCCCGATTCTAGAACAGTGTCAGGGAGTTGAACCACTGCATAGCCTGCATTATAAGTGTTGTCATTGGGGCGGGTACAGGAGCCGTCAACAAAGACGACATCTGCGTCCGGAACAGGTGTTGACATGAGATCAGGGCGGGGTGCAGTTTCAGACGCAATGGAGAGAGCACAGTCATGTTCGAGTGGAATTGTATCTGAGGGATTCTTAAGAGCCAGTAAAGCGTTTAGGATTGGTGCTGGACCAGAGACACTTGAACTGTATTCTATGTGCAGTGCAGGGTTGCTTAGCAGTGTGACTTCATATCCACTAAAGCGCTGTGATGACATGTGCTGTGTATGTATGTCCTTAAGTAAAAATAAAACATCATGGGTTGTGGGTAGGTGAGTTTCGTACCCTAATGTGTATTGGCTTGCCATACTAACGGCCATTGCACATGCTGCCAGGGCACGCAAACAGGCCGGCATCCCTTGTACCGTTACTGGCAGAATCTTTGAAAAAAATGCTATGGGGCGCAACCGGCCCCCATGTTCTTGCGTCAGTACCGCGGCCATGGTTTTACAATTGTCCCTTGCAAACAGATGAAATGAAAGTACATAATCAGGGAGGCCAAGCGCGGGGCTTATTATCATCATTGCATTTCTGAGAACCCTAAAGGCATTTAACATTTCATTAGACCACGTTATCACATTGGATTGACCCAACAGGGTGGCTTGTCTCAGAATGTTATCGTAGTAGGAGCAGTCAGGGATCCACTGTCTGCAATAGTTTATCATGCCTAAGAATGACAGCATGTCCTTCTTAGTTTTCGGGTTGACCAGGCCGTGACAGACTGGACTCTCTTCTGACTGATGCTCCGTTCCCCCTGTCTGAGAACAAACCCTAAATATTCAACTTGCATTTGACACCACTGCATTTTTTTTTTTTAAGGGAGACCTTGTGCCTACATTCCTGTAACCAACTAAAAAGTGTTTTACCATCCTCCCGGCAGGCCTCCTCTGATGGACTGCATACGAGGAGATCATCCACGTATTGCAGCAGGACAGAACCATGGCTGGGGTGCCAGAATTTCAGAGTGGCCTGCAGTACAATACTGTAGACCACCGGGGCGTCAACGTACCCCTGAGATAACCTTTTCCATGTAAATTGGGTGCCTTCAAATGAAAATGCAAAAAGCAATGCCGTGTCAGGGTGTACAGGGATGCTAAAAAATGCATTCTTCAGGTCAATTACAGAAAAATGTGTATGTGTCGCTGATATTGATGACAGAAGTGACGTGACATCTGGGACAATTGGCGCAATTAGAATCACTAGGGAATTAACTGCGCGCAAGTCTTGAACGAACCTGACAGTCCCGTCAGCTTTGTTCACGGGGTTAATTGGGGTACTGAAGGGGAAGACTACAGGTTCCAGGATACCATCCTGTAGAAACTGGTCAATCATAGGACATAGTCCGTCCTCTTTCTCTTTTTGACAATGTTTAAAAATTCTATTAATATCTTCTATTTCTAAGTAACTTATTCCCCACGGTCATAAATGGAAAATGGGTTTTGTTCGTGTTATTCTCATATCTTAAGGGCTTATTAATGGCGATCCTTTGTTATATGCGAGTGGCCATAATAACGAAAGGCAGTATATATTCTTCTGCTTTTTTTTTTTTTTTTTTTTCCTATTTTCTCTTTTACTTCCTCTTTTTTCCTTTTCCCGTCTTTGGATGTGGATGGGGCCGAAGGTTTCAAATCCTCCATTGCCCCTACCGCACCCAAGACCTCTGTATCAGTAAAGGGACGGATATATGGATTGTCTATAAGACGGAGGGGGTCGTGGTTCCCAGCTGGCACGGGGTATTTCTTGTTTATTCCGTGGTATACTCTGTTCTATTTTATGCAGTCTGGCGCTGTCAGAGGACAATGGGGTCCCTCTTCTACATTGTTTCACCATTAATCATTGTCCCCCCCTCCCCAATTTCATATACTGCATGTCCCACTGAGGGTCTCCCTGATAATAGGGCCATGCCTCGGTGTCGTCGAGACATAATCCTTTCACTATATCCATATAGAATGGGCTGTGGTCTCCCTGTCTGAGGAAAGGATCACAACTCCCACTGCTTCTGTCCATCCCGCTAGATTATCTATCCATGGGTTAATTAAATAGCAATCTGTGCCCCCTACTCGTGCTACATAATCTTTACAAAACTCTCCTATTTTCAGTAAGGGATATTCTTTAACCTTGCTACTTTGAATACCCATGGTTAGTTGTACAATTGAATAATCAGGCAGGTAAAATAGAGAAAGAAAGAAAGAAGAGAGGCTCTTCACAGTGCTCGAAAAAAAAAACAACTTAAATTCTTACTATATATATATATATATATCTCTATGCCACATAGATCAACAAAAGATGAGCTAATTTAAGGATAAGTAATAAAAACTTATTTAGTGAATCCTCCCCTAATCTCGAGAATCAAACTTCTAATCTTTTGCTTTTTATTTTGTAGTTATGTAGCCGGAGTCAGACAGGTTCACTTCATTAACGGCGCCGGACCAGACACAAGCAAGGATTGTCCAAACACGAGTCTCTTCAGGAAAGGCAAGAGTTTATTGTGTCGTCACACAAGTGCTCACACAGGATTGAATCGCTTAGAGTGAGCCCCGATTACACAGAGACATGAGGTTTTATGCCCCAAATACATAATTAGGTACATCCCCATTAGCCCACCTCCCTATGACACTCTATTCCACCCCACGTGGGTTAATACCTCCCATCATTAATTCGAACACAAAGAACATTCCACATATAACTATAAATTGATACACTTCTCGTTAGTTTGACAGTCTGTGATTTGTTTGTGCTGTCTTTCTCCGGCAGTGCCTCCCTCCCTATCGGCTATGTTTATTCAGATGGCCTGGGGCCCGGTCTTCTATACTCCTTCGTCTTTCCGCGGGCCCCAACGACCTTGGAATATCTACTTCTCCGTGCCAGAAACAGCAAAGATCTTTCATAAGACTTTAATTGCTTTTCTGCTAATCTAAACGCATTCCTAAATTTCTACGTATACCTCATTCTAGTTTCAGCTACAAACCTGTCTAGTTATATACAAGTGAACCAATATTCTGAACAAGATGGCCGCCTGTGTACAATGGCGGCCGTCTTCTAGCCTATTTCCACTTCATTCCCCCCTTGGCTCAAGTGTCAGGATCTTTTCCTGGCACTTGTAGCCATTACACTCCACTATTCTGAAACTACTGAAAAAGGGGGGTTTCTTTCACTGGGAACATACCCTGTGGAATTATCAGTGGTATCTTCTGTGTTTGTGTAGATATCAGTACTGTTTTACACAGTGGCTATAAACATAGCCCTATACGGTATATCAGTATCCCTATGATCAAAATCACCACTATCATAAGTATCATGGATCCAATCTTTGAGATGAATCTCAAAATAGAACCAAACCATTCTCCCATTGCTCCAAACCCACGGAGCGGATTCCAGCCTTCGGCAGCAATCCTTCTGGCTGTGCCCTGCAACTGTGCTACCTTCTCCTGATGATCTTGAATTACCTGGTAATAGTCTGGGACTTCGTGTGTAGTGTTTCTGATGAAGGTGCAACATTCATAGTGCATTGTCATTTCACACAATCCATTCAAGGCCGCACTGATCTGCTCAAGCGCCATTTCATATATCATTTGCACCTTTCGTAACTCACGCATTTCCAGATTCAGCAGCTGGATATCCATACTGGTTCTATTCAGAATCTCATCCATCAGATTGACATAGCTATTCAATCTCCTCATCATCTCTCCTCCCCATCCAGTCCATGCTGGCAACCATGTCCATATTCGATCCATCTTCGCAAACAATTCTCTCTTCGGTCTTTCAAACACCAGTGGGTACCTAGGGTGTAGTTCTGTGTCTGTGTTTGTGTCTTCTCCCCTTAGTTTCTGGATTGGGACCAGCTTAGCCAAATAACACATTCCCGTTATTGTTGGTGGTACCCATGTGTAACACACCCTTTCACAGCACACCTGGTACCCTCCTGTCACTATAAATGGTGATGAATATAGTGTTCCCTTTGATATCTCTATCGCAAAATGTCTCAGCCGTCTCATCATATCCACTGCACCCTGCCTCCCATTGGTCACATTCCCAATCACCGCCTCTTGGTCTCTAGTGAGTTGCCTGCATCGTATGTATAAATAAGTCGCCTTTTGTCCTGCTTTGAATATGTAAATGTATGATGTCCAGTTGAACTGACTTGAGTTACATAACCCACCCTCGTTATTTGTTTCTTTATCTGGTCCTAGTTGAAAACACCATTCTGGTGGATACACTGGTCCTATTATAGGGTACCCGGACTGACTGATTCTGTCTTTTCCCTGATACAAACATACTCAAATTCATTGGAACAGAGACAAATGGTATATAAATTGTCTCTGGGTGCAGTCTACTACACACCCAGCATACAGTTTGCCCAGACTTTTTAGCATAGTCATATTTGAATTGCACAAGTAAGTGTCCTCTTGGGTTGGTTCCAGATAGCGCCTCTCGTTTTTGTCTCCACATGGTACGGTTCTCCATCACCGGGTGCGTACCATTCCAGATATGGGAAATATCCACTTTCCCCACATTGCCCGTACAATTAGAGCATACTCCACGCGAGAGTCCATAAATCAAATTAGCAAAATATAAAATCAGCACCACAAATGCCCCGAGTGTCAGAATTCCTTGGGCAATTCTTTTTACAGTCACATAAACCCAATCCTCCCCACCGGAATTTCAAAAATAAAAAACATTTCTGGATAATCAAGGGTGGGGGCCGGGCCCCTAAAAAGCACCCTGTGGGTATCCCCCGTTGGCGGGTGGTCAGGACCTGTGCCCATCAAAACACCCACTTGTTGATCCTCTGTATTATCTGGGTTAGGATCATTTAGGTGCTCATGGCTGTGGTCTTTGTCAGCTTCAGCCTCAGTGGGTTGGTCTCGTTGGTAACAACCTTCCATGTTGGTTCAGGACTGGCTGCGGCTGCTTTTACCCTGGAGTGATGTATCCACGGGACCACCTCGGCAACCTTTACTGCTATAGGGGTTGATAACAGGACAAAATAAAAACCTTTCCATTTTGGATCTAGTGGATCATTTTTCCACTCTTTTACCCAGCATTACTACCTGATCATTTAGTTTAGTTTCTCCCAATGCCCGAAGGTCCCCCCTTAGTCCATTAATCAGAGGGGTTGGCCGTCCAAACATAAGTTCGTACGGACTTAGCTTCAATTGGGGGTTGGTCTGCACCTAATGTGCAAAAGGACTATCGGCAGCAAGTCCAACCAGCCTAGTGACGTCTCTTGGCACAGTTTGGACATCAAAGTCTTTAGGGTACGGTTCATTCTTTCAACTTTTCCCGAACTTTGGGGCCTGTAGGCGGTCTATAGCTTCCAGGTGATGCCCAGTAGCCGGGCAAATTGTTGTAAACAGTTCTGGATAAATGCAGGGCCATTGTCCGACCCTATCTCGAGTGGAAGTCCGTAACGTGGTATTATTTCTTTCATTAGACTCTTTACCACTTCTGTCGTCTTTTCAGTTCTAGTTGGGAAGGCTTCTACCCATCCTGTCAAAGTGCACACCATCACTAGTAAATATTTGTATCCTTTGCAGGGTGGCAGCACTGTAAAGTCTATTTGTAATAATACCATTGGGGATAGCCCGATGGGCCTGTTCTCAAAATAACAAATCTTGTCTGTCTTGTGAATCTCTTACTGCTGGTATAAAAAAATTCATTGCACTTTTCTTCATTCTTGGCAGTCTGTTCTTGATAAGGATCTCCTTGAGGAAGAACCTCACCAGTGGGACTTGATATTCTTCTGCTCCCAATTCTCCCAGACTGTGCAGTATTCGTGTGATTCGTAGATTATTGTGAGAATTGATTGTCAAATTTTCAAAACGTGACGCGAAATTCTCTGCTCGTTCAACTTCAATTGTTTCTTTGTCTTCCTCCTCCCCCACTATTTTTACGCCGAAGAATTTCAGCCTCATCTTGCAGACTCTGCGCAGTCTTTGCTGAACTTCTGAGGTGTTAACCATTAGGCATGTCTCTTGCGGATTTAGGGGAGTAGAGTAGAAATTTCGGCCTTGTGTTCGAGTTGGGAAAAACCATTGGATATAATCATGATTGAGTTCTAACAGTTCATAATCATCTTGCCATTTGTTCAATATTATTTCAATGAACTCGCTGTGGGGTTCAAACTTTATCAAATTCATATAGAACTCGTAATTTGGCATGGAAGATTGAGGCTCTTGCTTGCAGATCAGTACTTTAGCTTGAGCTTCTGCTTCTGTTGGTGGTGGCGGTTTTGCAGCTGCTTTTGCGGCCTGGTCCGCGCGTCTGTTACCTTTTGGAATTTCATCACGGCCTTTTTGATGGCCACGACAGTGCATGATGCTGACAGCACTTGGTTTCCACACTGCTTCCAGGAGGGCCGTGATTTCTGCAGCATATTTAATTTGTTGTCCTGAAGACGTGAGTAGGCCTCTTTCTTTGTAGAGTGCACCATGTGCATGGACTGTCATGAAGGCGTATTTGGAATCTGTATAGATATTTACTCTTTTGCCTTCAGAAATTTCAAGGGCTCTGGTTAAGGCTGTTATTTCAGCTAGTTGTGCCGATGTATGGCCTGGCAGTGGCTTTGCTTCAATAATTTCTTCTGTTGAGACTACTGCATAGCCGGAGACTTTCTTCCCATCATCCATGTAGCTGCTACCATCAGTGAATAGCTGTAGATCGTATTTGTCTAGGGGTACGTCTTTCAAATCTGGCCTGCTACTGAACACTTCTTCCATGACTTGGAGGCATTCATGATTTGGATCCTCTTCACAGTCAGGCAGTAAAGTAGCAGGGTTTAAGGTAGCGATGAGGTCCAAATGAACCCGTGGATTTTCACACATCATGGCTTGGTACTTCGTCATCCGGCTGTTGCTAAACCAGTAACCTCCTTTGACATCCAGCAGAGCCTTGACAGCATGGGGCACCTTGACATGAAGAACTTGTCCAAGGGTCAGCTTGTCTGCTTCTGCTATCAGCATTGCGGTGGCAGCCACTGCTTTCAGGCATGGGGTAGGCCGCAGGCCACAGGGTCGAGTTGCTTGGAGAGGTAGGCCACAGGCCTCAGCCACGAGCCAAAGGTCTGGACCAATACTCCTGTTGCTGTTTGGTTATGTTCATGTACGAACAGCTGGAAAGGCTTGCTATGATCTGGCAGACCCAGTGCAGGAGCTTCCATTAGCAGAGTCTTTAATTTCAGAAACGCTGCGGTTTGCTCTTCTTCCCAATGAAAGGGGTCTAATTCTCTTTCCTTGGTTGCTTGATGAAGCGGCTTGGCAATTTCTGCGAAGTTGGGGATCCACAGGCGGCAGAAGCCTGCAGCTCCCAGGAACTCACGGACTTGTCTCCTGGTCTTTAGTTGGGGTATGCGGCACATTGCTTTTTTTTTTTTTTTTTTCTGCCCCTAGTGCACGTTTGGTACCTGTTAACTGGAATCCCAGGTATTTTACACTCTGTTTATATATTTGTGTTTTCTTTTTAGACACTCTGTAACCTGCTTGGCTTTCTGTGGGATATAATATTGTCTTAGAGCCACCGGTTTTGCGCCGGGCTTTAATTCAACTAATCTGGGCGGGTTGTCCTCCGCCCCCCACCTCAGGAATTCCAAGGAGTAGTGCGTGCGGATCCAGCGTGGCAGACAGAGTAGGTGCCGTGCGCCATTCTTCTTCCCTCGGCATAACTACTGCGATTTTCACAGATTGGGGGTTGTGCGGGCTGGCTGGATTATACTACCGAACAAAACTGCCACTCTCCGGCAGGTTTAATTGAACGTGACCCCCGGGAAAAAAAAAAAAAAACATAATTTGGGCTTGCAATTTGCAAAAAATATCCCGCTCCAGGAGCTGGATGGGACATTCGGGCATATACATATACACATTGTGTAAAAATATATTCTTAGAAATATTTTCTCATAGTTCAAAACAGACTCTTAATACTACATCGAAAAAAAAACAATAAAAATAAATCATTCTATCAAAAATCAAACAAAAACATACCTTGTAAAAACAGTAAAGAAAAATTACTTTAATTATTTCTCGAATTAATTTTCTAACCGTTTCATATATTTCAATTTAATTTGTTAATAAATTTTATATTTTAGTAGGCAATATTGTATACTATTACATACTTATTATTATTTATATGCAATAATATAAAAAACCAGGACTCCCTTTTCTTTTCTTTTCTATTTAATTCTAGCTCTGAACAAAACTTAAACTTTCGAAATAATATCAACACAAAATATAAACATATATCTTGCACTCAACAGACTTCAGACAAATATTCTATTGTAACACACACTAAAATCAGCTAAACATAGTACGCTGCACAAATACATAAAGGATTATTCTTTCCAGCTATCAGAGAGCAAAGAAAAACAAACTGCTCCCAATTCTCCCCCTCTTTCTTGCAAACAGTCTGTCAGAAAAAGGAGGGGGCCTATTACACCAGGGACGACGCTCAATCTTAACTTTTAATTGAACAGTTTAATAATCAATTAAAAACACAATCGGACAAAATCAGTCTGAACTATACACATAAACTATATAGCACTGCAATTATTTTACTCCATAAAATATTAATTTATTTATATATACTCTCATCGGGCATCTCAATCTTTTCTGGTGGAGCCTCTCTATCTCCTCTACCCGATGCACCCTGCTCTTCTTCCTCAGCCATACGGGACGGAGCAGAGGGAGCTGACCGAGACATAGCAGCTGCCTGCTCCTCCCTCTCCGCCCGCGCAATCGCGGCATTCAGAGCTTCCCTAGCTGCCCCATAACATAATGGGTAGGACGGGGGCAGATTATCACTCTCTTCCGGTTGATCTAACACCGGTCTCCCTCTCTCTCTCCATTATTCTGGGGGTCCTGCTTCTTATTTCTCCCCGCTATCATTATAAAATAACTCTTGTTTTTAATACAATATCTCCATATATCTATATACGGATACTGTTCAGGATGTCCATACTGCTCTGTAACTTGGGAATGTACCTTCTGTACTAACTCCGGGTCCATTGACCCCTGCTCTGGCCATCCTGGGACTAACATCGGCCACACAACTGTACACATTACTTTTAATTTCTCTTTTGTCAATTCTATACCATAATCATACGTTTTATATAATGCTTCGAAATTCCGCACCATATATTCTAGGGGCATCTCACCCTCCTTTACCTTCTTGGGCTTTGATGACCCGTTACCTATTGTCACTCCTGAAAACAATACTTTTTGCGATACAAATATTTTATTTTAACAACAGTTAAAATCTACAGTCTGATACTTCAGTCAACAATTTATCCGCATCCACATACGCTTCCCCCTTCAGTAGCCGACTGCAGTCGCCTGAGCCGAAACCGTACGTCCAGGGTCAAATCTCGTATTTGCTTCCTCGTGGAGCGAGTAGGCGCGCGTTCACTCACAGCACTCGAGTCAATTCATTCACAGCTCATACCGTATCAGATACTTTCAACATAGAATAAAACATAGGCACTTCTACTCTTTCTACTAGCCAAGGGTACTTATCCCCTTCTTTGTGGCTCCTTATACCCCGTAATTTGAACTCTAACTCTTGACTGCTTGTGGCTATGTGCACCCCGTTCCTTGTCTATACTTCCGCCTGCAATTCCAATCTGCCTTATGGATAATCTACCCACTCAGCACCACTATCTCTGCAGCTATCGCTGGCTTCACTTTAAGCCCTTTTCACTATACGGCGTACACACTAGGCACTGACTCAGGCTCTTAGCCCAGTCACAGAAAAATCCCTCCTCCTTTCCCTTTTACCCACGTGGCGAAGCTCTATTTACAAACACTGAACTATGCAACTCCACGCAGCTACCTTCTCCCTCTCTTACAGAACTACCCTTTGATTGGCATTCAATTCCCCCGAATCCAGACACCCGCTAGCCACTCTGGCTCCTCAGCAATGTCAGCGCTATCAGCGGCGGGCTAGATATGCCAATAGGATGGTGGCCATCGCATCCTCTTATCCGTCTATCTCAGTCGGACGTTTCCCTTAGATACCGGTATTTCCTTTAGACATACAAAACATAGAAGACACGTTACCTATCGCCGGCGCTGCTCGCTGTTTCCTCGGACTCGGGTGTGTCCCAGCTTCCCGGGCCGGGGGGGTCTGTTTGGGACGAGATGAGGTCCACTGTACAGGAAATCCTGCTTGGCGCCTGCAGATGTCAGCTCACCTTCAACGGACGCCCCCAACCATCGGGATTCTGGCACTGCTGCAGTCAAGCGCCGCACTGTGTTCAGCAGCCGTTGCCTGTGTCTTGGCAAAAGCCCGTTATCCCGGCTATCGAGACCCCAGAAATGTAGCCGGAGTCAGACAGGTTCACTTCATTAACGGCGCCGGACCAGACACAAGCAAGGATTGTCCAAACACGAGTCTCTTCAGGAAAGGCAAGAGTTTATTGTGTCGTCACACAAGTGCTCACACAGGATTGAATCGCTTAGAGTGAGCCCCGATTACACAGAGACATGAGGTTTTATGCCCCAAATACATAATTAGGTACATCCCCATTAGCCCACCTCCCTATGACACTCTATTCCACCCCACGTGGGTTAATACCTCCCATCATTAATTCGAACACAAAGAACATTCCACATATAACTATAAATTGATACACTTCTCGTTAGTTTGACAGTCTGTGATTTGTTTGTGCTGTCTTTCTCCGGCAGTGCCTCCCTCCCTATCGGCTATGTTTATTCAGATGGCCTGGGGCCCGGTCTTCTATACTCCTTCGTCTTTCCGCGGGCCCCAACGACCTTGGAATATCTACTTCTCCGTGCCAGAAACAGCAAAGATCTTTCATAAGACTTTAATTGCTTTTCTGCTAATCTAAACGCATTCCTAAATTTCTACGTATACCTCATTCTAGTTTCAGCTACAAACCTGTCTAGTTATATACAAGTGAACCAATATTCTGAACAAGATGGCCGCCTGTGTACAATGGCGGCCGTCTTCTAGCCTATTTCCACTTCAGTTATATAATTCCTTCATATCATAAACAAAAATTTATAAACCACAATCCAATAGTATATAAAAACTAGCTTCACAATATATGTATCTCCGGCTAGCAACCGCATACATGACCAACATCATCCACCCCATCAGTCAGCAACTAACACACAAATGGCCAACAAACACCTCTGCTTAATACAACATACACCTCACAGCAAACAATGTCCATCCAGTCAGCTCTTATATATATATATATATATACACAGTACCATCAGTATACAAAGGGGCAAAAGTCTGCATACTTTACAGATTTTCCTGCCACCCAATTAACTTATCACTCTAATAATATATACTTTAACAATATATACATGTATATACATGTAATTAAACCGGTAATACAGGAATGACGAGCGTCCGTCTTACCTTACAGACCACTCGGCACCTTAACTTATACCTCTACAATTTATATAATTTACTCTATTATCACAACTGAGGGACGTCTGTCTTACCTTACAGATCGTTCAACAGTAAATCTTAACACTCTAATATTCTTATACTCTAATATTCCTACACTCTATTATTCTTATACTCTATACATTTTATGAGGGTTAACGCAAGGTGTGATCAATTGGACATATAATGTCCCTTCTATGAGTGTGGTTCCTGACCCACTCCATCTTTAAATAAACGGCCCCTGGCAACGTTTTCTTTTAATTTGTAATAAACGGCCCCTGGCAACGTTTTCTTTTAATAAACGGCCCCTGGCAACGTTTCCTTTTAATAAACGGCCCCTGGCAACGTTTCCTTTTACACTATAGGACATGGACAACTAACTTTAGTTCGAGATAAACGTTGTCATTGCCCTTGTCCAGACAAGACAATATACTCACCAGGACGAGGGGTGACCGTTCATGTCGGCAGTGCCTCCAGATTGAAGAGAATAATGGTCTCCAATTGTCCGTCCTTAACCCCTAAGACCCTGTTTTAGGCACACCTTGAGTTAACTCTCCTTCTGCGCAGGGAGAGAGAAATCCGTTAAAAAAACACACGAGGCATGTAATTTTGTCTGGCAATTTCTCTCTGCCTTCCAACGTTTTTTGACGCATATTTATGCTTCTAACAAAAACGTTGTCTCTTTATTTCATTGGTTAACATTTCAAAACATAACATAGTTCATTGGCCAGTTTCAATACAGGTCTGGTGACACATTTCTAGACCTTCCCGTGGCCTCGGCATGTGATTTCTTGAGATATCAGCATTTCTTCAGACATCAGCACTTTTTTATCACTTGAGAGAAACATTTGCAAACATCAGTATCCTTGTCATTCTAAAGACATTTGCAAACATCTTGAGAAGTGAACCTTAGTCCTATAATACTGCTGATTATCAATTTATCTTAAAACTATTTCTTATATTTTAAACCTTAATTTATCTATTAATATTATAATTCCTGGGGTGTTATTTAACTACTTATAGGGTCCTTCTTATAGGTTAGCAGATGGTGGTCTGAGGATTCCTTTTCCTTCAATATACATGTAGCCAAAGTGAAAAACACCATGTCCTGCCCCTCACCTGTCTCAACTTCGATCGTTTCCTCCTTCCAATCTGTGCCCAGGAAGCCTCAAGACTTGAAAGGATATAGTAGTTAATAGACTCTGTATTGCAAGAGTAAGGAGGCCCTGACTGTGAAAACCGCTGAAGAAGCAATCTTGTGTCCTGACAAGGTTGATCTGGAAACCAGGAACTATGGGCTACAGTGGCGTCACTAGGGTTGGTGTCACCCGGTGCGGCAACTCATGGTGTCACCCCCCCCCCCGAGTTTTACGTTTTTTTGGTTTTTTTTACTACTCTTACTCATAAATCGGTACTTCCATATAACACTGAATGCTCATAATACACGGCGCACATTACTGTGAGGTTTATTGCTGTGGAGCTCTCTCATATGCTCACACAAATTTTTGCCAACTGCCAGCAAGTATGGTGCCTGTTCAAAGGCAGTGAAAGCACACATGGATATATATTGCCCCCAGCAGCTCTGGATATATTGCCCCCAGCAGCTCAACCATGGAGATATATTGCCCCCAGCTCACATATGGATATATTGCCCCAGCTCACAATTGTATATTGCCCCCCCAGCAGCTCACCCATGGATATATATTGCCCCAGCTCACAGATGGATATATTGCCCCAGCTCACAATTGTATATTGCCCCCCAGCAGCTCACCCATGGATATATACAGCTGTACAGCTTGGAAAAAAGACGAGACAGAGGAGATATGATAGAAACATTTAAATACGTAAAGGGAATCCACAAGGTAGAGGAAGGGAGTATATTTAAAAGGAAACAAAATAGCAAAACAAGAGGACATAGTCTTAGATTAGAGGGGCAAAGTTTTAAAAGTAACATCAGGAAGCATTATTTTACTGAGAGGGTGGTGGATACATGGAACAGTCTTCCAGTTGAAGTGGTAGAGGCCAAAACAGTAATTGAATTTAAGCAAGCATGGGATAGGCATAAGGCTATCCTAAACAAAAGATAAATGCAGGTAAAGTATCCATGTAATTGGGCAGACTAGATGGGCCGAAAGGTTCTTATCTGCCGACATTTTTCTATGTTTCTATATTGCCCCAGACCAGCTCACATATGGATATATTGCCCCAGACCAGCTCACACATGGATATATTGCCTCAGACCAGCTCACACATGGATATATTGCCCCAGACCAGCTCACACATGGATATATTGCTCCAGACCAGCTCACACATGGATATATTGCCCCCAGACCAGCTCACACATGGATATTGCCCCAGCTCTCATGGATATGCCCCCAGCTCTCATGGATACTGCCCCAGCACACATGGATACTGCCCCCAGCACACATGGATACTGCCCCAGCAGCTCTCATGGATATGCCCCAGCAGCTCTCATGGATATGCCCCAGCAGCTCTCATGGATATGCCCCAGCAGCTCTCATGGATATTGCCCCCAGCTCATGGATATGCCCCAGCAGCTCTCATGGATATGCCCCAGCAGCTCTCATGGATATTGCCCCCAGCTCATGGATATGCCCCAGCAGCTCTCATGTATAATGCCCCCAGCTCCTCTCGTATAATGCCCCCAGCTCCTCTCGTATAATGCCCCAGCTGCTCTCATGGATAATGCCCCAGCTGCTCTCATGGATATGCCCCAGCTCCTCTCATGGATAATGCCCCAGCTGCTCTCATGGATATTGCCCCAGGAGCTCTCATGGATATGCCTCAGCTTCCCTCATGGATAATGCCCCAGCTCCTCTCATGGATAATGCCTCAGCAACTCTCATGGATAATGCCCCAGCAGCTCTCATGGATAATGCCCCAGCAGCTCTCATGGATAATGCCCCAACTCCTCTCATGGATAATGCCCCCAGCTCCTCTCATGGATTTTGCCCCAGCTCCTCTCATGGATTATGCCCCCAGCTCACCTCATGGATTATGCCCCCAGCTCACCTCATGGATAATGCCCCCAGCTCCTCTCATGGATAATGCCCCCAGCTCCTCTCATGGATTTTGCCCCAGCTCCTCTCATGGATAATGCCCCCAACTCACCTCATGGATAATGCCCCCAGCTCACCTCCTGCCGCCGCGTGTTCTGCTCCCTCTGAGCGTCCGGCGGCATGGAGCTTGGGCGCTCGCCTGGGGGAGCCACGTGACCAGCCGCGATCTCGCGAGAACTCAGCTGGTGACGTGTTTCCCCCAGGAGACCGCCGAAGCTACATAGCTTTGGACGCTCGCAGGGAGCCAAACACTGCGTCGCAGGGTGAGACACCCTCCCTTAGGGTGACGGTGTCACCCTAAGGGTGGGTGTCACCTGGTGCGGGCCACACACCCCGCCCCCACGTTGCAACGCCAGTGATGGGCTATATTACATTCTTCACGCAAAAAGCCTCGCGCAAAGCGAAAGTCTTTGCGCCAAGCGTTAAACTTTTGCGCGTGCGAATCAGTGCTGGATTTACAATCCTCGCGGCTTTTTTCTTCCTCCAATCAATTGCGCGCGCAAACAGTACGCAGTACCATCTCGCACAAAAAACTTTGCACGCAAAGTTTTTTGCACCCATTCAGCCAATCAAAATGAAGAAACACACCTATCAAACGCAACTGATTTGCGCCTGCCAGAGGCATCGGAGACGGGTTCTGCGTCTATGATGCAAAATGAGCACATATGCTACAGTAATAATACACACATACCTGCCATCATACATTATATTGTTGCTGCATTCCTTTTTATGGGCTGTTTTTTTTTTTGGTTAGCCAGGTTGTTCAGATATGCCGTTACCACCAGCTTTTAGGAGTTGCTAAAATTATGCACGAAAAGGCTATGCGGTAATTACCGCAAATAGACTGTAATACCATCCGCGTACCAGCGCACATTCGCATTTGTGCTCACAATGTTAAGTATAGGACGCGCAAAGTAGAGTAAGCTCGCGCAGGGTTTGTGCAGGTTCACCGCGGTAGACGATTGCTCGTGGTTGTTGCGCTGACTATGCAATACGGGATTAGGCGCAAATGGTTTTACCCGTCACGTTAATTGTTTTTGCGCCGCTGCAAACATTTGCGTGAAGATTGTAATTTAGCCCTATGTCTTTTATGTAGGCTGATTTAGGTGATATATAGAGTACATTGATCACCTTCAATATAAAAAACCCCTGCCTAATATCGTGTAGGCCCTCTGGTGCTGCCAACACAGCTCTGATGCATCGAAACATGGACTTCATAAGACCTCTGAACTTGTCCTGTGCTATGTGGCACTAAGACATCCTTATAAGTCCTGCACGTTGCGAGGTGGGGCCTCCATGTATCAGATTTGTTGTTCTAGCACATCCCACAGATGCTCAGTTGGATTGACGTCATGTTCCTCTAACCATTACTGAAATTTCCAATGTGGCAGGGTGCATTATCTTGCTTGAAGAGGCCACTGCCATCAGCGAACACTATTGCCATGAAGGCATGTTCTTGGTCTGGAATAGTCTCTTGGTAAGTGTCAAGTGTGTTTCGACACCTTTCTATCATGGCCAGCATTACGTTTTTCAGCAATTTGAGCTACAGTAGCTCCTGTGTGTGATCTGACCAGACTAGCTAGCCTTTGCTCTCCACTTACATCAATGAGCCTTGGACACCTACCACCCCGATGCCAGTTCACTCGTTGTCCTTCATTGCCCTACTTTTGGTAGGTACAAACCACTGCATACCAGGAACACCCCAAAAGCCTTGCCGTTTTGGAGATGATCTTACACAGTCATCTAACCATCACTATTTGGCCATTGTCAGAGTCACTCAGATCTTTTCAATGTCTATTTTTCCTGTATCCATTACATGAATTTCAAGAAATGACTGTTCACTTGCTGCCTAACATATTCCACCACTTGACAATAACCATTGTAACCATATAATAAATGTTATTCACTTCACTTGTCAGTGGTTTTAATGTTGCGTCTGATCAGTGTATGATCGACTATTCACCGCAAGTGATTGTAAATATTAATCTACAGACACCACTAGAACACAGAATCAGTTTTTACTACAATGGATAAAATAATGGGTAGAGTCCTCGCGCTTACGCCAAGTGTCCAGTGAGTAATACTTCAAGATAATCTAGAAAACATAATAGGAGACATACATTGCGCAGTACATCCTTATGACACCTGGTTTCCAGAGAGAAAGTATTCAACTCACTTTTTTCTGAGCCCCATAAAGTCGACTTTTACTACAATGGACTGGCATGTGAGGAGTAGCTGGATTTTTGTGGACTTTTTGGGCCCTATTCCACAGTTCATGTAAACTTAACCAGACCTGTTGTAAACTTAACAACTCCATAGACCATGGGCCAGATCACAATTCGGATGTTAATCATAAGACACAAATGGAAAACGATTGCGAGCCGCCTTTAATGTCTGCATCATGACAGAGCTGTTTCCTCAGCAGCTCCAGACATAATTCTTCAGAGCCTCAACTTGTTAACTACATTGTCGCTAAGTGTCGATGCTGTTATCAGCTCCATGAGTCCATAGGACTCCATGGAGGCGGACGAAAACGCGCATGAGTGAGATTTGGCCAGGGCAGAGGAGGGATTCGCAGATAATTTTTTTCTCCTTGGTTCCATGCCCGTGGAGTGGGGCAGTAGCAGATCTCGCCTCTCTCTGCACTGAGGGATCTAAGCTGAGCATGGGATTTTTAGGTGGGTTTAGATTGATGTGTTCAGTGATTGTGCAGAAGCACCATCATATAACACCAGAGTTTGAAAGATGTTAATCAAACCTGAATAATATCAGGTGCAGATGGAGAATGAGTTGGTTGGAATAGCATGTTCTCCATCTGCTAGGGGCACATTAACGACTCCCATACAAAGTGTAGTAAATGTTAATGTACAGTAAGCAGCCGATACATCTGAGACACAAGCTGAGCCGTTATGCTGTACTGCTCGAGCGCTGTGCTTTGAATCCCAGGTGTGATCTGGCTCAATAATTATTCTGGTAAGTTTACACCAACCTTGGAATAGGGCTTTTAGTTGGGTATATTATACTGGAATAACCAACTATTTATTGATCAGAAAGTCATGTACAGTTTGTGAAATATCTTTAACTGTTACTGAAACTTTATTCCTTTAGAACTCTAATTTCTTATTTTTTTTTTCATTAAATACGTTGGGCCCTATTACATTCTTAACGCAAAAACGCACGCTAAATGCGTGTTTTTTTGCGCGAACCGTTAAAGGTCAATGCACGAAAATCACCGCTGGAATTACATTCCTCGTGCATTTTTTCATCCGTCGGGAAAAATGCTCGCAAAGTACCGTTGCACGTAGAAATCAGTGAGCGCAATGTAATTTTTAACACGAGTCCGTCAGACGAACGCATTTTGTGCGGACTGCACACAACAGACGTACGTTCTGACGGAAGACAAGGTAGTGGCTGTCATTTTTGACGGATCTAGTAAAAAAAAACATGCGCATCGACGTTCTCCGTTGTGAATCCGCAGTTTGGTACGGTCAGGTTGTTACAATTTGCCTTTACCACCAGCTTTTCAAAGACGTTAAAATTATGCACGCAAACGTTGTCCGTTAAATTATGCGCTAAGATTGTAATACCATGCACGTACCAGTGCACAAACGCATTTGCGCTCACAATGTTAAGTATAGGATGCGCACACTAAATTGCGCTCGCAAAGGGTTCGTGCAGGGTCACTCGCGTTAGACGTCAATGTGCATTTTGTGCGCGAACGTCGCAATACGACGTTCAGCGCAAAGAGTTTTGCCCCTCGCGTTAATGCATTTTTGCGCACGCGCACAATTGTGCGCGAAGAATGTAATAGGGCCCGTTATCTATGGAATCATTCTGGAATAGGAGGCCAATTTACACATTACGGAAAACATTGCTTGTTTTTTTTTATTTACAGTAATGATGGGGCTAGTATGTGTTATAATTTAATCAAGTAGGCGAATTCAGAATACAAGAGTAAACTCTGTAAACTTGTTTATATTTTTACTATTCCTTATCAAACATTAAGCAAAAAAAGAGTAGGTTTAGCTATTTTGAGGGATTACAGTGTGATATTCCTGTAGTAGTTCGTTGAGTTTTCTTGTTTCCCTGAAGCACTGTGAATGGACCTAGGAGGAATGAATGGATTAGGGAAGTCTCAAGCTAATAACAGCTGAGACCAAAGACAATAGATCATTGCTAAGCAACTTCTGCTACCCAAACACTCAGCGTGCAGGCCTGAAATTCTCATATCACAACACAGAAACCTGTCATATATAATATGAGATAACATAAAGCGCAATCCTCTGAGATTCAAACACTATATCGGAGCGGAAGGTAAGAATAAAAAGTGCATTTATTGTTTCTTATGTTGTGTTTAGTTCTCTGGTACTTGCTGTTGCAATCTCAATAAAATATTAGTTCTGAGTGGAACCTCATGTATTCGGTTCAACCATATTTTTTTTGTAGAAATATGTAGAAATTAGTTCACAGTGATATCTGCTTGTTCTAAGCTCTGGGTGATGTGGTGGTTTTGTATTCTATATATATATCTTATATAAGTCAATTTCCAGCACTTAATGACATGCAGTTTGGTAAAGATCTTGTGGCACATTATGGGTAATCAAGCATGATAAGGTAACTGTATCACTTACTATGAATAGTGCAGGGTGCACTAATTCACCAACTCGTCAACATAAAGCATTTTGGGTTTGATTCATGGCTTGTTCGCAGTCTGGAATATCTGTGTGTTACATATCAATATATGGAATGAATCAAGAGCTCTATGTGTTGAAAGTCAAAATATATTAATAATGTGTGAATAATAATCATATGTTTGTATGGAGCATGTACATGAATAAAGGGGTCATTGTTTGGAGTATTGGAGTATTACAAAGACCAGGGGTCCGATTCCACGGCTGGTGTAAAGGGTGTCGTCCAAGCTGTATGATATATCTCCTGCCGTATGTAGCCTAATGTTTGAACGTTGTATTCCAACAGCCTTTATGAAGACGGTCTAACCTTTTCGTCTTACGACTTTACTTGGCGTTTCCTTCACTCGATACCGGATGCGTAAATTCTAAAGAACTGCAAGAATAGCAACCTATTCCAAGGTGCAAAGCCAAAAAATGTAACACCTCCTAAAAGCTTGTGTTAAGCCCATAACGACACATAAACCCTGTTGTACACATCCCAGGGCAATTAAAGTCCAAGGAGTTATTCCGTTTAAAACCGCTCTAGCTAAGTTTACACCAAGGTTAGACTACAGACACGGGTGTTTCATTAGTATTAGCTGTGTGCTCATCCATTTCCAGCCTGAGCCGCTAATGTCACTGCTCGCTAAGAAATTTTAATTGAGGATAGAGTTTTCCTTTTCTTGCCCTTAAATGATTGGGCAGATGCTGCTGACAGCTTCTGTCCAATTATATTTCTTATTGATTATATTTTAGGTGATTTTATCACCTTTCGTCCCTCGCCCCACGCAGCTCCTCCTTTTTTCGACTCAGGTACTCTCGAACCTGGAAGTCCCGGAATCCTTTCTAGGAAACACAGATTGCACGCCGCAATGGGACTTGCAAACTTTGTGTACACAAGTTCCATAGCATCTGTGCGGAACGATGGACCAGAGCTGTACGCATTTGCAGATTCAACCATCGGCTGCCTGAGACTGCTTGCTTTGGTGGGCGGTCGCAGAGGGTTATGCTGGCAAGCTCTTTTCATGCTGGCATCACTAGTGACCGATCTCGTGACTGGCAGCCAGGAAATTCAAAATCCTCTACTTCACCCAGCGTTTTCAGCAGATCGGATGAGAAGGGGGCACTCCCAGGGCCGGTGCTAGACTATTTTGCTCTCTAGGCAAGACCATCTACCTTCACCCCCCCAAGAAAAAATTGTCAACTGTTGAAATGCGGGGGAACACACTCACTGTGTGTGTGGGGGGCACACTGTGCACGTACACACACACTGTGCACGGGGGCCGCACATGGTTGTTCTGTGCCCATCTTACCACTCTGCTCATCGGGCCCGGGATTGGTCTGTGATTCTTGCTTTCATCTGCCTCTTTCTTTTATCTGCCTCTTTCCTTTGCCTCCTTTCTTTTCTCTGACTCTTTCATCTGCCACTTTCTTTCAACTGCCCTCTCTGCCTCTTTCTTTCATCTGGCTCTTTCTTTCCTCTGACTCTTTCTTTCATCTGCCTTTGTTTCTTTCTTTCATCTGCCTTTTTCTTTCTTTCCTCTGTGCCTCTTTCATCTGTGCCTCCTTTTTCTTTCTATCTTTCTTTCGTGACTTTCTTTTTTATTTATTTACTTTGTGCCTTTCTTTTTTCTGCCTCTTTTTTTCTTTTATCTGCCTGTGATTCACCAAAAGACGCCCACCTTCTGGACCGCTAGCGGGGGTCTGCTTTGCGAAACCCCACTCCTGGCTACACAAGCAAACAATGAGGAAGAGGGGCAGAAATGGAACCCGGGTTAGGGCTGGCTGCGCCCCTAGGTGGCAGTGCGCGCTAGGCGGTTGCCTAGTTTGCCTAGTGGAAGCACCGGCCCTGGGCACTCCTCATCACAGCCGTACCAGTTTAAAACAACAAGGTGGACAGGATGAGTAGAGTATCCCTTTAACATCTCCAGCTGAATTTAGAATCTTGATATGCGTTTGGGTTGGTTTACAGATGTTAATGGTGAGACACTAATTGTTTAACAGCTCGCAAACATTTTTTCTCACTTTTTACGTCTCGGTTGGAATTGGGCTCAAGGTACAGTATATATAAAGGGAGTCAGTGTACATAAATGAAGGACTGTCTAGGTCAGGAGTACTCAACTCAGTCAGAAAAAAACGTGAAGAACCCACTGTGACAACAATAATAAGTAGAATTAATACATATCTGCGTTCTGCAAAGCAATGTCCTCAAGTGCTAAAACGATACAAAATGGAAATGAAGCGGTATCTGTAAAATAAATTACAACACCAATAGTGCAGATGGCAGATAAAAATGTCAATAGTCAAGCCCCTGCTTAAATGAAACTCACAAGATGTGAATAGATTGTAGGCATATAGCGAATCTTAAATGTTACCCCTCCTGGTCGGAATGGAAGATGTGAAGTCTCCTGGGCTGAATCAGCAGAAATTGGCACCGTGGAAGGGGTCCACGGTGCCAATTTCTGCTGATTAAGCCCAGGAGACTTCACATCTTCCATTCCGACCAGGAGGGGTAACATTTAAGATTCGCTATATGCCTACAATCTATTCACATCTTGTGAGTTTCATTTAAGCAGGGGCTTGACTATTGACATTTTTATCTGCCATCTACTCAACTCAGTGGCTGGTTCCTTCCAGTGGTTTTATGGAAATATGTGGTAGTGAAGGGCTTCAACAACATGGTTTATGGCCTAACCATATAGGTATATTATTTATAAGATCCTGATCTAATAAGGTTTACTATGTTTCTCAGGGCAGTCGTTTAGACACTGAACACCATTTCCACAGACACGGAAGAGTCTTTAGACAAAGTCTACAATTCAAAAGATATGGATGCTGAATACAGAAAGAGATTTTCAGAAAAAATGCAAGAAAAGGGCTTAAAGCTGCAAGAGAAAACTCTGAAAAACCTAAACCTTCGCAGAACTCTAGAGGATAAACTGAAGAAAAGTGCACCCCCGGATGAACTCGCCAAAGAGTGGTTCAATGAAGATAAATTGTCTGTGGACACCAGAGCTTATGTTCTCGACAAGGTAATGCCTTCCATCGTGCCTGGCTTGGAGGCTTTACTCAAGGAAGTAGAAAAAAAGAAGGTTTTAGAAGAAGATAACTCTAACTTTGACCCACTTAAATATCTTGGCGAGTATCTTATGAGAAATAACCCCAATCTTGATATGAGTACCCAAGCCCATCCATATGTCCATGGTCTAAAAGAGGTACTACAAAACCTCCAAGAGCATGTTTTTGATCTTGAATTTAACAGGTGAGTACCTGTACAGAAGGGTATTATTCAAAAGTAATATTTATTTATCATTTGATAATCATAAATGTGTTTTTCATTTAGTTTCCTTATTTCTCCTTTTTATATGCAATTACTTCAAAGAAAGAGAAAAAAAACAGTAGCATGTGTTTTATAATGTGTTTTTTATGTAATGTACAAGTATCTAGTTACAGCTGCTGTTAGTGGTACTACCTGCCATGAGATGTCTATGTATTTATTTTAATTGTGGTATTTGGAGTAGGGATAGACCGATATATCGGTTTTGCCAATTATCGGCTGCCGATACTCAGAAAATTACTGAAATCGGTATTGCCATTTTATTTGCCGATTGGACAAGTTAGCTCTCTGTAACTATGACAGGCAAGATCCCACAGAACTGTGCGAATCCGGGGCTTCTCCCACATCAGGCTGTCAGCCCTCACTGCAGAATGACCCCTGCTCACTGACCGTATTGCGCATGAGCGTGATGACAACAGAAATGGAGCTTCCATCCAATTTGGCAGGGAATTCCCTATACAGGAGATGCAGGGTCTATTTCCTACAGCAGGGGTCACCAACCTGGGACCTCCAGATGTTTTGGAACTGCATTTCCCATGAGGCTTCAAGACCCTAATGAGAAGCTGAGCAACATGGGAGATGTAATTCCAAAACATGTGGGGCAATGTTACAAAGTCACTGCTAACTTAACCAGAGCTGTTGTAAACTTCCCAGAGCCATGATAGTCTATGGGGTTGTAAAGTGTAAAACAGCTCTGGTTAAGTTAGCACCAACTTTGTAATATAACCCTTGGAGGGTCAAGGTTGCTGAACCCTTTACATACAGGGTCATATGAGGGATCTTTAAGAGAGCCAAAGACACGGTCTTATGGTTTGTAAAAATAAAAGCTTAAATGGAAAAAAAATTCTTATTAAATTGAATAAATGAAGTGGACGTGGTGCAAATGTTTAAATGTTAAACACATTGAGTTCATGGCATAATGTCAGATTTGTGCTGTTTTTTTCCACAACTTGAAACTTACAGAATATCGGCACCAAATATAGGCTATCGGCCAGAAAAGATGATGATGATGATCTGTATCAGTATCGGCCCTGAAAAAATGATATTGGTCTATCCCTAATTTGGAGTTGTGTAGGATTTTATTTATATTATAAATGATATGCAGGAACAGGTTTAATGTTAAACTGTAAAAACACATCTCTTGCTCCCTACATCCCCTCTGGCTGTATTATAACATATTAAAACACGCGTCTTAACTTGCAATAGATATATATTTGAATACTTAGTTAACAATCCCTATTCCTGGGAACGTGTTCATGTTTCTTTTACTCTCCATAGGTAGCCTCCCTCAGCATAGATATAAAAAAATACACGACGTGTCATAGATACAAGGTGAACTATTTAGAAAAAGCAAAACTATAGGGAGTTATTCACTTATCACTATCCACTTGCCATTGTCATAACGATGAGAAACTTCAATGTTCTCCAAAGGAAAACTCAATCAATGGCAGGAGAAGCTTCATCAGTGAATCGTCTCCTGCCACTGTTTTAATCTCCTCTTTGGGAAACTCTGACGTTTCTTATCATAGCAACATTAGCACACTACAGTGGTTAGTGAACAATTCTTATGACTAACAGGTATATTCACTAAAAGGTGAAATTCAGGAGAAGTGGCTGGAAGAAGAGAACAATCTATACCAAATAGCAGGTTTGAAAAGTGAGATAAATGGAAGAATTTTTCTGGTTTGGCTATATTGACCTGGATTTTTCACTTCTCCAGTCATTCTCCTGAGTTTCACCTTTATTGAATAGACCTGTTAGTTAAATTCAATAAGTTTTCACTCAGATTTACCAAATGTCTTTATTTGTGATAGGCTTGGTCAACTGAAAGAAGAACTGAGGGAAGTCCAAAACCAGAGAGCGCAGGTGGAGAACATTCAGTCTCAGGTCCAGGAGAGGAGGAAAGAAGCCTTGTCTCTCCAGTTTCAGGAATGGACATTGGATGTTACAGGACGAATCCCTCTGGCATTGGTGAGTGCAACCAAACTTAGAAAAGTACCTTCAGAGAACATTATCAGGGTTATTCAAAGAGATTCGAAAAGTCACCGCACGTTCGGTGACTTTTCGTTCTCTTCAGTTCGGTTCCTTTTGCCGATCCCATTTCGGTGACCCTGCGGTGTATTCAGCAAACACCACAGGGTCCCCGAATTGCAGGGAAAAGCTGCTGCAAACCTGACGAAAACGAACCGCAAAACCTGACGAATGCACTCCAAAAACCCTCAAACATCTGGATTAACCTGACGAAAACCACGGAAAAACCCGAGCAGGAGCCGATCACACGCAGCGAAGCCGCCGGAAAAAGCTGAGAAAACCGAGACCGCAGACAGAGGGCAGTGAATAAATTCGGAAAACAGTTTGTATGAATGTTTGAAAAGTGAAACACTGTTTGCAAAGAAACTACTGAGCGAAAATGTCTGAAATTTACATATGAGGTCCAGGGAATGATAATAAAGAGGGCTGTTACAGAAAAAATAAGTAAACTTAAAAAAAAAAAAATCTGAAAAATGCTTAAAATATCCTAAAAAATCTATAAATAAAGAGCCTCTTTACTGCAGAATTTTATAATGAACGGTTTATTAGATATTGAATTAAAACGGGAATATTTTTAACATTGAAGCCTATCGGATTCTCCTGAATAAATTTGCCGCATGAAACCACCGAATGGCAGGGCATTAGGGGAACCTTTCACTGCTGGTTTGTGTTCTCTGAATAGCCGAAGCAGTGCTTTTCAGGGGGTTTTCACTGCCCTCGAACAGGAACCGTATGTTCAGGCAATTCGCCAGGATTTGGCAAATTGCCTGCTCTCTGGATAGTCGATGGCCAGGAAAGGTAACCGAACGCTGATTTTCAGCGTTTGGTTACCTTTCTCAAGCAATTCTTTGAATAACCCTGTATGCTTTATTTATATTTACTATTCTGACTCTCCTAATCATGCAGACCAGGCTTTGATATATGGTAAATCCACAGCTGTTGTAGAAATGCATCTTCTGTATTTAGGCTGAACCCCAGAATGTGGATTGTTAGTTATTCTATACGCCTGTATTTGTCTCATCAGCTGACCAGCTTCAGTACAGACTGCACTGCGCAATGTTATCTTTTCATTATATCTGTAGTCTGCCTCAACCAGGGCCGGATTAACATAGGGGCAGATGGAGCAGCAGCTCCAGGCCCATGCCTCAGAATAGGCCCAGAGAGAAAGGATAACTATGTCTGCATTTGAACCCCTGTATCTCCAACTCCATAGCAGCTACAGGGTCAAGTGAGGTATCACTGGAAAGGCCAGAGCATGACCTTTCCAATGATCCCAAACATGACCGGGTTTTAAGTAAAAAAAATAAAATAATAAATATTTACTTTTTCTTTTTCTTACCAACAGTAATATTTTTCACTTTTCAATTATAAAGTAAACAATGATTCTGCACTAACTAACCATCACATTTCTCATGTCACCAACAAGTGTGGAGGGGATGGGTGATGGTACTATCCATTGTTACGAATTGTTACATCACAAACCTAAACCGCGGCACTGCAGCAAAGAGCACTGTGGGGAACTTTGGACCCCTGCGTCACTAATCTTTACACCTCACAAGGTCAAGTGAGGTGTCATTGGACAGAGCAGAGTCTGGCCTTTGCATTAATACCAAACCATGTAAAATCTAAAAGGAAAGTAAACAATTTTTTTTAAAATTTATTTTTAGTTCCAAAGCGATGTCCATTTGTCTCGTTTAAAATGAGCAATACCACTGACATTACTCACCTTTTAATTTCCCACGCCGAGAGCAAGTTCAGTGTTTTATACATAGTCACATTATTCGTAAAAAAAAAACATGTTCCAAAACACAAGGGAAATATTTCAAATTTTTGGGTTAAAATTGTATATTTTTTTCAGAAAAATGCAGTAACAGGTTCCCATTTCACATTTTTTTAACAAGAATGCCTTATAGAATATATAACTACAAAGGTTTGGCTGATAAAATGTTAAAAAACAAAATACACTCTTTAAATGATTACAATCTGAATGAACAATTTATCACACAGTATCTGCCTGGTTAGAAATACCCGTATCTGTACTATTAGATAACCTAAAATATGTTTTCATTTCACTAAATTACAAAAAAAGACACCAAAATATTCAGCTCCAGGCCCATAGAGATCTTAATCCGGCCCTGGCCTCAACACCATATCTGACCTGTCACAAACAGCATTATTTTATTGTCTGCTAACTGGACTCTGAGTTCTGCAGGCTGGATATGAGATAACACCTGGAAGAGTAGGGTGTCCATCATGATAAGTATAAATGAGCTGCATAACACTAATTAGCTAGTCTTGGTTCTTGACTTCACCACTGGAAGGTGAAGTAGGGTTGTTAGCTTTACCTCATACAAGGTCAATCATGGTAGGACACACTGGAATGCTCTGTAGAAAGAACAAAATACTTTATGGATGAGTATAAAATGCTCTAAAATTCCTTTGTCAAAATAGTCATGTTTTATCTCATTCCCTGCGAGCAAAAATAAGATTTATGAGCGTACTGAGAACAGGCTACAGCACTAGCGGCCTGCCCTACGGTGGGTCCCTGCTCGGGTCTCCTGGTTTTAGCTCGATGATGCCATTATAGAGAGGTCTACAGCATATGCAAATCAGACTGCTATAACCTAGAAAGGGCGGACAGAACTGAAATACTGCTATTTCTAAACCTTGTAGATAAAATCTAAATACCTAAAAATGTCAGGATTTCGTTATCACTTATCACACCGCTAACATACCAAACATTCACCACAAACCTGCCGAACACTCACCAAAAACCCGCTAAAACCGCTGGAAAAACCACGCCGAACACACTGGAAATATCTGAGGAGCTGCCGATCACAACGTAGAGCAGCTGCTGGAAAAACCCGACAGGCAGACGAATGGGGTGAAAAAAAAAAGTACGCTTGAAAATTAAAAATTTGAAACGCTGTTTGGAATTTACATATAAGATCCAATGAATGCTAATAAAAAGGTCTGTTATAGAAAAATGAAAAATCTATTTAAAAAAAAAACTGAAAAGTTTGCTAAAAAAATCCTGAAAAATGCCTAAAAGATACTAAAAAAAACAATAAATTAAAAGACTTTTTACTGTAGAATAAAAGAACAAACTGTTGATTAGATATTGAATTAAAATGGGAGTATTTTTAACATTGACGCCTATGAGATTCGCCTGAATAAACCTGTCGAATGAAACCTCTGAACAGCAGGGCATTTCGGCAGCTTTTCACTGATGTTCTTTGTTCTCTGAATAGATGAACCATTGCTTCTCTATGGGGGATTTCACTGCACTCGAACAGCCACCATACGTGCAGGCAATTTGCGAAAATTTGGCAAACTGCCTCTTCTCTGGATAGCCGAATGCCCGTACGCTGAATTTTAGTGTCCGGTTACATTTCGGCAACATTTCAGATCTTTCTGAATAACCGAATAACCCCCTGTGACTTTGTTGCCTTTTTTGCAGGTACAAGGTTCATTCACATCCTTTTTTGAAATTGTTCCACAACTTCCATTAGACGGCAAACCAGGTAAGTAAACTGGAAAACAAACAGGCAAGTAACGTACAGGCAGATTGAAAGGAAAATACAGCTGAACCTAGAGAATATTATTCATTTATTTAACATAAACATGTAATTCACAATCGGTTGTACGAAATTTTGCGCCCACTTCCCAGTCATTGTAAGGATAATTCATTAATTAATGTAAGGTTGTTACCCCACTGGTCCTGTCCCTCCCAGTACTGAATCCCTTCCCAACGTCTCCCCTCTCCAGTCCTCTCCAAATCCAATCCTGTCACTCTCTCGATGGTGTAGGCGGAGCTTAGCATGAAAACTTGGGAGGTTGTGTCTTCATGCTAAGATCTGCCCTCGCTATTGATTCCCATATCTCCCACACAGTGAATGACTGTACTATATGTAAAAACAAAGTATATGCAAGATATCAGCAACATGAAAGGGAGATGGTAAGGAAAGTCGGCTTGCGACGATTTGTTCCTTTACGCACTCCCTTTCAGCATCACGAGGGAAGTAGAGCCCATAGTTAGTTATCATTTCACAACTACAATAGATGAAAAGAGACCATACCATGTGCATGCTCACCAGTGGCGTAGCGTGGGTTGTCAGCGCCCGGGGCCAGCCAAGAATTGTGCGCCCCCCCCCCCAACCTGTGGACACGTTATCGATATTGCCCCAGCTCTCACATGGATATTGCCCCAGCTCACACATGGATTTGCCCCAGCTCTCACATGGATATTGCCCCAGCTCACACATGGATTTGCCCCAGCCAGCTCACACATGAATATTGCCCCAGCTCACACATGAATATTGCCCCAGCTCACACATGGATTTGCCCCAGCTCACACATGGATTTGCCCCAGCTCTCACATGGATTTGCCCCAGCTCACACATGGATTTGCCCCAGCTCATGGATTTGCCCCAGCTCACACATTTGCCCCAGCACACGGATTTGCCCCAGCACCTCATGGATTTGCCCCAGCACATGGATTTGCCCCAGCACATGGATATGCCCCAGCTCATGGATTTGCCCCAGCACATGGATTTGCCCCCCAGCACATGGATTTGCCCCAGCACACGGATTTGCCCCAGCACCTCATGGATTTGCCCCAGCACATGGATTTGCCCCAGCACATGGATATGCCCCAGCTCATGGATTTTCCCCAGCACATGGATTTGCCCCCCCCAGCACATGGATATGCCCCATCTCATGGATTTGCCCCAGCTCATGGATTTGCCCCAGCACATGGATTTGCCCCAGCACATGGATATGCCCCAGCTCATGGATTTGCCCCAGCTCATGGATTTGCCCCAGCACATGGATATGCCCCAGCACATGGATTTGCCCCAGCACATGGATATGCCCCAGCTCATGGATTTGCCCCAGCACATGGATTTGCCCCCCCAGCACATGGATATGCCCCAGCTCATGGATTTGCCCCAGCTCATGGATTTGCCCCAGCACATGGATTTGCCCCAGCACATGGATATGCCCCAGCTCATGGATTTGCCCCAGCTCATGGATTTGCCCCAGCACATGGATTTGCCCCAGCACATGGATTTGCCCCCAGCTCATGGATTTACCCCAGCACATAGATTTGCCCCAGCTCATGGATTTGCCCCAGCTCATGGATATGCCCCCAGCTCTCACCTGGATATTGCCCCAGCTCCCGGGCAGCGGGAGTGCCTGCCCGCCCCGGTCCTGAACAGCGTGCGAGTCCGTCCGTGTTGAAGGGGAGGCGGCTGCGTGCGTGTGCAGGTCACGCGGTCCGGCCAGTCAGGTGGTACAGAGACTCAGTACCACCTGATTAGATGGACCACGTGACCTGCGCCTGCACGCAGCCGCCTCCCCTTCAACAGGACGGACTCACTGTTTAGGACCGGGCAGGCACTCCTGCTGCCCGGCATCTGGGTCCCCTCAACCCGCGGGCCCTTGGGCGGTGCCCGAGGGCCCGGCGGGTCAGTCGGGACACAAGTTTTAGGGGCGCATAATTTCAAAAGAAATTATGCGCCCCTAACAAAACTGCGCCCGGGGCCACGGCCCCCCCACGCTACGCCACTGATGCTCACCAACCGCCGGTGTGTACCTGTAAAACACTATTGAGCTTCAGACTTTGTTTTTCACATCAGTAATACATTATTTGGCTGCCCTCAGGGAAGTTGTATAAATTTGAGTATCACACATTTATTATACATCTAGGACTCAACAAAATGTAGACAATAGGAGGAGGAAAAGAACAGGTGACACGGGGCTTGGTTTTAACAGGAACTTTTGTTGGACACCTTTATTACAGGAGCAGCAACATTTCGGTCTTGGACTCAAGACTTCTCTCAAACCAATAGTAGCTTGAGAATGGTCTTGATAAAACCAAGCCCTGTGTAACTGGTCCTTCTCCTCTTCCTGTTGTCTACATTAGGGTTGGTAACCCTGGCCTGTTGGAACCCTGGCTGATACAGTATAATCAAACATACGCCTTTCTATATGCTTCAAGAAGATGTAGAGACATGGGAAATTAGGAGAAGAGAGATAATTGGACAGGAGTATGGTATTTAAAAAGACAAATAAAATCATTGACAGGGTTATTTAAAGAGCACCGAAATTACACCAGATCAACACTTGGTGAACTGCCTGCTTTTTGAATAGCCGAATGGCCACGAAAATGCACCGTATGAGGAACTACACCATTCGGTGCAATTTAGGAGCCAATTCGGCTCTTTTTTGAATAACGCCTTGAATTAGAAAAGTCAAATAAAAGGGAAGGAAGAGACATAAAAAGTGAGAATTAGGAAGGACACCTACAGGGTTATTCAGAGAGCGTGAAAAGCAGGAGAATGACTGGAGAATGAAGAAATCTAGGTCAAAATAGCCAAACCAGAAAAATTCTCCCTTTCATCTCACTTTCCAAATCGGCTATTTTGACCTAGAATTTTTCATTCTCCTGCTTTTCACGCTCTCTGAATAACCCTGATAGGAAAAGGGAGATAAATAAGGAGAGTGGATAGAAAATAGTTATCATAGAGAAATGGATGTCCTTGATGTCAAGCAGAAACACAATCCTTTCACAGACAGCACGGTTTAATTTTCCACATGAATGTACAGGTGACAGGTGTACAGCCATATTGAAAAGTATTTTATGAAACAATAAAAGTCCAGACTCCATAAAGATAGTTGTAGAATGGTGATCATTGTTCCTTCCATTAGGTCATAGAGAATACAATTTTTTTTTCTCAAATCAATCTTTTCCCTTGTGGATACATCTAGATATTGGATCATAAAAGCATATTCGCACTGATAACTTAGTTTTCTGCTTCGTCTAGGATTATGTTGTGTTATGAGCCCGCAGCTCACAAGTAAAGGAGATAAATGTCAGTGTAACCTCATTTAGAATCTAGTACAACAGGGAATGTTTTAATCAGGAGAATCACAATGATCTACACCATATGTTTGACTTTGTAGATGAACATTCTGTGCTTAACAGCCAGGAACTGATAGCTGTGTGAGACCTCATCATGTACCTTATTTTGTGGTGAACCCAATGTCTTTACAGCCCACGGGCACATTGATGTTGTAACCAATCGTGTATATCTTGATTCTTGATCATCCCATTGCTTTGCTTTCTGTAGCACAAACCTATACCACAAAGGTTAGAAGCAACTGTTAAGCTTCATTTGTGTAGTTGAATGGACACGTGAAGGTTTATTCACCAACTATAATTCCTTCATTGAATGAATGGTGGATTTAATCTGACGAACCTCAGGGAACTATGCTGAATAAAGTGAAAGTATGGTGAAATCTCTAGGAACTGCCACCTTCGTCCTTTTCAACATTCTTTCAATTATAGGGGGTATTCAGAGAGAGGTGAAAAGCAGGAGAATTGGCAGGAGAAAAGAACAATCTAGACCAAATAGCCGATTTGGAAAGTGAGATAAATGGGAGAATTTTTTCTGGTTTGGCTATTTTGACCTAGAATTTTCACTTCTCCAGTCATTCTCCTGAGTTTCACCTCTCTCTGAATAACCCTGATAGTTTCTACCAAAGTTGTTCAGCATAGTTTCTATCGGAGTTCATTCGATATTGCCACTATAAAATCACTGAACTACATTCACCAGTGTTGTAAACAACAGTGGAACAACAGTAAATGGAGAATGGACGTAGTTTACTAGTTTTAAGGATGTATATATTGGTGGTATCGTTCTATGTTGTTTTTTGTAGCTGCTGCACCTGCCATTATTGGATTTGGATTCTCTATGTAGCTGATAGTCACCATAGGGGCAACAATAGTAATGTATTTTTGTTAGCAACTCCAATGAACTTTGGTGCCACAACGGTGCATAGTGAATAATCCCAACATTTATTTTTCATGCATATTACGTGTACACATGTCAGCATCAGTGCTGCTTTGCAAGATTTTTTCCAACTTTGCTGATAACTCGGTACTATTCGGTACAGATTAGTGATCTCCTTTTCATCAGAGATTTACAGGGTTATTCAGAGAGAGGTGAAAACCAGCAGAATGGCTGGAGAAATGGAAAATTCTAGGTCAAAATAGCGGATTTGGAAAGTGAGATAAATGGGAGAATTTTTCTGGTTTGGCTATTTTGACCTAGAATTTTCACTTCTCCAGTCATTCTCCTGCTTTTCACCTCTTTCTGAATAACCCTGTTAGGCTAGGGTCAGACGAACGCATTTTTCACGTCGTCCGTGAAAAAGTTCGGTCGAACGAACGTACGTATTTTCCCCCGGAATACGCGATAGCGGTCATACTATGCGCCTTTTCGTCCGTGATTTTGTACGGATCATCAATAAAACACTTTTTGAGTCTGGACGTTATGTTAGCCGGACATTAGCAGCGTCTGACGTCTCCTAATCACACACACACGCCGCTATGCGGCCGCAGCGCACTCTGTACGTCAGTAGTAGCGGTTTGACGTTCTCGAAAAAATGCGTTCGTTGGCCACTTGCGTTGCGCGGACGAACGTTCGTGCGGCCGTTCGTCGTATGTTCCCCGGCATTGGACGTCATTTGCTGCTAGTACGGCCGTGATTTCGTGCGGCTAAACGCACGTTAAAACTGCGCTAGTCTGACCCTAGCCTTAGTTAACTACAGTTTTTCAGTGCCGTAAACTAGACTATAACTAAGTTATGATGACAAAACCTATGATGAAAATCTAATGACACTTTCATCGGCTAATAAAAACTACAGGAAAATGTAGAGCAAAAAGGAGCAGTAATGCACATACACAAAACCATATTATTTAAAAAGTCATCCAGTTCTGACATTTAACACACATTGCTTCATCATATGTGTTCACCACGTTTTTTTTTTTCTGTTATTTTCTTTGTATCATTAAGGCTGGGTTCACACCCGGGCGTAGCGCTGCGTCGCGCAATGCGCGCGTTTGTTTTTACGCGCGTTCGCACATACAAAAAACCGCGCGAACGCGCGTTGCAGCGCTATGATATGGCCGCGAACGCGCTGCTGTATGCCCGAAAAGAAGCTCCCGAACTTCTTTTTGCGTTGGCCGTTTTAACGCGCGTTCCTGCGCGCTGCAAAACGCTTAGGTCTGAATGGGTCCCATAGCAAAGCATGGGATTTCCCCGTTCCTGCGTTTTTAAAGCGCGCACGAACGCGCGTTAAAACGGCTAGGTGTGAACCCAGCCTTAGTCAGTGTAAAGTGAGTCTTTATGAGAACTGCCTATAGGCACTTTTAATAAAAAGCAATTGGGTTAATATACATCCAATAGTTGCACATTTTGCAGTTTGTGTAACCTTAAGGCTAGGGACAGATGAGCGCATTTTCTGCGGCCACCGTCAAAATGTACGTCGATGCGTGCGCACGCATTTTTTCACGGAATACGCTTAAGTGGTCAGACGATGCGCAATTCTGGACGTATTTCATGACGGTGGGGTAAAAAGAAGTCTAGGGAAATCCGGCTGTTTGAACGTTATGTTGGCCGCACACTAGCAGCGTCTGACGTCTCCTAATCACGCTGCCATGCGGCCGCAGCGCACTCTGTACGTCAGTAGCAGCGGTTTCACGTTCTGAGAAAAATGCGTTCATTTGCTGGTTGCGTGGTGTCGGCGCACTTTCGTACGCACGTACTGCGTATATTGGCCGTCATTGGCCGTTATGTGCTGCTACTGCCGCCGTGATTTAGTGCGTCTGCACGCGCGTTCCGACTGCCCCACTCTGACCCTAGCCTAAAATGCTCCTCTCCTGTGGCAATATTAAAAACCTGCGCTTGCCCTGCAAATTATGTGTAAAATATATTTACTGTAGTCAACTCCCTGTGCTTTATACCGTTATGTAGAGTGAGACAAAATACAGTGACGATCTGGACTATAAAGCAATAGCAATATTTATTTAATCGGGGCCATCGTTTTGCATACACAAGACAAATTACTGTGCATTCCAGCTACTTGAACAGTTTGTTAGGGTATCTTTAATCGAATAGTCATGGTGTGCACGTTACATTTTATTATGGGGTGTAGCAGGGAAGGATAGCAGAGGTTTTGAAGTATTTATGTTATAATATAGTATTACTTCTTTCCTCTCTTCAAATCCTCGTTTATGTCCTGCTTTTTATCTTATTTTATTTTTTCCTTTTCTCTTTTCCCTTTATTTTCAGCTTTCCCCTCATCCATTTTTTTCATCTCTCTTCATCTCTTTCATGTATCCAGTCCTATTCCCCCTCTCCCATCCTGTGTACAAGTCCCCTATCCGTCCTTTTACCTGCTGTCCTTGACCCACATATCCATCTTCTGCTCATGGGTCCATGGCCATGTTTTACCCTTTTTATCCTCGATTTGAATAATCTCCTTTTAGCCCACATTTATTTATTATACTTTAATGTAGTTCATTAATAATATCAGTTTTTCCTGAACAGCATATAACATGGAAAAAGAAGTAGTTTATACAATGGAACAGAAGTTAAACGAAGAAGAATTTGTGGAGGTAGGAAACGTCAAAAATCAAAACGTCAAAATCGGATGTAATGTCATCAGTGCTGCTTTGCAAGATTTTTTCCAGCTTTTTTTTTTTTTGTGAAAGGATTTTACCAGGAAGGATACATTGAGATTTCTCTCGTTTTCAAGTATGTCCTGGGTGGCGAGTATGTACCGTTAGGTGTCTTGCCAAGGACACTTACTAGAGAGGTTGCTCGCTGGGATCAGCTTTGCTGATAACTCGGTACTATTCTCCGATTAGTGATTAATCTCCTTTTCATCAGAGACTTACAGGGTTATTCAGAGAGAGGTGAAAACCAGTAGAATGGCTGGAGAATGGAAAATTCTAGGTCAAAATAGCTGATTTGGAAAGTGAGATAAATGTGAGAATTTTTCTAGTTTGGCTATTTTGACCTAGAATTTTCACTTCTCCAGTCATTCTCCTGCTTTTCACCTCTTTCTGAATAACCCTGTTAGTTAACTACAGTTTTTCAGTGCCGTAAACTAGACTATAACTAAGTTATGATGACAAAACCTATGATGAAAATCTAATGACACTTTCATCGGCTAATAAAAACTAAAGGAAAATGTTTGGGAGGGGCTAATTTTAATTTAGTTGTAGTAAATAGACATGTGCACAGCACAAAATTTCGTTTTGAACTAATGGATTAGTACTAAAATGCAATTTATTTAGTTGCTAAAGAAATTCGTTTTCAGTTCTTTAGTATGAAAACTAATTTCATTCATCCGAAAACCAGTGGATACAATTACTATTGTAGTGGCTCCTCAGAGGGCTGAGATCGCTGCTTGTTACAGTATCTCTCACTCTCAGCACAATGTGGGCCATATTATATAGCTGATGCTAACTTAACCAGAGCTGGTGTAAACTTCCCAGAGCTATTATAGCCTATGAAGGTTTTCAGTTTACAACAACTCTGGTTAAGTTAGCACCAACATTGTAATACTGCCCCGTGTCAGGCAAAGCTGTTACAGTAACTGACTGCTGCTCATCACAGCGCTCAGAGTTTCAGTAAAACTAGTAAATAATATTTTTATATATAAGACGTTAGAACAATATTATTTCCTTGTTTTACTGAAACTCGGAGAGCTGTGATGAGCAGCAGTCAGTTACTGTAACAGCTGAGCCTGATACATTGTACTGAGAGATAATGTAACAAGCAGCCGATCTCAGCTCTCACAGCCACTGGATTTAAAGGGCTAAAAAAAAAGGCTCCTCTCTGTATAATGTTTAGAACATCCTCCTGCATTAATTAATACCCCTCTCTGTATAATGTATACAACATCCACCTGCATTAATTAATACCCCTCTCTGTATAATGTATACAACATCCACCTGCATTAAATAATACCCCTCTCTGTATAATATATAGAACATCCTCCTGAATTAATGCCCCTCTCTGTATAGAACATCCTCCTGCATTGGTATGTGTAGGGTGCAGAACTTCAGATGTTGCGATGTTGCGCTCTTCATTGCTGGTCTCCTTCACTCATCAATATAATATCACAAAAAGGACTGAAACTAAAATGTAATGCATTTTATTTTATAGTTTCTTTCGTTTTTTGTACTGAGCAGTTTCGTTTCTCTTGAGTCATACTAAAACTAAATTATCTCAAAATTCGGACTAAATCGTTTTAGTACTAAAACGAATGCACATGTCTAGTAGTAAATAACCTGTTAGGACTAAAACTAAATGGCATTTTAGTCAACGTTAAACATCGACTAATAAAAACTAGACAAAACGTTAGGGAGAGACCAATTTTAAATTAGTTTTAGTCATGGTCACTTGACTAAAATGCCATTTAGCTGTAGTCATATTTTAGTCAACTAAATTAACACAGACATCTCCAAACCATTAGTTTTTCACAAACTAGGGAGGTCAATGGACTTGCAGAAATCCAGAAAAGACAGATGGGTGCTCAGGGGATCTGGAGCGAACCACTCCCCATAAAATACTCACAACAAAGCAGCCAGCAAAAGGACCAGTTTATTAGATCAATGGCAGCAATGTTTTGGCTAAGCAAGCAGCCGTTCTCAGTACCCTGAGCTTGGGAAAGGCTGCTTAGACCGCTGAAATATTTCTGCCACTGACTTAATAATCTGGTCCTTTTGCTGTATTCAGAGTGCCGGGTTTCTTCTATGTTGCAAACCATTGGTTTTGAAACGTTCATAGAGTATTTTAAAACCATTTATCTTTTTCTCCTATAAATAGTACCTGTATCCCTTAATACGTGACTTCAGCACAGACGTATTTCAGGAATTTCTGCATCACCTCGCACAGTGCGCAGACATGTTTCATGAAACCATCCGTCATGACATCAGAAGACGTAGGTTTTCTGATCTCTTCCTTGAATGTGATCCAGGAAAGGTTAGTACAGTAGTGCTGTGGACATTTTTAATTGGGGCGTGCCAGACTGCAACCACATCCTGCATAAGTTCCCCCTCTGAATGAATGAACCCCACGGGTCCAAGCATCCACTGCAGCTGGTCATGCCCAGTTCCTAGCTGATGAGGGTCCAATAGACCCGAACCAGCGCTGTCGTAGGAGTGGCTTTGACCAGTTGCATAAACCTGATCTCTGCAAAAAAAAAGCCATCTAGTAAGGCATGGCATTGATTTAAGGGTTCTGTGTAAAAACAGACCCAGGATGCAAAAAAGTGAGACAGATGTCATTTGCATGTAGAAACATAGAAACATAGAAAAATGTCGGCAGATAAGAACCTTTCGGCCCATCTAGTCTGCCCAATTACATGGATACTTTACCTGGATTTTATCTTTTGTTTAGGATAGCCTTATGCCTATCCCATGCCTGCTTAAATTCAATTACTGTTTTGGCCTCTACCACTTCAACTGGAAGACTGTTCCATGTATCCACCACCCTCTCAGTAAAATAATGCTTCCTGATGTTACTTTTAAACCTTTGCCCCTCTAATCTAAGACTATGTCCTCTTGTTTTGCTACTTTGTTTCCTTTTAAATATACTCCCTTCCTCTACGTTGTGGATTCCCTTTACGTATTTAAATGTTTCTATCATATCTCCTCTGTCTCGTCTTTTTTCCAAGCTGTACATGTTAAGATCATTAAGCCTTTCCTTGTAACTTTTCTCCTTCAAGCCGTACACCATTTTAGTAGCCCTTCTCTGAACTCTCTCTAAGATGTCTATATCCTTCTGGAGATACGGTCTCCAGTACTGCACACAGTACTCCAAGTGAGGTCTCACCAGTGCTCTGTACAGTGGCATGAGCACTTCCCTTTTCCTACTGCTAATACCTCTCCCTACACAACCAAGCATTCTGCTAGCATTTCCTGCTGCTCTATTACATTGACTACTTACCTTTAGATCCTCTGCAATAATAACCCCTAAATCCCTTTCCTCAGATGTTGAGGTTAGGACTGTATCAAATATTCTATATTCAGCTCTTGGGTTTTTACGTCCCAGGTGCATTATCTTGCACTTATCCACGTTAAAACTCAATTGCCACAGTTCCGACCATTTTTTTAGTTTACCTAAATCATTTGTCATTTGGCTGATCCCTCCAGGAACGTCAACCCTGTTGCAAATCTTTGTGTCATCAGCAAAAAGACATACTTTTCCATTAATACCTTCTGCAATATCACTAATAAAAATATTAAATAGAATGGGTCCGAGTACTGACCCCTGAGGTACCCCACTGGTAACAAGACCTTGCGCCGAATAAACTCCATTTACCACAACCCTCTGTTGCCTGTCACTCAGCCACTGCCTAATCCATTCAACAATATTGGAATCCAAGCTCAAAGATTGCAATTTATTGATAAGCCTTCTATGCGGAACAGTATCAAAAGCCTTACTGAAATCTAAATAAGCAATGTCTACTGCACCACCTGTGTCTATTATTTTTGTTACCCAATCAAAAAAATCAATAAGATTAGTTTGGCATGATCTCCCTGAGGTAAACCCATGTTGTTTCTGATCCTGTAATCTATGTGTTTTTAGATGGTCAACAATCCTTTCCTTTAACATGGTTTCCATTAATTTCCCCACTACTGACGTAAAACTAACTGGCCTATAGTTCCCAGATTCCTCCCTACTACCCTTCTTGTGAATGGGCACAACATTTGCTAATTTCCAGTCTTCTGGGACGACTCCCGTTAGCAAGGATTGGTTAAATAAATCTGTTAACGGTTTTGCTATTACATCACTGAGCTCTTTTAATAATTTAGGGTGGATCCCATCAGGCCCCATTGACTTATTTGTCTTTACTTTAGACAGCTGCTGTAGAACCTCCTCCTCTGTAAACTGATATGTAATTGTCTCGTTAGTGTTTCCTCCTAACTGAGGTCCCTTTCCTTCCTTTTCTTCTGCAAAGACTGAACAAAAATATTCATTGAGGCAGTCAGCGAGACTTTTATCCTCTTCTACATACCTTCCTTCCTTTGTTTTTAATCTAACTAATCCTTGTTTTACTTTTCTTTTCTCGTTTATGTATCTAAAAAATGTTTTGTCCCCCTTTTTTACTGACTGAGCTATTTTCTCTTCTGCGTGTACTTTGGAAGCTCTTATAAATTGCTTTGCCTCTTTCTGCCTAATCTTATAGGTTTGCCTATCTTCTTCACTCTGAGTTGTTTTATAATTATTGAATGCTGTCTTTTTGTTCATACACTATTTTGGCCACTTCTGCAGAGTACCACAGTGGTTTCTTCCCTTTTTTGTTTTTGCTAACAAGTCGAATGCAATTGCCTGTGGCCTTCAATAATGCTTCCTTTAAATAATCCCATTTCTCCTGGACTCCCTTTAAACTCCTCCAGTCTGATAATGACTCCTTCACACAAAGTCTCATTTTCGAAAAATCTGTTTTTTTAAGTCTAAAACTTTTGTTTTTGTGTGGTGCGGCTCCATCCCTGTTCTTATATTAAACCATACTGACTGGTGATCACTAGATCCCAAATTTTCACCTACAACAACGTCCGATACCAAACCTCCATTTGTGAGTATTAAATCCAATATGGCCTCTTTACGGGTCGGCTCCTCAACTACTTGTGTTAGAGATAATCCCAGTAGGGAGTTTAGAATATTTGTACTCCTGGTGCACCCAGCTGTTTTGGTTTTCCAGTTCACATCAGGAAGATTAAAGTCCCCCATGATAATAACTTCCCCCTTCATTGCCATTTTGGCTATTTCCTCAAGCAGCAATTATCTAGCTCTTCTACTTGTCCAGGGGGTCTATAGATCACACCTACACGAGCTACTGTATGATTGCCAAATGTTAGCGTAACCCAAACTGACTCTATGTTCACCTCGCTCACTTTTATTTGGTTCGTTTTTATGTTGTTTTTCACATACAGGGCCACTCCTCCTCCTTTCCTACCTTCTCTGTCTTTTCTATATAAAGAGTACCCCGGTATTGTTATGTCCCAGTTATTTTTCTCACTGAACCATGTCTCAGTAACCGCCACTAAATCTACTTTTTCAGCTGCCATCATTGCCTCCAGTTCATTGATTTTATTGACTAAACTGCGAGCATTTATAGACACGACTCTGAGCTTGTCATTTTTTACCTCGCATGTTGCTTGCACCCTCCGATTTAGTTTTGGGGGACAATCAGGCAGA
The DNA here is from genome assembly GCA_009667805.1 of Leptobrachium leishanense. NCBI lineage: Eukaryota > Metazoa > Chordata > Amphibia > Anura > Megophryidae > Leptobrachium > Leptobrachium leishanense. The sequence continues at coordinate 89,558,328 of CM019064.1, read as the reverse complement.
TTGTTTTTTACCCTTTTGTCCCCCCTCCTAGTTTAAATATTTCTTTGCGAAACCTTTGAACTTCTCACTGAGAACATATGTTCCCCTATGAGTAAGATGCAAACCATCTTTTTTATACAGTTCCTTTCTGCTCCAATTAGAGCTATCATGGGACACAAAGCCAAATCCTTGCTCTCGACACCATTCCTGAAGCCACAAATTAAATTCCCTATTGCGCATCTGCCTATCCTGAATGTTATGCACAGGCAAAACTTCAGAGAATGACACAGTGGATGCAATCTGCTGTATTTCACCTCCAAGAACACAAAAATCTTCCTTAATCTCAGAAACCTCATTGCTAGCCAAGTCATTTGTCCCTAGATGGACTAGAACATCCACTTCCCCTTGCTGCTTTGCTTGTTTGACAATATTGAGAATACGTCTCTTGTCTCTACGAGCAGTAGCCCCAGGAAGACATCTCACCAAACCACTACTCTCCAGCTCTACCCAGAGTTCGTTGCTGCATATGGGGAATGTAGCACAGGAACTCTGGTATGCAATTTTTTGAATTGCTGTGATTGGCTTCTGCAATAATAAACATTCAGGGTTATTCAGAGAGAGGTGAAAACCAGGAGAATGACTGGAGAAGTGAAAATTCTAGGTCAAAATAGACAAACCAGAACAATTTTCCCATTTATCTCACTTTCCAAATCGGCCAAAAGACTTCTCTCTCTGAGGGAACCACAGTATTTTTGTAAAAGGCAGGGCAGTCTTAATCAGCAGGCAGCTGGCAGTTAACCCTGTAGGGGAAAAGGGATTTCTTCATCTGCCTGCTGACAAAACAGTGATCTATCACCCTGCCCCTAATCACACTTTCACAATACACACACACACACTGAAGTTAATAGGTGCCCTGGAAAAAAATGGCTCATCTGGTAAACATGTCTGTGAAGTGATGCATTCACAAGTGCACAATTTCTCTATTTTCATAGATTGAGCCAAGAAAGTTATAAAAAATAAATACAAATTGACATGTCTGCCAAGCACCTGCTGGACTGCCAGTTCGGGTCCAGAACACCACTACTTGTAGGACACATAGGATCTCATTGGCAGCACCTCCTTCAGCTGCATCATGCTCCTTCCTGCTTGATCTGACACACCATTCATTCAGAGAGGGAGAGTTCTGAGTAATCAGATGAGCAGCAAAGCACAGGTCAGAGCTACAAGACAAGTAACTAGCACATTCTACACCCCAGCATAATGGCCACTGCATGTTTGACTCAGGGTGTATGTCTTGCAGCTACTGGTTGCTCTCACTCAGGCTAGATGCTCAGGGGCAGACTATGGACAGCAATTACAGAAGCCAGACACATGGCAACTATACATTTATTTTTTTGCAAAGTATTTTACCAGGAAGGATACTGAGATTTCTCTTGTTTTCAAGTATGTCCTGGGTTCAAGAACATTGACATTTTTACAGTCGTTACAGAAATACAAAGTAATACAATGCAAGATATTAAAAACAAACATAAATATACAGATTGACACAGAAAATAAATATGTAGGAAATATATTCACTATGTTACATGTTTACAGGTGCATTCTGTATCGAGGTATTTTAATAGGGAGCTCTTGAGTGACTTAAGACTGGGGCAAGATTTGATGGCGTCTGGGAGGTTATTCCATAATGGCGGTGCTCTGTAGGACTATGAGGATCGAGACACTTTCTTTTTGTATTGTGGCACTATAAGTAAGGTGCTGGTCCTGGATCGGAGGTTATAAGATGAGGGAACTGCTAGTGGAAGCAGCCTTGATGATGTAGTTTGGAAAACAGGGAATGGGATTTCGTACAGAACCTGCAAACCTAGCTGTGTGAGTGTCAAGGCATTGATATCGGGTGGGTACCGACCTGCAGGTTATGGGCCCGGTATTCAGTGATACACACGCACACACAGAGGAAAGGGTGCAGGAGAACTAACAAGCTGCAGATGAGGGTCAGGACACGAAAAGGGCTGACCAGACACCGGAATACTGAGGATAGTGGGAAACATAGTTAACGGTTACTTGACAATAATCGGAATCTGAATGGACTTGCAGACACAAGGATACTTGAAAACACATGGGACTTGGTGTGGTACGAGGATCTTGGAGGGCACGAGGATCTTGGAGGGCACGAGGATCGTGGAAGGCACAAGGATGGTTGGAAGGCAAGAGGATGGTTGGAAGGCAGGCTCGGGATGTAGGGAAAAACATAGGTTTCAGGAGCAGCAACACAAAGGGCTTGAGCGCGTGAGCTAAAGGGCAACAATGCTGATGCACTGGCTGATGGGAGGCGTAGCCTTTTATTGAAAGAAGCTAGTGCTAAATTGGTCAACTGAGTGTGTATGCTGAGGCAAGAACAACCAGGGTTGGTGTACTGGGGTAAAACTGGAGTACCAGGCTACACCAACACCTGGAGGTCAGGGCATACTGGATCAGTCCTGTCAGGGTACTTTACTGTTATATGCCATGGCACCGGGCATGGGCCGTGACAGTGAGACATCAGATTCCCTGTTTATCAACTGTTTATTACTATCATGCGCTGCCACCCTGATGGCTGAGCATAGTGGGAAATCCAGTCCATTAAATATTAGCATAGGATCCCTAACAGCAACATTTGCTACTCACTTTCTCTCTGCTTAATTCTCACAGTTCTCCATGGTGTCTGCTGCTTTGTAGGAGGCCCCCTCACTGGTCTTCCTGATTCCTCAGTATAATTCCACCCTCTGTTTGGCAATGAGCCAATAATTGCATTGTTCATAACAAGTGCACATTTTTCTGAAGTGACCTTGTGGAAACTTAATTGCTGGGGGCTGAACCCTCTAGTAGAGAAGAATAGAGCATGTGTGACATGCTGTCAGAAAGGACAGGAGACAAAAACGACCATATGTGCAAGCTCTGCTGCTATTGTACTGGTGACAGCAGCCAGGGGTTGGAAAAAAAGCTTAGCAGGCTTTGTAATTTTTTTTTAACAGATACCCACTGCCTACAATCCTTCAACTTAAACACAAATTTTTATTTTTTATTGTTTTAAACTTAATTTTTCACTCAAACTGGTGGGGCGCTGCCCCTGCAGCACAGTGAAGGAGCCTCCTCCGGGTTGGTACTGTGTTTATTTTGTACACTAATGAAAACAAAACAAGCCTTTACAGATGAAAATGTGTGATTTGCCTTATGTGAGACGTCAAATGTCACTGTTGAAAAACTCTGGGTGTCTCAGCTAAAATAAGAATGGTGTATTGAGCCGTGCCTCTTTTATCTGGGACATCCTGTATAACAGGTAAAACAAATGCAAGAGCCACCCCAGATGAGCTCAGCAAAAGATGGACCCCAGGCTTGTGTATGGGGATCGGATAAGTACAGGCCAGGTATCATTTAAAGCAGGGCTCGAAATTTCAAGTCCCAAGCTACTAACCAGACCATAAGAGTTACTCGCCAGCCACCAGTTGCTCCACCTAATCCTAAACTCTGCTCCTAAACTCACCCCCTTTAATTATCTTATGAAATTAAACTGTTGAAGGTTTTATTTAGAATAAAGTTACAAAAATAACATTAAAACCCAGACGTCAGACCCCAGATACATGTATACCCAGTCATCAGAGCCCAATGTGAGCAGAGCGAGAAGGCAGAGAAGCTCCTCTCCACCTCCCTGCCAGTGACAGAGATGAGCTGGGTCAGGTTAGGCAGCTGATCCCTGCCACCGTGCAGCCTGGGGAAGGGGGAGCTGCATGGTGGCACTGATGGTATACACAGCACGAAATAATTTATTGTGCTGCCTGTGTGTGCATTTCCACTCGCCCTCATTTAATTGTCACTCGTCAAATGCGAGCAGGCGAGTGCAAATTTTGAGCCCTGATTTAAAGTTTACCAATTTATACTGCATATGGATGAGGGGCAAAGTGTGGGCCACAGTGTAGAACTGAACAACAGTATAAGCAAGATTTGGGGTGAACAAATATGGAATAAATGTTTTTTTCTTTTACACCGCCATTGCTGTCCATATCATATTATTAAGACATGAACATTTGTTGTATATTTCCTTCTTGTAAGTTTTTGCTCATGTGGTTTTTAGGTCGGCTTCCTGGACAGACAGAGGGTCCTTGCCCTAATGGAATCTTTTTATGACAACATGTATTCTGAGTCAGAAGAATGGCAGCTACGAAACCCAAGACAATGTAAGATATGGCTGAGAACTTGTGTACCTATTCACTGGCTTGGTTTTATGGAATCATTGTGATAATCATCAAATTTAGCAGACATTTATTGTGATTTATTTAAAAAGTGTACAATTGAACGGCTAAATAAAAGCTTCACAGAATGTGGTACAAACAGGAATGCTGTTCCATCTTCATAAATTAAAGGGGAGGGAGGGACTGTGTGCCCATGTATTCCCACTGGACTTGACTCTTGCTTTCTTATAAGAGGAATACTGTCTACTCCTATTAGAGGGAATGCAATCTAGAATTAAACTATTTCTGTTGCTCACACAGGGCCCGTGATTGATATTAGCGAAATGGATCCAGAAGACTTCTGGGCTAATTTTCAGGAGGTTGAACAGCATACGGAGGAAAAGGATGATGACTCTAGAAGCCTTTTATTAGAACCATCAGAAGGCAATACACAAATAAAAGGCAAGCACACCGAAACTGAATCTACTGTGGGTCCAGGAGATGGTGGAAGGGGTAGAGTGACTGAATACACAATAAAAATAGAAGGAGTTGAAGGACATTTAGAGTCTCAAGCATTAATGATTAGCAACGATGATGGTGTCTCAGAGGAGAATAAGCCTAATGAGGAAAAAAAGATGGTGCAAAGATGAAAGCCAGGGTAGAAAGGTTTTAAAAGGCAGAAGTCCTCTTAAATAAATCACAGATGAAAGAGCAGAGTTGTAGAATGGAAGTGACAGAGAGCTCGGTGTTATTTATGGAACATGATAGCAGTGAGGGACTTTACAACGGGCACAGACAAAGTATAGATCAGTGAAGCCGACTTACTGAATAATATATTACCAAGCTGTTAAATGCTGCAATGCCTTCAGTTACAGAAAGAAGTGAGAAGGACTGTAACTTTAGTCTTTGGTAGACTCAGTTAATGAATCTGGGACAGGCACATCAGACCAAACCAATCTGTCACAAAGCTGATGTAAAATGTATAAGTTATGGAAAGTGGGTACAATCACTTTGTATTAAATATTTTTAGATCTAGTGTGATTTAGTGTAGTTCTGAAAAGGCTAACAGGGTGTGATGTCTGTGATTACCCAAGAAAATCTGATATATTGTGAATATCACATACTGTTTCTTCTTCTGTTTCTAAGTTACTCAGCTTTATGCTTTCAGGGCTACAAACACCTTAGGCCCTATCAACACACGAATTTACGGCTGATGTCATGCTATGAGAGCGTTGTCTCTCCTTCTGTTTTCATGTTCCCCCATCTGAGGTAGAATAAGACCGTGTAAAGAAGGGCAGTGACCACCCTAATTTTAGGCACAAGGTGCTCCACTCCAGAGCCTGGATTCAAAAGGCTCTGAATTTTGTAAGTGTGCATTTTTCTAAACTTATTGCACTTTAAATTATAGAAGGTATCACACTATTACCTCTCTTCTCTCATTATACCCCCCATTGCGGAGCCCACCAAGACCACTAGGAGAACGGACACTTCCAAAGGACTTGTTATATCTGTGGAAAGGGTAACAAATTGACAATACTCTTGAGCACCTTTGATGCATCACCCATCCACTTAGGTACCGGACCAACTATCAATTAAGACTTTTATGACCTCCATTGGCAGACAGCCCTAACTAATCTGGACTACACCAGCTATCATCATCCTGTCTCCAATAGCCTTGCTACATTGCCTCCCATCTGTACTGTTGCACTTGCACTTTTAATTATACTGCATTTGTAACTTAACCTTGTTTGCACACTTAGGATATTGTATTAGCACTTTATATCCTCTGTGATTTGAATTTGCACCTTGTATCTATGGTACATGCAACTAGCCCTAATATCATCTGAGCTATACCACAAACCAATATCCAATTATTGCGCCACTAGGAATTTACACAGTTTTTTTACCTTAGGCCCTATCACCAGGTGTGAGTTAGCGCCGGGTTAAGTGAATCTAGCGCCTGACCAACAGATCATTTGCCTCTTGCTACAAATGGGAAAAATCACTGAGAGCGCCGCTATTAACGATTCCTGCCGCGAGATTACTGTACTTTCTGCATCCTATACTTAATATGGGGGAGCGTTTGAGATCCCTAGCTCTTTTGTAACTAACAGGTCACTTGGTGCCTGCGCTACTCTCTGGAACCTCGCTAATTGCAAAATTTTACCTACTGCTCAACCCTGGTGCTAACTCCAAAACAACACAAAAAACAAATCCTCGGCCAAAATTAACAGGCAATTAACAGGCAATTGAAAGGAATGCAGCACAGGTGTTCTCTTGGCCCCCTACACCATAGTAATGGATCCGGTCAGCAATGTCAATGCTGTTGCAGTAGGCTCTATTATGATACATATGTATCCTTTATCCACATATATCCTTATTCTAATATATTGCCTAATTTTAAACATTTTATGCTGGTGCTTATTCAAGTATGTAAGCGGTTGATTATTAGGGTGACCAAGTGGACCATGTTTAAAGGGACACCTGGATAAGTCTTGCCCTGAAACATGTCTACTTACATGTTACAGCAGGGAAATTATTGTTGCTCACCTGGCCTTCCTTTTGGATCTATTAAATGCTTTGTAATGATTCTACATGCTGTTGGGTGGCATTTATCATGCAATGCCCATCAGCCTTAATATATGTGTGCATATAAACATGGATGAAATCTTCACCTTGGAGGATTTTAATAATGCAGGGGTGTGAGGGCTATTCACTGGATATGTTCATTCCTACTCATACAAGGTTCTATCCTCTACACAACCGCATTAGCTCTGTGTCTCAGTCCGGGTCTTAGCGTTTCCCTGGCGTGCACTAAACGACCTTGTACACAGACTCCCACGGACAAGGTGATCTGTTAGCAGGGGCAGATCGAGGGGGGCAATGGGACAATTGCCCCCCCCGGAGAAAATATTACTGCCAGCCAGCGCCAGACTGAACAAACTAACTGAAGCGCCGCCCCCTCTAGCTTGATTCACTGGCGTCACGGTCTGTGTCGGAGCCTAGGACTCAACTGCAGTGGCGTCATGGGCATCCGCAGGAGGGGGCAAGGGGAACCAGCACTGCCTGTCTGCTCTGCCCTGATAGCTGTGTGCAGCCTGCTCGAGTGTTTGACCGGAACATCTTGTGCAGCCTGCTGTGTGTAACAGTGTGGTGGTGGTCTGTGTTGATCTTGTGATGTCACCCCCACTCCGCCTCCAATACACCACGTGCTCCCCCTCACTTTGCACGCTGAAAGAGGCAGGGCTGAGATGCAGGGGCTGCTGCTGCTGTGGGCCACAGGCTGGAATGCTGGACACAGGAAAAAAGGTGATTGTGACGGAACCTGATGTTATCATCCGCCTGCGGGTGTGCTCCAATCTGCAGGTATGTTCCCCCTTTCGTTTTGATTCTTCCCCCGGCCCGACTACCAAGGTTGTGGCACTCGGCGTCTCGAGCGGCCGGGTATGTCTTTGTGATCTGGATGACCCACACAGTCACGGGGACCTTGATGTGTACCTAGCCCGACTACTGAGAAGTGTCACTCAGCGTCTCGAGCAGCTGGCCACGGATCTGTACGCAGACCTTTACGGTCGTAGATCGGAACGGCTTGATTCTGCGAAGATTCGGATCTTCCACTAACGAGTTAGTTGACGATCGATCGTCTGGGTATTCGTATCGCCCAGCGGTCGAAGAAACATCCGCGGCACGGCACCAAGCTGTTCGGATCTCACCCTCACTAGAGACAGCTTAATTCGTTCGACAGCAGGAGTCGGATCGTGCGGCGGTCGAAACGCCCACACGTTGCCAGGTACGAATTCTCGGATCTCCCGGTAGTTAGCTGGACACGTTCAGTCGGCTAGGAGTATTCGGATCGCGCAGCAGCGGCGCACGATAGAATTGTATTTCGTCCGGGGTGCTGAACCACGAGGGATGTCAGGCACGCTTGGCAAACAGAGACACGAGACGCAGCTGCATGAACTCAAACCAAAGACAACTTTTATTAAGGACACATCTGTATTTATACTTTCCCCGCGCTCCACATTTGAAAACCCCATGCCCGCCCCCACAGGTATCATTGGCTTTAAGGCGCATCGGGGCGTTGCCGATTCGGGACCAGATGGTCTGATTCAAATTTAGGTGGCAAAATTTGGCGGCAAATTTGAAACGGCATCTATACACAATCAACACTTTTATTTACAGGTCATTTGTCGGTCAGCCAGAAGGCAGGATCGTTGGTGCAACGGCACAACACATAGTTCATGGAATAACAGTGTCCTGATCCCCTGTTTCTGGCTGAGGGTGTTGGGCTAGTTCATCACAGTGATGATTGGCAAATTATTTTTTATTAAGCTTGATGCCATTATCATTCTTTATGAGAGGTCCCTGGTCTGAGGTCTAGTTTGTCTGTCTGGGGAGGAGGGACACAAAATGATTACTAGTAATCTGGTGGGGATGAGGACCCTGCTCCAGAGTTTACAATCTAAGAGGAGAGGGGAGCCTGCTCCAGAGCTTACAATCTAAGAGAGAGGGGGCCCTGCCTTAGAGCTTACAATCTAAGAGGAGAGGGGACCCTGCCCCAGAGCTTACAATCTAAGAGTAGAGGGGATCCTGCTCCAGAGCTTACAATCTAAGAGGAGAGGGGACTGTGCTCCAGAGCTTACAATCTAAGAGGACAGGGGACTCTGCTCCAGAGCTTACAATCTAAGAGGAGAGGGGACTCTGCTCCAGAGCTTACAATCTAAGAGGAGAGGGGACTCTGCTCCAGAGCTTACAATGTAAGAGGAGAGGGGATACAGATTGTATATCTGTATACAGAGCTAGCTTGTGCCTTTGCAAAGGCCATGCTCTGGCCCCCCTATCTCCACCATAGGATTTCCTTAGGAAATCCCTGGGCAGCTAGGGGTTACCATCTTATTTTCTGTCAGTGCTCCTCCCGAGACTAGGCTCTGGATCCGTCCCTGTCTGTTAGTAGGCCGTCAGGCGCCAAGTTAAATTTTTTCTTTAGTGATGGCGTTTTAGCTCACACCAGGTGATAGGGCCCCTTAACATTTGCTGTTTAGAGTTAATTGATATTAATTATTCAGGCACTGAACATATAGTGCAATATGGTAAAAAAAATGCATAAAAATAGCATACTCTGTAAATGCCTAACATAGGACTGTAAGGTTCATGGTCGCTCAGATGTTGAATCCTGCTATTGCCAGAATTCTTCCAATGTTATAGATGGGTAGGGGATCATGGAAGTTCAGAAACATTTGGGGGACGAGGTTTGATAGCCTGGCCTACGGGGTTATTCACAAAGCACTAGTGTTTCCTGATATTGCAGCTCTGATACACCCCAGCATTTCACAAAACTACAAAGTGAATAACCATATTGTAATTTTGTTATCATTTCATGCTGGAAGAACATGCTTTACCAAAGAAAGCGGTTTTAAGCAAAGAAAGCAGTAATCCTGTACTTAGAACATGCATAGGTCATATTTTTATCTTGTTTTACTCTACTTATAAATGGAAAAAAAAAATCACAAACAGGTTGGGCACTCAGACACCAGTCCACATTTATTCAGACTAACAGGATTATTTAGAGAAAGGTGAAACTCTGGAGAACTTTTGGAGAAGTGAAAATTCTAGGTCAAAATAGCTGATTTGGAAAGTGAGATAAATGGGAGAATTTTTCTGGTTTGGCTACAGTATTTTGACCTAGAATTTTCACTTTTCCAAAAGTTCTCGAGTTTCACCTTTCTCTGAATAACCCTGTAACTGTTTGGGTTTGATTTAATGCAACCCGATGGCTGAAATCGGCACTTTTTTTGGAAGTTTTTTTTCTAGTTCGAGAGATCAAATGTAGACTTACTGGCATTTACTCAATAAAAATTCAAATTGAATATCGGCCCTCATGGCTATACTTTTTAATAGAAATATCGGCTTTAGCGTTTCAATTCGAATTTTACTGTATGAGCGATTTCTGAAAAAAGTGCTGTAAGTTTTTGATAAATGTATTTTTCAGTCAGTAAACAAGAAGGTATACGACTGAAATACTTTATTAAATGTTGGAATTTTTTTAAGAGGAATGTTTAAGAGTACAAATCTGCATGATGCTGGCCGAAAATACGCTTTTTCGGGGATTTTTCTGGTCAATGTTTCTTCACACCAGTGCCATTTTTTGAATAATCGACTCGGACTGACTTTTTTCAACTGAATCAGCCAAACGTTTTTTTTTTAAATTCAAAATTTTTATTGAAAAATAGAAACAGACAATACAAAGTATCAAATGAGGTACCAAGGATACAGTACAGGAAGGTACCTACATAACCAGAAGAAAAAGGAAATATACAAATACATATTTGTGACCTAGTCAACCATAGGGTGCATCTAGCAGGGTAAATGTGCAGGTTATAAAAAAAAAAAAAAGGCGTTATATCGGGTTCCAGAAACCTTTTGTGTGTGTGATTTCCTTCCCCGAAGGGGTCCGTGCGATCTCACTAGGTGCCCCCTTTAAGCGGAAATCCCCTAAGGCGTGCATGACCCCAGTAGCCGGAGAAATAATCACCGTCTGTACCTCCACGGTCGCCAGCCACGGAAAGAAAGAATATAAGGAAAGGAGAAAATGCGTACGTAAAAGAGGGACAATCAAGAAATGTGTAGAGGAGAAGAGAAGAAGGAAAAGGAGAGAAAGAAAAAGAAAAGAAAAAGAGGAAAAAAGGGGGGGAGTGAAATTTGGGGCGACTGGAAAGGGATAGGGGCAGACATGTCCGGATCAAGTCTTCCCAGAAACAATCTCAGGCCACCGCCGTCGCACGGCGAGCAGTCGCTGCATAAGCCTCCCAATGAAACCACTTCCGTCCCATGTCGGCCTCAACGCCCCTAGTCGCAGCCTCCAGGAGGTCCACTGAATGGAAGGTCTCCACTCTGCTGATCCAGGACTGGAGAGATGGCACTTCCGTAGAACGCCAATGTACCGGGATCAGGGCTCGGGCCGCTAGTAGCATGAGAAGTAGCACCGACCTCTTCAGGGTCCCGATGGGGAGGGGAATGTGTAGGAGCAAGAAGCAATCCGGGGTGAATGGGAGGTCCGTATCAGTCACCTGGTGTACAGCAGGATGAACCATTTTCCAGAATCCAAGTATGCGGGGACAGGACCACCAAATATGAAGATACGTACCCACATCGGCCTCACAACGCCAGCAGGTGGGAGAGGCATCTGGGTAGATGCGGTGCAAGAGTCAGCCAAACGTTTTAAACAAATATCATCCGCAAGCAGTTGATATATATATATTTTTAAGTTGTACAATTGAATTAAACTTAGCCCTATGTGTCCAACGACGTATCGGCTCAAGATAGGCTTGTGTTTGAGCCAAAATGTTGTGTGATACATAGTTTGAATAAAAGTTTCTTTTTGCATCAAGTTCTGACTGCCTGACCTGTTTTTGTGATTATTTTTTTTTTTACATCTTGGAGTAAAGGGAGTTTGGCCACCCTGGGTCGAGTGGCACCCTGCAATGAGGTTCTGTTTATCTGGTGAGTGTGAATACTTCTCTTTACTTATAATTCCAGATTTAATATCGAATCTCATGGAAGGCAGTCCTGCTGAAGATAACGTTGACAAAGAGACACATTTTCTTGAGGTTAAGTCCTTGTCAGGTGAATATGCGATCACTTTGGAAAGTTTTAGTGAAGTTGCGTTACGATAAAAGTGATTTCTTAAAGTTTTGCATCTTATTGTTTTCATGGTTATTCCACTTTTAAAACTTTGCTATATATTTTTCCCCACTTTTCTCTTAGTTTAGTCTGTTTATAAAGCTCCCTTATTATATTTCATGCTGAAATGTCCGTTCTATGCGTCAGGACAAAATCATATGGCTCGCTGGCCACAGTTCTCTCAAATATCTAGGAATGCGGTTAGACCCAAATCTATCTTTTGGCCACAACATCGAAAAACTCTCATCTAAACTTTACCCCAAACTAGGTGCCCTGTACAGAAACAAATCCTGCCTGACCCCACGGTAAGAAAGCAGATTGTACAACAAATGCTTATGCCAGCTATTGATTAGGAGATGTAGTGTATGCAGCTGCCCCTCAAACACACCTTCATAAACTTACTACATTGTATAACTCATTTTGCCGCTTTGTGCTACAATGTAACTACATGACCCACCATTGTGACATGTTAAAAGAACTAAACTGGCCTTCGCTGGAATCTAGACGCACCCTTCACCTTTCCAACCTGCTGTTTAAGAGGTTTTCTGGGAAGCTACCACCCTACCTGAGTAGACTGCTTCCCCCAGCAGCTCCCTCATCCTATAACCTCCGATCCAGGACTTGCACCTTACTTGCAATACCACAATACAAAATGAAAGTGGCTCGATTCTCATTTTCCTACAGAGTACAGCAGATATGGAATAACCTCCCAGACGCCATCAAATCTTCCACCAGTCTAAAGTCACTTAAGAGCTCCCTATTAACATACCTCAATACAGAATGCACCTGTAAACATGTAACATAATGAATATAGTTCCTAAATATTTATTTTCTGTCTTAATCTGTATATTTGTGTTTTGTTTTTTATGTGTTGCATTTATTACTTTGTATTTCTGTAACAACTGTAAAATTTCAATGTTCGTGAACCCAGGACATACTTTAAAACAAGTGAAATCTCAATGTATCCTTCCTGGGAAAATACTTTGTAAATAAATATGTTACTTCAGAGCCTGATATAAAGACCAGTGAGTTATTTTGCTAAATGTGAATCCCCTGTGGATTGAGAATGTTTGTATGAATGAAGAAGAGATATTTTCCTTTCGACCCATACTACCCCGTCCCAAACCTACCATTCCTAAAGTTATATTAAACCTGACTTCCTAACCCCAAATACTAATGTTTATTGTTTTATACACAAGTTAGATTTAAATCTTCTTATAATTTCAGATTCAGCATCTAAGCTCATGGAAGATATACCACACGAGGACAGCTCTAATAAAGATCCACACATTATTCAAGGGCAGCCTTTCTCAGGTGAGTATTAGATATTTGCACCTGTATTTGTCTGAATATTGTTAGTACACATTTTTGGCGGTTTAGCTTTAAAAAATAAGTCAATAATCGTGACATATTTTACTTTTATTGGAATATACTAATAATTTCAGAGACAACATCCCAACTCATGGAAAGCAGGCTTTCTGAAGACAACTCCGATAAAGTTCCACATATTGAGGGAGAGCCCTGGTCAGGTAAATATGCAAGGAGAAGATTTTAGAAGAGTTGCTACTATATAAGATTATATATATTTATATATATATATAATCACACAAAAACTCCTGTCCTCCTGGACTTGCAATGATATTAATTAATATACTACTAATTTCAGAGACAACAACCCAACTCATGCAAGGCAGGCTTCCTGAAGACATCTCTGATAAAGCTCCACACCTTATTGAGGGAAAGCCCTGGTCAGGTAAATACATGGAGAAGATTTTAGAAGAGTTGTTACTATATATATTCACAAAAACTCCTGGACATGCAATAATATTAAAGCCCGGTCCTTAGCTCAACAAAGATTACAACGAATAATAGGGGGCCAGCACTCCTGGGTCTTTTATAAAACAACAAAATTAATTGTAGCATAATAAAAGATGACCAAGTCAACCTTCTTGAATATTCTAGAGCAGGACTGTCAAACTCACACCCCCAGCCCCCCCCCCAATGTTGATGCCTCCAATTCCCCGGAATTCTTTGAATACAATAGATGCCAGGGAATCATAAACCTTGTAGTCCAGAAACATCTGTGTGGATGGAGTTTGGCAGCCCTGTTCTAGTCTATCTATATACCTTTTCTCTGTATACTTTTATTTAGGGCTCAAAATGTGGCTGCTAACATAAGTGTATGTAAACAGTGGCATGTTGACAGCAGCAGGGACCAAAAATATGTCCCTTTACACTCTCCCTCTCATTTCCCACCTTTTTTTTGGCTACAGTAGACTCCTTCCTGTTTCTATATAGTTTCCAGAGGATAGGGTCTCATCCCTTGTGTCTTGAGTAAGTGTAGCAATTTGAGCTGCATGTCTTCTAATACGGAGTTCCTGGAATCTTGCACTGTAATGATGGAGAGTTTTGTCCTGTGACACTGGGTATCACTACAGTATGGCCGTCTTAAAGGGATAATTGCTGTCATGGATTGATCAGACTCCGGGGTCCATTTGACCTGATAGCCAACTAGCAGCCCATGGTTCCCTGGTGGCGTGCCTGCCCATACAGTAATGAAAGGCTGGAGGCTCAGTCAGTACTAATCAAAGCACATCCCTCAATGGCTGTACTAAGTAACAGTAACAGTTTTCCTACACCTGCTGTTGGTGTCTTTGTTTTAAAGACAATGGGCAATATTCCAAAATTGGTGCTAACTTAACCAGAGCTGTTGTAAACTTAACTCCATAGACTATGGGCAATATTGCATTCTGGGTGCTAAAATGGGGGCGCTAACAGGAAAAACCTGTGCCTGCAGGTTTCCCCTTAGTGTCCTTATTTTAGCACATTACAGGGCAGGCAATAACTCAGCAGCCTGCCCCGTAACGTAGCGCTACCCTCCCTAATGCTTGCGATAGCGCTTCCGCGAGTATCACCTCTTGGAGTCCATAGGACTCACGCAAGATCGCTGAGCACCGGAGTGATCGTGGAAGGAGACTGGAAACTATTTGTTCCCAGTCTTTCTGTCATGCTCATTCAAGGGGTGGCTGGAACCCAATATGCAATTGGTCACAGGAGTCGATATAACACAGTACAAGAGGATATTCTGTAAGCAGTGGTCAATGGAATCAAGGTCGGGCCTGGCAGCAGACTTCGATAACGTGGTGGAGAGCAAAAGGTCAAAATACAGATGAGGGAGGATAGGAAATAAGCACTAGGTAACTAGACTAACAGAACAATACTGAAGCAATGCCAGAGAGCGGTCTCTGGTCTTTTATAGGGGTGGACACACCTCCAGCTCAGCATCCACCCCTCCTTCCTCCATTGGGTAGGAGTTCGGTAACTCCGCCCTGGGCCATGCTGGGTTTGGGTCTGCCCTGCTCCCGTCCATCAGACCTATCAAAAAAGTCCGTCCAGCCCCTGGGTGCCATCTTGGCCAGACCCCCACATGCGGCGTCCCGCACGGCGGCAGACCGTGGCACCAGCCGCCAGTTGCTGCACCAGGCAGGAGACCACACGTCGCCGGGAGGGTCGGCCACCCAGGACGTGGGGGTCAGAGGACCGGAGGCCCCAACGGCGCTGAGCAGGAGGACCCTGACGACCCGCCAGCACCGGTGGGAGAGCCGGCAAAGGACGAGGACGGATGCGGCCGGTGGTAAGGTGTGACACTTTCTAGCGGTGCCTCTCTTTAACCCCTTAATCATGATTTGGCACCAATCGTCGCTGGATCAAGGACCACTCACGGAGGTGGCTGACATCTTGGATTTCAACTAGTTGACTGGGGTCCTTTTTGGCGGTTATGAATTTGGGGGGTCAAAGTATGAAAAAGTGTTTTTTAAAAAAAAAAAAATATTTCATAATTTTTTTATAGTAAATAATACAATATGATGAAAATAACACTATCATTAGAAAGTCCATTTAATGGCAAGAAAAGCTGTATATAATATGTGTGGGCTCCATAAACAAGTAAGAGGAAAACTAGACCTAAACACAAACAGCGCAGAAACGTAAAAAGAGCAGTGGGTACTTTCGGACAGACAATGGTAAAATCGCCTGGTCACTATGGGGTTAAGTTAGTACCAACTATGAAATAGAGCCCAACGTTTGGTATTGGGTTGGGATAATCTTGCAGCCACCCAACAGGTCACAATTTCCCCTCAACAATGATGCAAGACCAGTAAATATTTTGAGTGTTACTTATAATGCTGTTTAGATCTTTCCTGTCTCCTGCAATTGCTCTATAGTTCAGTTGCATAACACTACTATTTTGTTTCTACATCAGGTTGATATTATTGTGGCATTGGGCATAATTATGAAAACACTACTATTTTAGCCATTATTTTCTCTTCCAAGGTCTATTACATTATATTTTTACACCAAAAAGTATTCCCCCTTACTATTTACAGGTGAACTTCTAACCAGAGATCTGGCAATTAGATATAGCTCATATGGTGACAGAAGTCAAGATGAGTGCAGTGCTGCAGCCTCGCAGTTTACAGGTAATGGGATGAGAATAAGTGGCTTTTTAGCAATATGATATGAGAAATGCTCTATGTTGTCCCTGAAATGCTCTGCACTGCCTAATTGGTACAGGTGCTCTGCACCTCTGGCAGTCTGTATACCCAAAATCATTTCTGTACCAGAGACATGCAGTCAGGGGCGGCAGGTGAGGCAGGGCCTCAATTTATAATTCCATTAAGTGGGGACCGTAAATTTTTAGAATAAAACCTGCTGCTATTTAAAAAAAAAGTTCACATACTCACCTGCTCCATGCTCCCCCGCCGTCTGTCTCTGCTCCTTCGCTTTTTTTTTAATTCACCGGCTGCTGTCATCACACAGCAGTGGCAGCCTGCTCTGACCCTACGCAATTTGCGTAGCTCAAGCTGGCTAATAGATTCATTGAAGTCTGCAGCGCACGTCTGGGCCGCCTACTTCCTGAATCTACGCTCTTGCAATGGAATTGCTTGGACCAATGGGAAAGCACCATTGATCTCAAGCAATTAAAAAAAAATGCCTCCATGGTAGGCAGGCCTCCCATGCTTTGATTCAGGTCATGTGACTGTCCTCGTCAGTCATGGCGTCGTGCTGCGGGGCAGTGTGCCTGGACGCACATCCTGGAGAGCAGCAAGAGATCCAGGGGAGCCCTGTGAGCAGCAAAAGATCCTGGGGAGCACACTCTGAGAGCAGCAAAATATCATGGTAAGCACTGACAGCAGCCAGATTCTGGGGAGCACTGACAGCAGCCAGATCCTGGGGTGCACTGACCGCAGCCAGATCCTGGGGTGCACTGACCGCAGCCAGATCTTGGGGTGCACTGACCGCAGCCAGATCCTGGGGTGCACTGACTGCAGCCAGATCCTAGGGTGCACTGACCGCAGCCAGATCCTAGGGTGCACTGACCGCAGCCAGATCCTGGGGTGCACTGACCGCAGCCAGATCCTGGGGTGCACTGACCGCAGCCAGATCCTGGGGTGCACTGACCGTAGCCAGATCCTGGGGTGCACTGACCGCAGCCAGATCCTGGTGTGCACTGACAGCAGACAGTTCCTAGAGAGCACTGACAGCAGACAGTTCCTAGAGAGCACTGAACTTGAACCTACGTAACCCATGTATATCTGGCTCTGATACTAGCCAGTGCCTCCCCAGCCACTGACTTCACCGCACGTCACTGCACTGTACTGCTTTTATTTTACTCTTTTAGCTTAATTTTTAGTACCACCACAAGTGCATATTTATATTGTAGTTTCCTATGACATAAAAATACCTTGGGCTCTATTAACTACTTCGCGCAAACGTTAACGCATGCGCAAAAACACATTAACGCGTGGGGAAAAACCCTTTGCGCAGAACATCGTTTTACAATGTCCACGCAAAAAATGCACGTTAACGTCTACCGCGGGTGAACCTGCGCGAACACTTTGCGAGCGTAATGTACGTTGTGCGTCCTATACTTAACATTGTGAGCGCAAATGCGTTTGTGCGCTGGTACGCAGATGGTATTACAATCTATGTGCAAATTTTAACAGACGTTTGCATGCATAATTTTAACGTCTTTTAAAAGCTGGTGGTAACTGCAAATCTGAACGTCCAGGCCGAACCCAAATACACCAGCCCAAAAAAAAATACAGCACAGTATAGTTACACATCCTACACATACCCAAACAATAAAATTGAGACGTTGTGCGTGTTTTTATTATTGCTGCAGCATATATACTCAGATTGATTTTGACGGGCGCAAAAACTGAACGGGTGACAATTGTGGTTCTTAATTCTGATTGGCTGAATTACGTTAAAAAACAGTCGGCACACCGATTTCTGCGCGCAACGTTAATGCGATCGCGTTTTTGCGCACGGATTGTAATACCACCGTTATTTTTCGCGCATTAACGTTTTAAAAAATTGTGCTGCGCGTGCGCTTTTGCGCGATATTTTAATAGAGCCCCTTGTGTTTAACTAGCTAAAAATGTAAATAAATTGAATTATTTAAACATTTGTGATTTTCCAATAACCTAATGGTTAGCAAAAAAGACTAATATTCCAAACGACAACCAGATTTGTTATTACATTTTTATATATATATATATGTTTTATTAAATGAATAATATATTAAAAATAGTGTTCCCTTTTTTTGCTCTTAAATAATTGGGCAGATGCTGCTGACAGCCTCTGCCCAATTATTTTTTACATTTTTTATTTTTTTTTTCTAGGTGACCTTACTTACGTTTTGTCCCATGCAATGCGCAGCTCCCCTCTTCGACTCAGTGACGTCCGTACCCGGAAGTCCCTGCAGCTATCTAACGCAATTTTCACTCCTGCACAACTTACGTAGCATAGGAACCACAAATTACGCAACACTACAGGACTTGCACACTTATGTACACAAGTTCTGTACCGTAAAAAGATATACAGCTCTATTCACTAAAGGGTGAAGTCTGGAGAATTGGCAGGAGAAGAGAACAATCTAGACCTAATAGCCGATGTGGAAAGTGAGATAAATGGGAGAATTTTTCTGGTTTGATTATTCTGACATACACAGGGTTATTCAGAGAGCGGTGAAAAGCAGGAGAATGGCTGGAGAATGGAAAATTCTACGTCAAAATAGCCGATTTTGAAAGTGAGATAAATGGGAGAATTTTTCTGGTTTGGCTATTTTGACCTAGAATTTTCCTTTCTCCAGTCATTTTCCTGCTTTTCACCTCTCTGAATAACCCTGCTAGAATTTTCACTTCTCCAGTCATTCTCCTGAGTTTCACCTTTACATGGTTATTCAGAGAGAGGTGAAAGCCAAGAGAATGGCTGGAGAAGTGAAAATTCTAGGTCAAAATAGCCAAACCAGAAAAATTCTCCTATTTGGTCTAGATTGTTCATTCTCCTGCCAACTCTCTTGGTTTTCACCTCTCTCTGAATAACCCCCTTAATGAATAGACCTGATAGTGGTCAGGATGTGTACCGTGTCCCTTTTAATATATCATAGTTATATTTTCTTTGGGTTCTTCTGTAAAATATTTATTCATGTATGTCGATTAAGATTAAAATAGTGCACAGTGGTTCCTGACACATTTTGTTCCAGCTCAAACATTGCTCTACTGCTTCTCCATGAGCCTGTGTAGGTCTTGCATATCTTTTATTTATATTGGCGTGATTAATTGGGCTGTCACGTTATGCTCCAAATACTGCAGGAATTTCTTTCTATCTTTCAATTGCAATTCAGAAAAATGTAGAGTTCAAAAAAAGCAATTAAAAATGTGCCAATTATATCTGCATATATAGAAAGGTTACTTAAAATTAAGTTTAATATTTAGCATAGCAAAAAACTAAAATGCAAAAACTACTATCGCTCATAGAAAATTTACAGATGTATAATTTTAGTGTTCTACAAAATCTGGCTGTAGGTTTTTTTATTGTTTGTTTCTTTAAATATTTTAGGGGTTATTCACTAAGCTCCAAACTTCCCTTCGAAGTGCACCGAACGGGGAATTTCACAGTAAAGTGCAATTTCGGAGCAGTTCATCTATTCACAAAGCTGTCAATTCTTCAAATACTGGCGAATTTATGGCAAAATACGGTGCAGTTCGCCGATCTTCAGCGGTAGCGAAATTGTCCCATAGTGAAAAAATGGTCCGCCTATTACAGAACGCTGAACTGCACTGAAGTGTCAGTGATATGCCCTGATTTCCGGTGATTCAGTTCGACAGGTTTAAACAGGCAAATCCCATAGGTTTCAATGTAAATATAATATAATTTTGTTAAAAATTTAAAAAAACGTCTTTTCTTTTCGTTTTCAGCAAAAGACTCTTTTATTTTATAGAACACTTTTTTGTATTTTTCTGTATTTTTTAGATGAATTTTTTGTTTCTCAATTTTTTAAAAGGTGTGTTTTTTTAAAATTATATAACAGACCTTTTTTATTATTTAACCCTTTCGCTGTAGATGACGTGTGGGGCACGTCCTGATTGACTCCCGCTACATGCGGAGGACGTGCCCCACACGTCATCCACCAGCGGGAGCCCCGGCGGAGATACTTACCTCTCTGTCCGGGGTCCCGCGGCGTTCTGGCTTCAGGGAAGCCAGGCGGCGAAGATAGGCCGGCCCCGACGTCATTTCCAGGCGACCCCCGGCAAAGCCGGGAGATCGCCTGAAAGGGAGGGGGATCCTTTTGGATCCCTCTCCCTCCCGATCGGGAGGGTTTTCAGCCAAAAACCAGGCACTGCTTTGAAGGGCAGTGTCTGCCCTTTAAAGCGGTGCCTGTTTTTTAACCCTATAATTGCCAGATCGCGATCGGCGCCACTCGGCAGCCGATCGTAATCTGGCTCCGGTGTGGGCCGCCATCTTGGATGGCGGCTCCACCTCCAGGTTCCCCCTCCACTCCTGACGTGTCGTGCATAGCACAATGACGTCAGATAGCAGGGGAAACCCTAGCTGCCCAGGGATTTCCCAAGGAAATCCCCTGGTGGAGATACGGTGTTTATTCCCTAGCTGCCAGAACCGTGGCAGCTAGGGAGTCATGCATGGCGTCATTCGAAAGGCCTGAGCATGGCCTTTCATATGATCCCAAACATGACCATGTTCAAAGTAAAAAAAAAACTAAAATAAAAATTAAATTTAAAAAAAAAATAAAAACATGTTTTTTTTTGTGTGTTGTTTTTATTAATGCAGCAATATTGTTCACATTTCAATTATAAAGTGAACAATGATGCTGCACTAATGATTTTTTTTATGGGGTGCGTTTGCAAAAAATTCCCCCCCAAAAAATGTAACGAGTCCCCATTTCTAATTTTTGTACAAGCGCACCCCATAGAAAATATAACCGCAAACGCTCATGTGAAAAAATGTGTATAAAAAACACTTTACACGCTGTAAATGATTGAAAATTCGAATTTTATTGAATTTTTGTTGCAATATACAGGCAGGACATGTACATATAAAAATTATATATTATGAATCTGCGGAGTCTGCCGGAAATAACGATATATAATATGTCTGGGTCGTATAATAAAACGTGGCTTCAAATCGCGTTTAAACATGATGAGCAAAAGAGGTAAAAATTATCTCAGCACACAGCGGTGAAATGGCTCAGCAGTGAAGGGGTTAAAGGAACACTCCACTCAAAAATCACCCCCCCCCCGTTTTTCTATCCTAATCTATCCCTATTCCCTTAATTAATCGTTAGGGTGGTTTTTTTTTTGTGTAACTGTAATACTTACCCTAAAATCCACTTGTTTCCAGCGGGGTCTTTTTTTTTCTTTTATACTCACCTCCCTCCTCTTCTGCTCCTGTCCTTCTTGCATTGTTCTTGCCTTCTGGTTTACGTGAGAAGTGCGCATGTGCGCCTCTCACGTAAGCCAGCCAATCGGCAGGCTTCCTCCCGGCTCCCTCTAAGGATTAGTGTTGCGCGCAAGAGGATGCGCGCAACACTAACCCTCAGCCGCTGCCGCCAGCTACTGCGGCAAGTTGGAGACGTCATCGCGCTGAAAGCGCGATGACGTCTCCTACTCGGCAAAAGTCGGCAGAAGCGGGAAATATGAATCCCACTCTGCTGACTGACAGCTGGGAGGGCGGAGTAAAGTCCTCCGCCTCTCTCAGCTGTTTTCAGCTTTTTCAGCTGAACTGCCGAGCGGAGGGAGGGGAGACAGAGGGCAGCATACTCCGGGCATCATGACCACCTAAAAAAGCTTAGGTGGTCACGTTGCCTAGAGTATCCCTTTAAACATATTTTAATGCATTTTTATTGGTTTAAACACTTATTAGGAGTATAGGTTGTTTTTTTCTTGCAGTTTGGATTTCGTCAAGGCCAGTTTGCCACTCTTCGGTGCCCTTCGACATTTGCCAACTTTTTTTGCGACTTCGACGATCCATCTTCAGCGCACTACGGCAACCCTATTGTGAATATTGACTTCACTGTAGGTTTGGAATGGAATCGCCATTATTCTCCATTGATATACCATTAACCTCTTCCTACCAAGATGTTTTCCATAAATCCACTGCCAGGATCCAGTGGATATATTGAAGCAAATTTGCATTATACATACAGTGAAACTGTGCTT
Source organism: Leptobrachium leishanense (assembly GCA_009667805.1). Lineage (NCBI taxonomy): Eukaryota > Metazoa > Chordata > Amphibia > Anura > Megophryidae > Leptobrachium > Leptobrachium leishanense. Next base: position 89,535,938 of record CM019064.1, on the reverse strand, counting down.
CAAATATATATTCAAATATCAAAAGCAAAGTTTCAAACATATGCATTATTTGACAGGCAGATGGTGTCTTCTGCAGGTGAAATAGCAAAATGACATCTCCATAGTACAGCTAAGGATATGCTTATTTATTTACTTTCTTTATTTGCAGAAAAACATATACAAGCTGGTTCAACTTTTTTGGCACCTTGGGTATCATGCCTATGATGCTAAAACTCTGGGGGCACATTCTGGAAGAGATTTGCAAATGAATTTTGTTATAACAAAAAGAGATTATTTTGTATTGCTCCAGGATCAGAGCACATTGAACAGAACCAATTTGCTGATGGCTCTGCGGCATTAAATTGGTACTAAATAAAGGCTCACTTATCCCACTTTCAGTATTTTTGTTTATTCAGGGAATTTTTAAGATTTTTGAAGTGATGCACACATTTGAAGAAAGGCATAATAGTGAAATTGTAAGAGAAATCTCTCCATACGATTAAACACTTGGGGCACTATTCCCTGGTTAACGTTAAAACAGGGATGCTAACGAGAAAAATCTGCACCTGCAGGTTTCACTGTAGCATCCTCATTTTAAAGTGATGTTCTGGGGCAGACGCTGTCTCGTCACGCAGAACCGCTGGGATACGCAGCAGCACTTCCGTGCCGCTGCGAGTATCATCTTCTAGAGTCCATAGGACTCCAAGGAGGTTTGCGCTTCCAGGCCGCGAGCCCTGCGTGATCCTGCTCTCGTGGATGATCTTGGAGGGAGACTGGGAACTATTTGTCCCCAGTCTCGCTCTGCTCCCATCGACAAGAAGTGGCAGATCGGGCCACTGTTCTCGCGGCGGGATGAGAGGAGAGTATCGGATTTATTGGGGGGGTTTAGGGGGTGCTAAATGATTTTGCAGCTTTTACGAGTAGTTAAAATGTTGGCTTGCGCATCTCGACGGTACTTGTAATACCTTACTTATTGAAATGCTAATTAATGATTGCTCTCCCCATGTTAAGTATAGGATGCGCAAAGCTCGCCAAAGCTTGAGCAATTACCGAAGCGCTAAGTGATTTCTTACGGGTTTAGCGTAGCGGCAGAATGGTAGTATGGAGGGCACGCGTTAAAGTCACTTATCCTGGGGTTATCACTTACATATCGAAACGCTAACATTAGCGTTCACGAGGATGTAGTGCCCTTTGTGATTTGGTGATCTTATGATTGCGCTATATAGAAGTATAATGTATTCTGTCATAAATTGGACGTCAGATCTTCTGCCAGTTCTTTTTTAGTAAAAGCGTGTTGCACTCGTATGTCATGATAATTTAAGGTGAATCTGTAATATTCCTATGTTTGTGGTAGTTTGTTTGGTTATTCCCCGCCATATAGGTTTTGGAGTTACCCACCACAATGTTAATTAAGTAATTTTCTTTTACCTGTCATATTACCATGTCAGCGCTATAGGGATTTGCACCCCAGCAGTATGTTATTCTTTTTTTTGGTCAGTGTACTTGTTTCAAGATTGAGGGGTTATGCCGTGGTAGTCGGGATCGTTTTGTATTTTAATTTGTATGTACCTGTCAAATGGGTAAAAAAACAGGAGTACACACCCCACCAAAGTGCTGACATGGCATTATGGCCGGAAAAGGAAAATTATTATGGTACTTATGACAAAAAGGTTATTATAACATTTCGTATAGTATTGAGGCTGCATTGTTACTTATATAAATATTTCCCCCAAAGACATACGTTTTTATTAATACTGATTTGACATAAATTGAATATATTGTTTTGCTCTTTAGATAATGAATCAAATCACTCATGATCTCTAATTCTAGATTTGCATCCAATTATCACCGACATTCATTCTCGAGGTCCATCACACGTTGCAAGTGCATTCAACAGTAGCAAACTTAATCTGCCCCAGTTCGTGCAACTGCTGGAGACATTCCTGGGTGATGCAGCCCCATTGTCAGTCGTAGATAAACTCAGCACCTTCATACAGAAAGAATATGTTGAAACAGAAGAGGAGAAAATGCTGCTGATAAGTAAGGTATGCATCTATACATGCACCAGAACAGCTGACAGTAGAGGTCAGCAACTTGGCCCTCCAGATGTTTCGGAACTGCATTTCCCATGAGGCTCAGCCAATCTAATGAGTGGTAGAGCATCATGGGAGGTATAGTTCCAAAACATTTAAGGGGCCATGGCTGCTGAGTCCTGGCTTACAGTAACGTAGCTCAATAACACTGTAAATACTTTTAAGCGAAATTCAGATGGATGACAAGTAATAATCCACTTGGGTAATTGCTAACGGAATAGTTAGCGAATTATGCTTAATTAGGGGATATTTACATCATTGATTACAGCTCATTCTCTGAGATTATACTTTGACTCGTCAATGATCAGTATACACCCAGGGATAATAAAGCAAACAATCAGAAAAGAACACCACTGCTTTTCCATCAAAACAAAGCACAAGAAAACCTTTCTAAAAATATATAGTAATCTGTGCTATTGAGCTAGTGAGTCCATGGTTTGCTGGGAGATTTCATTGGTGCAATCTTGAGATCCTGCACAGTTTAGGAGTCCTAGGGACTGCTTGACCTTAGTGTTTTCCAGTTGTGGCAGGAGGAAACATTGGATTCTCTATTGAGTCTAGAGCTAAATACAACTCGTTTATTTATTTTAATCAATACTAAGTTTATAACAGGTTTCACAGCCTTTTAGAATTTGTCTTTCAATAACTTGCAATAGCTGGCACTATTACGTGTCTTCTGACAATAGTATTGGATGCATAAAAAGACAGTAACTGTACATAACCTCTTGGCAATTTGATTGATAATGATTGTCTCTCACAATGAGTGGTGCTGCACTTGAAATATAGGCCATAGAGTTTATTGGTATTAGTCATTCCATTTCCTGAAATACACCTACTTACACATTAGATTACCTTGATTTGGTACCATATAATATACTATATACCTACAAAGATTAGAAAATATATATAGTATTAAAATTTAACTTTCGAATAATTAATTTTTTGATTGTGGATTGGCTCAAGCGAGATGAAGTCACTTATTTTATTCCTTTATGTTTATGTGCTTTTTCATTCTTTATTTTTGTATTAAAAAGCGTTTATTAACGCAATAGACATAAACATCTCATAGAAAGCGAAGGTACATTGCATAAGGACAAAGGGCATGCAGATTAATTGGGAGCAGTTGTGGTAGCTCGTTATGGGATCTACTCATCTGTAACCAAATAACCGTCAAAAACTAATATTCACGTAAATACATGCGCCAAAAGGCAAAGGACATCGCCTCGTAGGCGTCAGTATAAATAAACCTCTCCTGGAGATAAATATACCAGCGATAGGTCGGGTGAGAATGGATCACTGAAGAAGAGAGAGGGGAGGAGGAACAGGAGAAGTGAGAAGAAAAGGGGGAGCAAAAGACCTTAGAGGACAGAAGGGAAGAACAAAGGAGAGAAAAAGAAGAGGAGAGAGAGAAAAAAAAGAGGGGACATAGATGTGGGTAAGGGAGGGGGAACATAGAAGATCGAGGAGAACAGTAGAAGTTCAGTTTCGAGGCAGATGGGGGGGTGGTCCGCAGAGGAGGAGGTACTACAGAAGCCGAAAAATTTAACTTAATCAATTGTATTGCTGGATTTCTATGTTTATTTAATTTGTATGTCTTACGTCTTACTTGAGTTCAAGTTTTTGTTTGTTCTTTCTTGTCAGGTCCGTCAAGATGCTCAAATGGCACGGCAGAAGCTGGTGGTACAGGCTCTCTTTGAGAAGTGGGACAATGATGGGTCAGGTTTCTTAGAACTTAGCGAGGTGGAGGCTGTTCTGTCAAAATACAAAGATGGAATGGAATCTGAGGTGATGGACAAAGGTGAGTATAATCTTTAATGTAGTGATGAAGGTGGCACTTACTATGTAGCACTGATGCTTCGACTAGTTACAATATATGACACCTACAGGAGATTATATTGAAAGTAAAACTCTTGATACTTATTTATGAATTTATTGTGCCTCTAAATGGCTGTATAAACCTACTTGTGAGTAAATAATTTATATTTTACCTGGTTTTCCTTTTTACAAAATTCAGGAAGAGAAACCTTGAGTTCCTCGCAGTCACAAAGAGGTGTTTGGAAGCTCTCAGCCTATGACTTCTACAAGTATATTCAGAGCGTGGTGAGCAAGTTACCGGGACCAGACAGTGAGGTGTTTGAGAATGTTGTGGAATTCCTTACCTCCAGTGTGGAACGCACTCAAGCCGAAAAGACACGAGGGACCTCTCGCAGGAAGTGGCTTCAACATATCCAAGCCGTCGCTGAAACCAGTGGTGGAAATCTAGATCCCGTGTACAAAGCTTTGTTTCAGGCACTGTACAAGGTACACCATAGTCACAGACACAGGATATATTTCAAGCAGATAAGTTTGTAAAATGGAATCCATGCATATTAAATGGACTTTGAGCAATGTAGAAGACTTCCAGGCTATTCAGTTTTTGACATGATCATTCACTGCCAAGTAAATAAATAAATGCAAGCAGCATGTTCTGGTTCACCTTTCAGCAAAAAATGCTGCCTGCATTGGTAGCGGGCGCTACGCCCCGGGATGCTCGCGGCAGCGCTGAGCGCAGCAGCGAGCATCTACTCACTGGAGTCCATAGGACTCCATTGAGCCAGAGAGCCAGATGCCGGCAGTCAGCGTAGTGATACGCAGGGAGGGACTGGGGGGAATTTTTCCCCCAGTCTTTCCCTGCTCCCGCTGGACGGAGGAGGCGGTTGGAGCCGCGGTCCTCGCCGCAGGACAGGAGATGAGTATACGATTTATTTTATTATTTTTTTGGATGGTGTTAACGGATTCTGCAGAAACTTTCCGCTAACCAGAGCGAACGTTAATCAGCGCTAGGACTATGTAATCCTAACGCTGATTAACACTTTGCACTCCCTATACTTAACATGGGGAGCGCAAAGTACAGTAACCTCGCGCTGAAAAGCACAATGAACCAAACGCAAACCGGTTGCTTAACCTGTTTGCGTTTGGATTGTAATATATGGTAGACACCGCGGCTAATGTTAATGCTCACAGAGGGGAGCGTTAACGTTAGTGTCAAGATTGTAATGTGGCCCACAATGTAAAATACACCTTCCCTTCTTTTGAGATTAAGGTAAATTACAATTCTTCTGTATGCATTTCATTTTCAACTCAGATAAACCATACAGCAAGGTAACGTGCTGGGATGATTAAAGAAAACAATTTGTATCCTCCAATTTTCAGTTATTGAGGTTTGCACACAATTATGCACACAGCTGTGTGTGATATTAGGATCAGTGTCACATAGTTAAATGTGATAATTTAGAAATCACTGCTGTAACACAACTAAATAACATGAAACAACTTTGTATATGTTTGTAATTTTATACAGTTATACCGAGCAATAAAAATTATTTGGGCAATTACACAATATATTTTCATTTTTAAGGATGCCGAAGCCCATGGCAGCAACAAAAAGATCAGCGCTCACATATGTCTTCTAGAGCAGAGCACAGTGGATGAAAAGTGCACAGAGGTTCTGCGTTGTGTTGCATGTACCTCAGAGGATGCGTCTTATGTGTTAAATAGGACATTGCACCGAAATATGAAGAATGTAAGGTAAGAAAAATTTTCACAGACCCAAAAAAAGGAATAGCCAGTCATTCTTTTCTTTTATACAGACACGCTACACAGTGTAGCTGAGTGGTCACACTGCCGTTAGCTCCCTGCTCCCTTTCCCTCTCTCTGAGAGGGGGGTTCAGAGGGCTAATTCAGCCACGTAAATGCAGTGGCTTAGTCCCACCCAGAAGATCAGTTCATGAAGCCATTAGCTCAGGTGTCCAGGGCTTGGAGTAGATTGAAAACCAACCCCAACCACTGCAATCAAAGCCTTCCTGCATTTCGAGCCACTGGATTGGCTGCAGCACCCAGCCCCACTGCAGTCACATGACATGCTGAGCTGGAAGAATGTCATATCCTGTAGGACTCAGAGTCAGACCAGCGCTGGGTTTAGAGAAGTTTTTAAAGGTTAACATGGGGGGAGGGGTGAGGAGGGAGCCAAGAGGTTTTAATCCTATAGTATCACTTTAATCACTATGAAGTTAAGGATTTTTCCACTCACACTGTCTTCAATTGTCTGCTGACTGTAAGTTCCCTTGGGTTTGAACCCCCGCAATGTACAATATCAACCTTGTTTAGCTACAACTGCTGTTCTAAAGTATCATCACTTTGTTCACCTTTCTTTACAGCATTGTGGAATATTTTAGCACTCTATAAAATAAAGTATTTTTATTAAATGATATGATTTTCTACAGTTTTGCAGCAATTGATCAAGGCATACCAGTCCATGTGCCACGGGTTCAATATCATGGCAACATCCACTTCTGGAATATAGTTCGCCCAGAAGAAGAGAGGAAAGGGTCCCTCATTGTTCTTCCTCTCATAGATGCACAGCAAAGGGTCTTTGGTACCCTCAGCATTGATACCCTAAGGGATACCAGAGAAAGGAACATTTTCCTTACTCATGAGATGAGCTTTTACCAGGTAAGTATTGGTTGCATAAAATAAGATCCTGAACCTGCATTTCATACAAAAAATAGACACAATGATGATCATAAAATATTACGCAAATCTATTGAAATGTTGTAACCTGCTTTTTACCACATATTACTACTTTTTAGTGCCTACAATAGTTAAGTTGCTAAATCTATATTGAAACACTATACAAAATATGGTATAAATAATGTTAATAGAGAAAGCAGTCAGAAAATGTTGTATGTCAGTGTTATGCCTTGAACCATACAAATGATATGTGCATGTGAAGGTGAGTTACCCATTAGTTTCTTTCTATATCTGACTTTTTAGTGTTTCATTATGGCAAATGTCTTTTGTTTTCTACTAATTGATGCACAAACACTTTCATCATGTCGTATTATTCGTTGGATACACCCTAAATAATACAGAATTTCTCCTACATCTCCAGATGCACAGCCTTATAATATATATATACAGGGTTATTCAAAGAGCTCCAAATTGCTTGAGAAAGGTAACCGAACGCTGAAAATCAGCGTTCGGTTACCTTTCCTGGCCATTCGGCTATCCAGAGGGCAGGCAATTCGACAAATCCTGGCGAACTGCCTGCACATGCGGTGCCTGTTCGGTCCCTGTTCGAGGGCAGTGAAATCCCCATGAAAAAGCACTGCTTCGGCTATTCAGAGAACACAAACCAGCAGTGAAAGGTTCCCCTAATGCCCTGCCATTCGGTGGTTTAATTCGGCAAGTTAATTCAGGAGAATCCCATAGACTTCAATGTTAAAAATATTCCCGTTTTAATTCAATATCTAATAAACCGTTCATTATAAAATTCGGCAGTAAAGAGTCTCTTTATTTATAGATTTTTTAGGATATTTTAAGCATTTTTCTTATTTTTTTTTAAAAGTCTGATTTTGTTGTTTTTCTTTTGTTTACTTATTTTTTCTGTAAGCCCTTTTATTATCATTCATTGGACCTCATATGCAAATTTCAGACATTTTCGCTTGGTAGTTTCTTTGCAAACAGCGTTTCATTTTCACAGATTCACACAAACTATTTTGCAAATTTATTCACCTCCCTCGTCTGCGGTCTCGGCTGCTTCGGCTGTGTTCGGCTCCTGCTCGGGCTTGGTTTTCGGCAGGTTAATCCAGATGTTTTTGCGTGTTTTCGGCGTGCATTCGCCGGGTTTTGTGGTTAGTTTTCGTCAGGTTTGCGGCAGCTTTTCCCTGCAATTTGGGGACCCTGTGGTGTTTGCTGAATACACCGCAGGGTCACCAAAATGGGATCGGCAAAAGGAACCGAATTGAAGAGAACGAAAAGACACCGAACGTGCGGTGACTTTTCGAATCTCTTTGAATAACCCGGATAGTCTTAATTATACAAAATATTTCCCAAGTATGGAAGAAGCTGCAGAATATTATTTGCACATTCCAAGATGGAGAATGATTGATTTTAAATTCTAAATTAATATAATTTAGTGTTCTATCATCTGGCATTGTGGTGTTTCTTCAATAACTTTTGAATGTTTTAGGGGATTACAAACATGTTCAGTACTGCATACCATCATATTGAGATGCACAAAAACATCCTCCAGCTTGTAAGCAGTGCACTGGCTTGGATCTACAGTCGCACTCCCAATATTCAGGTCATCAACACCTACCTCATGGAGCCATGTCTAGATAAGGTAACCAGTATTTAATAAATACACAACAAAGGGGATATGAACTGTGTCTAATCACCAATCTGTATCACTGCTGAAACAATGCTCTTCCTGCACCTGCAGGTTTCCCCCTATTGTCCCCATTTTTTTTTTCCCAGGGCAGGCGCTACTTCAGCGCCTTGCCCTGGAGCGAACCGCTACCCTTGGTAATACTCACGGTAGCACTTCCCCGCCGCCACGAGTATCACCTCTTGGAGTCCCTAGGACTCCATGGAAGATTGCGCTGCCAGGCCGTGAGCCCTGCATGATCTCACTCTAGCGAGATCACGCAGCACCGTGGACTGATCGCCAAGGGAGACTGCGGACTATATCTCCCCAGTCTCACTCTGCTCGCAGCCAGGACAAGCAGCGGATTGGGCCACTGTTCTTGGTACTGGAAAAGGGGTAAGTATCTGATTTATTGGGGGGGGTTATAGAGGGGGCTAAATGAGTCTGCAAAAGCAGAATCAGTTAGCACCAGCTTTTAGGTGTCGCTAAATTTTTTTGTTAACCCATCGGTGCAGTAATTGGCCCTAGGGCTTTGTAATACCGTACTAATCCTAATGCTACTGATTGCGCTCCCCATGTTAAGTATAGGCCACGCAAAGTACAGCAAGCTCACGCAAGCTAGAGCAATCACATTAGCTGAATTTTAAGGGGTTTAACGTTAGGAAGGTAATACGGGGGGCATGCATTTGTCACGTTTTTACTGGTTCCAGCCCTGCCCCCTGGTGGTGAGAGTGATCCAGGCCAGCTCTTACCTATCTGGGTTAATCCATTTCTTCCTCTCCGCTCCTGGATTTCATTGTAGCTGATCTGGCATGAGGTCACAGGGTCTACCATGTTCCCTATATATGTATGCAAGCAGTGCATTTGCTCCTGGCTCTTTTATGGGTCTTGTTCCTGAGGGTCAGTGCTTCCTGTATTCCTGGTACTAATATCTTGTCTTAATATTTCTGTGTATGATCTTGGCCTGGTATTGACAACACCATTGGATTACCCTGTACTCTGTGTATTGCTATTCTGTGTACTGATTCCTGGCCTGTCTGACTTCCCTCTCTGCTTCCTGATTCCTGGCTGTTATGACTACATGCTCTGGTATATGATCCTGGCTTTGTTTCTGCCCACTCTCTTGGTAGTCCCTGTTGTTATTCTGTGTTATTTATTCCTTTTGTCCTTTATCCTGTTTAGTGTATCACCCAGCAGCATTATATTCATTAGTTTAGAAGGAAAATCAAGGACCTTATCCCAGTTCAGGGGTTCCTTGTGTGCGCTGCTGGGTGTGAGTATATTGTGTTACTGTATCCTGTTTAACTCTCGCCTTCCTGTTCTCTTGTTCTGTGTATTCTTGTGAGGTTCCCTTCCTTAGTAGGCCATTGCAAGGACCTTATTCTAGAGATCGGGTTCCCTTTAGTGTTCTGTGTTCTCCTTTTTCTCCTGCGCTTCCTGTTGTTCCAGTTCTTCTGTTTCTCTTGTCCAGTATCTGTGCTGTGGTCTGTCTATGCAGCCAGCAGCTAACCTGCCTCAATGGCTGAACATTCAGTATAGAGGGCTCACCTTGGCTCATGCTGGGTGCCCCCGTGACAGCGTTAAAGTCACTTATCCTCAGGGCCGGCGCTGCCGCTAGGCGAGCTAGGCGACCGCCTAGAGCGCAGTCCCGCCTAGGGCGCAGCCGGCTCCGACCACTGGAATTATCCCCTTCTGTTTTATTTATTTGCGCGCGGCCGCAGACTGTCACGTGTGTCACTTAGCAGCTGACCTGGCAGCGGCGCGCTCCTTCCCCTCTGCCGGCACCGCCCCCAATGCCTGCAAGTCATCGGCCCCCACTGATTAGGTCGCGAGGCAGCCACGTGACGTCATCAGCGGGGGTCAACAGCAGGTGTTCTGGCTCCAGCCTGCCTCCGGACGTTTCTGCCAGCCAGCTTGCGGAACCCCACAGAGGCGATAACGAGGTACTTTCACAGCACCCTGTGAATCCAGACCTAACCTTCCTTATTATGTAAATGCCAACTAATCCTTTCTCTTCAAACGTGAACATTGAATTGTTAAATAAATGTGCAGTAATCCTGGATTTCACAGCCTTTCTCCTGCCCGGTTTTCATTAGCCTCCTTCTCAGGTCTTATTGTGTGTAGAAATGCTGCTTTAAAGGATTGGAATGAAATGGAGCGCTCCCCCCCTTCTATACTTTGGCTTTGTTATTGTATGTCTAATATAGACAGACTCGTAATTCGTATACACACACACCCCTCCCCCCTCACCTCCTCCTAAGGATGGACTCTGCTATCTCTGGATTTGGGTGACACCTACTGGTGGTATTCTAATCATACCCTCCATGGCTCCCACTCCGTGGGGTCCTTCTTTAACCCTTTTATTAAAGGAGCTCTATAGGGTTGTCCTCTCGGGGCCACATGTAACAAGTGGTTCATATCCATAATAAACCACCAAGATAAACCCTGGAGATTTTTGACACATTTTATTTATTTCTTCACACAATTGCCCAGAACAGCAGAAAAAAAATAACCTTGGATAACTTGTGCCAGGTTTGGGAAGTACAGATACGTCCTTTAGCCCAGGGATTTGGGATGGGTGAGCGATCGAAGGAGAGGCCGACTCCTTCTCTAGATCAAAAAGAGAGCCAAGTCACACCAAGTGTGGGCTGTGTGTCAGGGAGAAGAAAAAGACCTTTTCCATGTGTATCGCCATTCTACAGTGCCAACCATATCTCTGTCATTTACCCATTGACACCTTGGAACATGACAAAATAGGGAAATTGTTATATTTAGAAGAAATACATAAAACTCTTTTTTTTTCCTTTTCAACTCCAGCAAAGCAAAGTGTAAAATATAAATAAGACTTAATAAACTCACGCATTAGAAAGTGATTTCGTGACCTCATGGAAATTCATTTAGCCTCTATGGACAAAGTTTAATTGCCATCAGATACAGAGCTTTTCATCTTTCTATCCAACATGCATCACCTCAAGGTGACACCTCAGTAAGAGTGCATGTCTTGCTTATCACCTTGTGGTGCCACCTCAATAAGGGCACAAGCCATAGGCAGAGCCGGTGCTTCCACTGGCCAAACAAGGCAACCGCCTAGGATGCACTGACACCTAGCGGCAAAGCCGGCCCCAACCTGTATTTCATTACTGTACCCCTTCCTCATTGCTGGTGTAGCTGGGCAGTGGCAAGTCGCAAAGTGGACCCCCACTAACGGTGCAGAAGGTGGGCGTCTTATGGTGACGCATAGGCGCCACCAGATGATGTGCGGGAGCCACAAAAGGCAGCTGAAAGAAAAAAGGAGGCAGAAGAAAGAAAGGCACCAAAGAAAATGTAGCGTGTGTTCCCCATGCACAGTTTGTCGTCCCCCTGCGCACTGTTTGTGTGTGTTTTCATCCACATTTTAACAGTTGACAATTTTTTTTTGGTGGGGGCGCATGCAAGTAGTCTTGCCTAGGGCGCAAAAAAGTCTAGCACCGGCCCTGCTTATCCTGACGTTAATGCTTACTCACCCTAATGCTGTAGTTAACATTCCCTAGGGAATAGGGCCCCAATGTTAATCCTTAAGAAGGCAGACTGTCTGCAATTAAATATAATTCAGAAAATAAACAAAAAAAAACCACCTCAGGATTGTTTTTTGAGAAAGGATTTTACCAGGAAGGATACATTGAGGTTTCTCTCGTTTTCAAGTATGTCCTGGGTGGTGAGTATGTACCGTTAGGTGTCTTGCCCAAGGACACTTACTGGAGAGGTGCTCTTGCTGGGATCGAGCCTATCTCTCCACAGTCTCTCTCCACGGTTATAGAGCAGTGATGTTACCTCTACTCCACCCAGCCGGTATTTATAGCCAAATAAAAGGAACATTGCAATATCTGGGCATTTCACAAAATTGTACATTTAGCAAATAGTAAACTTAAAATACTTAAGTGATTTAAGTGAAATAATTCATTTATGTCCCTTTGTTTGTAGACACAGGGTTATGTCTTCCGGAATATGATGCGCACAGACAACAAAACAGGTGTGTCTGAGATTTTCAGTTGCCCGACAACGCTACGCAGGCGTGATAATCTTTTCAGGTCAGTACAATTATTGTAGACAAAACATTCAGCAAAATAGGAATAACTAGACTTACAAGTATGCTACTCGTCTCCTAAATACTCATAAGATTTTGATTTCCAAAGATATTCCAAGGAAAAGTAAATGGTTTGTGGTACTAGTTTAAAGGTTTAACCCTTCCTTCCAATGTACAAGGAACTATCTGTTCCCAGTCTCATTCTCCTCCCGGCGACAAGAAGCAGCGGATCGGCCACCGTTCTTGCCGTGGGATGTGAGAGGAGTATTGGATTTATTGGTGTTTTTAGGAATCAATTAGCACCAGCTTTTAGGTGTAGCTAAATTTTTGCCTTTGCGTCTCCGCGGTAATTGGCACTTTGCAATACCTTACATATCTTAATGCTAAATGATTGCGCTCCCCATGTTAAGTATAGGATGCGCAAAGTACAGTAAACCTGCGGAAGCTAGCACAACAATCGATGCGCTAAGGCTAGGGTCAGAGTGGGGCAGTCGGAACGCGCGTGCAGGCGCACTAAATCACGGCGGCAGTAGCAGCACATAACGGCCAATGACGGCCAATATACGCAGTACGTGCGTACAAAGGTGCGCCGACACCACGCAACCGGCAAATGAACGCATTTTTATCAGAACGTGAAACCGCTGCTACTGACGTACAAAGTGCGCGGCGGCCGCATGGCAGCGTGTGTGCGTGATTAGGAGACGTCAGACGCTGCTAGTGTGCGGCCTACATAACGCTCAAACAGCCGGAATTCCCCAGAATTGCGTTGGTGAGTACCTGCGACTGTGAAGGATGTCTGGACCAGAGATGGACGTCGAGAGGCTCATCAGCGCTGTGGGGGAGCATCCAGGGATCTGGGATACGGCCTGCGAGAGGTATAAGGACAAGGGGAAGAAGGCGAGCGCATGGGTCGAGGTGTCCCGTCAGGTGTACCCGGATTATGATATGTGGTCCGAGAAAGAGCAGCACATACAGAGTGAGTATAATATTATTTTATTCATAATCCCATAAATGTAAATCACAATAATAATAATAAACAAACAAATGGAATCATTGATGTGAAACTCAAATGCTCCCCAGCTGCCAGGGCACCTCACCTGCATCACTGATGAAATAATTAGATAGAGCATCGCGATACCTGTTGCTGTATCTATTCACAGCTATGATGTCATAGTTCACATCATCCACAAGACCGACAACTGTGAGTGTATCGTCAAAATTAAAACCATCCCTGGCCCGCACATAATTATGTAGCATGCAACAGCATTTCACTATGTCCACACAGAAGTCCACATTCACATCCAGCGGTCTATGTAGAATCCTCCACTTGTTGGTCAGTATGCCAAAGGTACACTCCACATACCGTCTCGCCCGCGACAGCCTATAATTAAACACCCGCTTCTTCACAGTCAGGTGTGTCCCTGAGTAGGGCCGTAGGAGGTGTGTGGATAGGCCGAATGCTTCATCACCCACGAAGGCATAGGGGACTGCCACGTCACTGCCAGGCAATGGTGCGGGTCTGGGGATGTTCAGGGTCCCACTCTCAATTTCATTCCACAGTGTGGAGTTCCTGAACAATGTGGAGTCAGAGTCTTTGCCGTATGAACCGACATCCACATGCACAAAATTATAGTTGGCATCTGACACCGCCAGTAGGCCTATAGAAAAGTAATGTTTAGAATTCTGATACAGTGAGCCACTGTGCGGTGGCTTCACTATGCGGACATGTTTGCCATCCACGGCTCCAAGGCAGTTTGGAAAGTTGGCTCTCTCCCAGAATCCTGCTGCAATTTCTAGACATGCCGTATGTGTCGGTCTTGGCAAACATTCGCCCTTCATGGTCTCCCATATGGTTTGGCACACCTTGCGGACGATCTCACCAGCTGTTGATCTGCCAACGCGGAAGCTATAATGCAGATCCTTCAAACTGCACCCACTAGCGAGATACCTAGAAGACAAAACAAAAATGTTTGAATATGATCACATACCATGAACACAAGCTAATGTCACTCTCATCATGTTTTTCAGCACAAGAGGCGATGAACAAATGGCGCACAGTACGCGACAACTACATGCGCGTCCAGAAGAAGAAGCAGCCATGGCTGCGCGCTCTGGAGCTGGTGCGAAAAAGGTCCGGGGGTACATATATGCCGACAACTATCGTTCCTCCGCAGGACCCAGGAGCCGCGCAGGAGTGTCAGCAGCATGGACCAGCCATCGACCTCTGGCACACAGGTACAACAAATGGTGCCAGGAGGTTCTGCCAGCTGCCAGGAGGAGGAGAACCGGGGTGGTGCTGAGTCGCAAATGGAGGAGGATTCGGAGACACCACAGGTGGCAGGTACCGCAACCACGGTCAGCACCAGACCTGGCCAGAAGAGGAGGGCACAAGCTGCAGACCTGGAGCAGGCCATGGTCACGTTCATGGAGGCTCAGACCACCCATGCACACCAACGCTGCATGCTTGCGGACTCTGTGGACATGTCCTTCTTCAATGCATGTATGCTCCTCCTCAACAGGATGAGCGAGGCAGAGAAGATGGAGTACCGGCACAGATCCCTGGAAATATTGGAGGACATCCTTTCCCGTCCCCATCACGCAGCCGCCTACCATGCTGTGCCACAATCCGCCAGTGGATCTTCCGTCTCCAGTGAGGTGATGTCCACCCGCCCAGCCATGCCCCCCTGGAGCCAGGCCACACACGGAGTCGGGGTCCGGCTGTAGCCACACCACCGGCCCTCATGACCCAGATGCTCCGCGGTATCAGCAACTGTGATGCATGTCATAAATATTATTTAGTTTTGTTTTTGTTATGTGTTATTTGTTTTGATGTTTTATATATCCTGACCTTCTTAACGAGTTGTAATATATGTCCAGAATATATTACTGTTTTATTTCATATTATATTATTATTTTTCTACATTGTTGTCGGAGTCATTTATGATTATGTACGTGTGATGTGATGCCCGTGTGTGTGTGTGCATGTAACAGTGGGCATGTGACTACAGACATGATGCACTCATGTCAGGTGACTGGCAGCGATGTCATGTATGCAGGTGTGTGACAGTACGTACCTCAAAGTGATGACTATCATCTCCTCCGGTGGTATGGCGGGCCGCATGTTGGTGTCCCTCTTGGTCAGCGGCTCCCGTACCCGCGACAACAGTTCATCAAAGGAGGCGATGGACATCCGCATGTAGTTGAAGAACTTCACGGGGTCACTCTCTCGCAGTGGCCTGTACAGCGTCACGAAGTGTCCATGCGTGGGTCTGGCAGCGTTGATTTCATGAACCCAGGTTCGCCGCTTTCTCTTCCTCTTAAGGTACAGGTACCCCATCGCACCAAACACAAAGACATGTGCAGGATCCATCTTTGAAAAACGCCACCATCCCCAAAACGGCTTTTTATAACCCTTGCCCTTATTTTTTCATTTCTCAATTGATTAGATTCATCTGATTTTTCTCTTTGTTTTTTACCCCACCGTCATGAAATACGTCCAGAATTGCGCATCGTCTGACCACTTAAGCGTATTCCGTGAAAAAATGCGTGCGCACGCATCGACGTACATTTTTACGGTGGCCGCAGAAAATGCGCTCATCTGTCCCTAGCCTAAGTGATTTCTTATGGGTTTAGCGTCAGGAAGGTAATATGGGGGCATGTGTTAAAGTCACTTTACCTAGCGATAATGCTTATACATCCAAACGCTATCATTAGCGTTCACTAAGGAATAGTGCCCATAGAAACTTACATTTTTGTATGGTCTACAACTCTACACTATTGTTTGTTTTTCAGGAAGATCTATTCCATATATTTATTTTTATACTTTAACTACTTGGATGCTGAGGACGCGCTGAGCGCGTCCTCCCATTGGGGTCAGCGTTCGGCCGGGTTCCGGCCGATCGCTGGCCCCCCCGGTGCGGGCTGACATCCTGGATGTCAGCCGCGCATCCGGGACCACAGCCGCCGGAATTAGGTGTCATCGCGGCAGCGCAATGACACCTAATTCAGGCCCCCCCCCGCATGTGCGGAGGAGGCGCCTGAAAGGGAGGGGGGTAGGTCCTTCGGACCTCTCTCCCTCCCGATCGGCGGCTCTGCGGGGGTTAACCCAGGCATAATTTGGAAGGGCACAGCCTGCCCTTCCAAATGATGCCTGGCATTAACCCCTGGGGAGCTGGATCGCGAATCGGCGCTGAAAAGCGCCGGTTCGCGATCCTTTCCCGGAGCTGGCCGACATCTTGGATGTCGGCCAAGCCTCTGGGAACTCCCCCTGAGGACTGGCGTCATCGTGCGTAGCACGATGACGCCAGTCCTGGATTTAACCCTTAACTGCCACCAACGGTGGAGATAGGGAGTTCCAATGAACTCCCTATCTCCCGATCCGTGGCAGTTAGGGGTTAAATTTTGGTATGGTTGGCTCGGCCAGAGCATGGCCGTTCCAACGATACCAAACATGAAAGTGAAAAATGTTGTAAAAAAAAAAAAAATGAAAAAAAAAAAATTATAAAAAAAAAAATAAACACTTTTTTTTTTTTTTTTGGTTTGTTAATGCAGCAATATTGTTCCCATTTCAATTATAATGTGAACAATGATGCTGCACTAACGATTTTTGTATGCGGTGCGTTTGTTAAAAATAGTGTAATTTTCCCCAAAAAAAATGTAACGAGACCCCATCTCTAATTTTTTTAACAAGCGCACCCCATACAAAATATAACCGCAATTGCTCGCATGTTAAAATGTGAAAAAAAACACTTTACACATTGTAAATTATTGAAAATACATATTTTATTGCATTTTTTGTTATAATATACAGACATGACATAACGTATACATATAATAATGACATATTATGAATCTACCGAGTCTGACGGAAAGAACGATATATAATATGTCTGGGTCATATACTAAAATAAGCCTTCAAAACACGTTTAAACATGATGAGCAAAACCGGTAAAAATGACCTCAGCACAGGGGCGGGAAAAGCCTCAGCACTTTGGTCGACATGTACGGGCACTGAGAATCTGGGGGCACATTCTGAAGCACATTTGCAAATGAATTGTGCGCAATAAACAAAACTCCCTTGCACCAATATATAGCCAGGCCACATTTATGAGAGGTTGGGCTCCTTCATGGTAGTAAAGGAGTTAATAAAACACACACACACACACACACACTACATGAAATAAAGAAAACTTCCAATTGGTAACCAGAACATCCATCAATAAAAACAAGTGATAAAAATAAATACTTGTTATTTACTATCAGATGTATTTGCATCATTTTGGGCAGATGTTTCTAGATATTAAGTGACAGCCAGGTCAGCCTTTATTTACCCTCACCTAGTGTGTCACCCCTCTCCTCTAAGATTGTAAGCTCTCGAGTAGGGACCGCACTCCTAGTGTGTGTTTAATTTGTATGTGTATTTGTTATTATGTCTCACCCATTGTACAGCGCTACAGAACAGCTTCAGCACTTTGGTCGACATGTACGGGCACTGAGAATCTGGGGGCACATTCTGAAGCACATTTGCAAATGAATTGTGTGCAATAAACAAAACTCCCTTGCACCAATATATAGCCAGGCCACATTTATGAGAGGTTGGGCTCCTTCATGGTAGTAAAGGAGTTAATAAAACACGTACATGTCGACCAAAGTGCTGAAGCTGTTTGAACAGCATGAGATCCAGTTTTCTTTCCTAGAATCGCGGATTCCCAGGTAGATTATTATACATGTAGTAGGGTTTTTTGGCCAGCAGGAGGAGCCATCTGCCTGCCAAAGAAGTTTATTGTATCTACACTGTACAGTGTATGAATGTAGAAATGTACAGTCATTTGCGCACGGTCTGTATTGAAAAGTGGTTTCCATAAAACCTTTGGATCCTGGTAGTGGTTTTACGGAAAAATCACCTTGTAGTGAAGGGGGTTAAACATTTCCGTTAGTTCTGTGTCATATATCAGTGTTTGTGGGTGCCCCAGCGTAGCTCAGTCAAAACACGTCTTCTCTAGGGCAGAGGAGAGCACGAGAACCTTATCAAGGTGATTTTAAACAACGTAGGATTATTTTCTAATACACAGTAAAAACATTATCCAATTACTCCTTCCATAGGGATTATCTGTTCAAGTGTGCGGATAGCTCTGAAGTAATCACAACAGATGCTTATGGAGAGCGTCACACCGCAGTACCGATTCGTGACTTGGCAGGACGGGCGATTGGAGTGCTGGATCTGAGTACCGGACAGTGCTGGGAGCTACCGGCCCATGAGCATCAAGACCTTCAAAAGATGCTACAGATGTTGCAAGAAGCCTGCAATGAAATTCTGAAGCAATATAACGCAGATTTAGGTATGAACTCTGTTTATTGAACTGCTAAAACAAATAATGGTATGATGCATGCTATGCCTGGATATGTTTTAACACTTAAAATACATGTTTGCTTATGTCAGTATGTAAGGTTAAATAGCAGCTTTTACATAATATAGTAAGCCAGAAAGTAGATGAGTTGGAGATGGTTAATTATTCCTCCATTCTTCATTTTTAAGTTCCCATTTATTTGCTGATACTCTGCATTTTCTGGTTTAGAGAATTAGCCCCCCCCCGTAATTGATATTCTTTTATCTCCTGTCACTGACTGTTGACGGTTAATGCAGACTATTACGCACTAGACTTGTGCACAAAAATATTTCGTATGCATTGATTTGTCAGACAATTCGATTAGACCGAATTTCGTTCATGCTGTAGTTTTGGTTCATCCGAATTTCACCCATTCAGTTTGTTTCGGACAAAACGACTCGTGTCAAGAAGCCCGACAGCACTTGAGAGCGAGAGAAAAAAGTCTGAAGTTGTCCACTGTCAGGGTTATCCAAAGAGATCCGAATTGCTTGAGAAAGGTAACCGAACGCTGAAAATCAGCGTTCGGTTACCTTTCTTGGCCATTCGGCTATCCAGAGAGCAGGCAATTCGCCAAATCCTAGCGAATTGCCTGCACATACGGTGCCTGTTCGGTGCCTATTCGAGGGCAGTGAAATCCCCATGAAAAAGCACTGCTTCGGCTATTTCCAAAGACTTGTAACTGTTCTACATCTGAATTCTCTTTCTCTCATTTGTTATAACCACTAGATGGTGGTGTTGTTCTACAATAAATATATCTCAGACTAGAGAGGTTATTCACAAAGTCCTTTAAATAATAATAAAAAGGTCTGTTAAAGAATAAAAAAAACACCTTCAGGGTTATCCGAATTGCTTGAGAAAGGTAACCGAACGCTGAAAATCAGCGTTCGGTTACCTTTCCTGGCCATTCGGCTATCCAGAGAGCAGGCAGTTCGCCAAATCCTGGCGAATTGCCTGCACATACGGTGCCTGTTCGGTGCCTGTTCGAGGGCAGTGAAATCCCCATGAAAAAGCACTGCTTCGGTTATTCAGAGAACACAAACCAGCAGTGAAAGGTTCCCCTAATGCCCTGCCATTCGGTGGTTTAATTCGGCAAGTTAATTCAGGAGAATCCCATAGACTTCAATGTTAAAAATATTCCCGTTTTAATTCAATATCTACTAAACCGTTCATTATAAAATTCTGCAGTAAAGAGTCTCTTTTATTTATAGATTTTTTAGGATATTTTAAGCATTTTTCCTTTTTTTTTTTTTAAGTTTTCTTCTTTTTTCTGTAACAGCCCTTTTTATTATCATTCCCTGGACCTCATATGCAAATTTCAGACATTTTCGCTCAGTAGTTTCTTTGCAAACAGCGTTTCACTTTCACACATTCATACAAACTGTTTTGCTAATTTATTCACCTCACTCGTCTGCTGTGTCGAAGGCTGCGAGATCGGCTCCTGTTCGGGTTTTTCCGTGGTTTTCGGCAGGTTAATCCAGATGTTTTTGAGGGTTTTCGGCATGCATTCGCTGGGTTTTGCGGTGAGTTTTTATCGCGTTTGCGGCAGCTTTTCCCTGCAATTCGGGGACCCTGTGGTGCTTGCTGAATACACCACAGGGTCACCGAAATGGGATCGGCAAAACAAACCGAATTGAAGAGAACGAAAAAAAGTCACCGAACGTGCGGTGACTTTTCGAATCTCTTTGAATAACCCTGTGTATTTGCATTTTACCCAGAAGTTCTTGGTACATTCGGAAGTGAACGCAAACAAATTTCAGTGGGAAAAGGAAGTCTCGAATTTCCAAAGACTTGTAACTGTTCTACATCTGAATTCTCTTTCTCTCATTTGTTATAACCACTAGATGGTGGTGTTGTTCTACAATAAATATATCTCAGACTAGAGAGGTTATTCACAAAGTCCTTTAAATAATAATAAAAAGGTCTGTTAAAGAATAAAAAAAACACCTTCAGGGTTATCCGAATTGCTTGAGAAAGGTAACCGAACGCTGAAAATCAGCGTTCGGTTACCTTTCCTGGCCATTCGGCTATCCAGAGAGCAGGCAATTCGCCAAATCCTGGCGAATTGCCTGCACATACGGTGCCTGTTCGGTGCCTGTTCAAGGGCAGTGAAATCCCCATGAAAAAGCACTGCTTCGGCTATTCAGAGAACACAAACCAGCAGTGAAAGGTTCCCCTAATGCCCTGCCATTCGGTGGTTTAATTCGGCAAGTTAATTCAGGAGAATCCCATAGACTTCAATGTTAAAAATATTCCCGTTTTAATTCAATATCTAATAAACCATTCATTATGAAATTCTGCAGTAAAGAGTCTCTTTATTTATAGATTTTGTAGGATACTTTAAGCATTTTTCTTAATTTTTTTTTAAAAGTCCGATTTTTTTTTTTGATTTTTTTTTTCTTAAGTTTACTTATTTTTTCTGTAACAGCCCTTTTTATTATCATTCCCTGGACCTCATATGTAAATTTCAGACATTTTCGCTCAGTAGTTTCTTTGCAAACAGCGTTTCATTTTCACACATTCATACAAACGGTTTTGCTAATTTATTCACCTCCCTCGTCTGCGTCTCGGCTGCTTCGGCTGTGTGCGATCGGCTCCTGCTCTGGATTAACCTGCCGAAAACCAAGGAAAAGCCCGATGTTTTGTGGGTTTTCGGCGTGCATTCGGTGGGTTTTGCGGTTCGTTTTCGTCTGGTTTGCGGCAGCTTTTCCCTGCATTTCGGGGACCCTCTGGTGTTTGCTGAATACACTGCAGGGTCACCGAAATGGGATCGGCAAAAGGAACCGAATTGAAGAGAACTAAAAGTCACCGAATGTGCAGTGACTTTTCGAATCTCTTTGAATAACCCTGCTTGTAAAACTAACAATAAACAGAAAGGCTTTTTGCTGAAAATGAAAAGAATAAGCTATTTAAAAAAATGAATGCTATTATTTTACTTTGCATTTTATGGGATTCGCCTGCTTAAGCCTGTGGAACTGAGTCACCGAAAATCAGGGCATTTTGCCAACACTTCTTTGCAGTTCAACGTTCTGTGAATAGACAGCCCATTACTTTTTTATAGGACAATTTTGCTGCTGACGAACTGCACCAGATTTCACTGTCAATTCACCAGTATTTGGACAATTGACAGCTTTGCGAATAGAAGAACTACCCCTAAATTGCACCGTACGGAAAAATTCAGGGTTCTACTAACTTCTTCACGCAAACGTTAACGCGTGCGCAAAAACGCATTAACACGAGGGGATCAACCCTTTGCGCAGAACGTCGTATAACAATGTCCGCGCAAAAAATGAGCGTTAACGTCTACCGCTGGTGATCCTGCGCGAACGCTGCGCGAGCGTATTGTACGTTGCGTGTCCTATACTTAACATTGTAAAATGTGTTTGTGCGATGGTATGCGGATGGTATGACGATCTATGCACAAATTTTAACGGACAACGTTTGCGTGCATAATTTTAACGTCTTTGAAAAGCTGGTGGTAACAGGAAATCTGAACGTCCTGGCCGAACCCAAATACACCAGCCCGAAAAAAAAAATACAGCAAAGTATAGTTACACATTCTACACATACCCAAACAATAAAATTGAGAGGTTGTGCGTGTTTTTATTATTGATGCAGCATATATACTCAGATTGATTTTGACAGGCGCAAAAACTGAACTGGAGACAATTGTGGTTCTTAATCCTGATTGGCTGAATCGCGTGAAAAAACAGTCCGCCCACCGATTTCTGCGCCCGTGCGCGTTTTTGCGTGTTTTTACGCACGGTATTTTTTGACGGATGAAAAAATGCGCTCGGGTTTTAATACCGGCGATAATTTACGCGCTTTAATGTTTAACTCTGTGTGCTCAAAAATTGGCTGCGTGTGCGCTTTTGCGCAAAGCAGTTAATAGAGTCCTCACTGTTTGGTGCCCTTCGGTGGCAGGTTTGGGGCTTACTGAATACTCCCTTTAATGAATAAACCCTTAGGTTTATTTTTGGTAATTTGCTGTAATCCATGGTTTGATAGTAACATGAATGCCTGGGTATTACAAAAAAGTAATTCTTCATAATTGTCGTTGTAGTAGCGGCTCAAGTCGGAATATATGTGAGGTGCCAGTCGATACTGTCAATGCCAGTGCTGGCTGGGTGGCATTAAAATAAATGGGCAGGACCACCAGCTTTTGTCTGGTGTCATAATGAATATAGCCAGGAATTATTTCTTAATTTGGAGAAATTAATCAACTGTAAACCCTCAACTCCCCAGTGCAAACCCAACTATTTAATTTGTAAATGTATTCAAAATATTGGGGGTTTTATGTATTTTCTGCATGAGAGAATAAAATCATTGTTTATCAACTGAAGAAATTCAGAAACGTGGTGAATACTTAATTTTCCCTAAGACAATGAAACCAAGCCTGATTGTGTGGCTTATTATTTGCAGAGAGGGGAAGAATTCCTGACCATACACCTGTAGGAGTCTTATTCCATCACTTCATGCTACAGGACCTGCGCCAGTGTGTCAGTAAGCTGGACCACCAGTCCTTTGCTGAGCTGAAGAGTTACAAGGAGCCACCGTCCATGGTGCACAGTATCCTCAAGGCTGTCCTGCTGCTTTTCTGCCCCGACTGGGCCGAATCTGAAGAGATTCACAGCTGGAATCACTGCAAACTGGTAGGAATGCAACTCTTAGAACAAAGCCAGAAATTACACTGTTTTATAAACACACCGGGCTGTATTCCAACCCTGGTGTAAATGTAACCAGAGCTGCTGTAAACCTCTTAGATCCATGAACCCTATGGAGTTGGTAAGTTTAGAAAAGCACTGGCTAAGTTTACACCAAGGTTGGAGCTCAGGCTACTAATATCTAAATATCTTTCGGAAACGCGGTCCTGTTGTGAACGCTGCGATTAGGATTGTGTAGACAAAGTCACCTTGAAAAATGTTTCCTAACATTAGGAAGCTATGGAAAAAATGCCATATTTTCAGTAAATTGATACTAGTATGATACTAATTCTAACCAAAAAAACGGCGTAAATGGCACATTTTTTTCCTGTCAAATCCTAGTTAATGGTAGGGAATATTTCGATACGGCATCCACAAGGTGGAATCGTTTTGATGGTAAACCACTTAGATTCCTAGAAACCTTGCATTCAATGCCAAAGGCTCCGGATTTATATGTGTATAAACCAAGAGTAAAAAGAACAACACATAAGGATCTATTCACTAAAGGTTGAAGTCAGGAGAAGTGAAAATTCTAGGTCAAAATAGCCAAAACAGAAAAATTCTCCCATTTATCTCACTTTCCAAAACGACTTTTTGGTCTAGATTGTTTTCTTTTCCTGCCAATTCTCCTGAGTTTCACCTTTTAGTGAATAGACCCTATAGAGTTATCATAATAATGTTCGTTCTGACAGGCAGAAAGTAGGATATTATGTTATCCATGTAGATCGGTACAGCTCACACCAACACAAGTGCAATAAATCTCTCTTGCGAATCAGTAGCAGAAGGCGGCATAGGGCAAAGTCAAGCTGTCAGTGTTCATGTTATCATAGTGTATGTGGAGCTTTCACTTCTATGTGTAATATCGTAATGTATACAGACTCACCCATTTTCATCCAGATAACAGTAGAAAAAGGAGATTCAGGCAGTTCTTGGTTTTAACAGGAGCTTTTATTCCAGGAGCAGCAACATTTCAGTCCTGCACTCAAACCACTTGAGAAAGGTACGGAGTGCAGGACCAAAATATTGGTGCTCCTGGAATAAAAGCTCCTGTTAAGGCCCGCGTCAGATGAACGCAGTGATCACGTCTGTGTCGCCGCACAGTTTAACGTCCATCGTAGCATAGAATAATGATCTATAGAAACCCACGCATGAAGTACGTGCGCGCCGAACTGCGCACGCACAATGCACGTAGCAAACGGACGAAAGTTAGGCAAGAACGTAAAACCGCTACTATGGACGCACAGACTGCGCCACGTCCACGTAACGTTCTGTGTGTGATATGTCAGACACAGCGCATTTGCGACATCCAGCACCTTGACGCACACAATGGCTTTTCATATCCTTTTCAAATTTTTATAACTTTTCATATTAATTTTATTTCCCATAGTTCCCTTTTTTTTTCTACATCTGTCAAAAAAAACGGACCGTGTGGTGTCTACAGTATCTTCCGTCAGTACGTCTGTCCGTTATGCACGTACGCAGAGTGCTCTCAGACTGTGTTCTTCTGACATTAGCCTTAAACCAAGCCCGGTGTGACCCGACCTCCTATTTTCCCTGGTTTCTATGTTAGGGCTGGTGACCCTGGACTGCTGGAACCCTGGCTGGTGCAGTATAATCACATATTGTATTTGCCCTTCTATATGTTTGTCCCACTTTAACCCAGGCACTGCCTGATAACAGGTTTCTCCTCTCAATTTAAACTGCTTTAAACAAAGCAAACACTTGCATTTCTCCTTATCTTTGGTTTTATATGAGGTTCATAGTCCTTGTAGACGAATGATAATGCAACTCAGGTACTGTTTATGTTTTTATTAGTAGATGATACACAGGGAGGATGCATCAATTGAATATTTTATAAAAACAAACAAATAATAGGTTTTCTTTTAAACATCAAACCCTCTTTTTTTTTATATATATTTTTTTAATTACAGCGTGAACTGTATTATACAGTATTGGGCTATTTCTGGTGACCAGGACATCTATACAACGGGTCAGCAACCATGCCCCTCTAGAGGTTTTGGAACTACATTTCCCTTGAGGCTCAGCCAAACTAATAAATGACTGAGCATCGTGGGAGATGTAGTTCCAAAACATCTGGCGAGCCAACGTTACTGACCCCTGATCTATGCACTGAATGTAATCTATATATATAAAGAAAATTATTATTAACAAAATAAATGTGAAATATTTGTATGCCAGTTTGAGGAATGACAACAAACACACTATCAGGGTTATTCAAAGAGCCCAAATTGTGGCCGAAAGGTAACAGTGAAATTCAGTGTACCTTTCCTGGCCATTCGGCAATTCAGAGAGCAGGCAGTTCGTCAAATCCTGTCGAATTGCCTGCACTTACGGTGCCTGTTCGAGGGCAGTGAAATCCCCATAGAGAAGCAATGCTTCGGCTATTCAGAGAACACAAACCAGCAGTGAAAAGTTGCCGAATTGCCCTGCTGTTCGGTCGTTTCATGCGGCAGATTTATTCAGGCGAATCCTATAGGCTTTGAATGTTAAAAATATTCACGTTTTAATACAATATCTAACAAACCGTTGATTATAATATTCTGCAGTAAAAAGTCTCTTTATTTATAGATTTTTTAAGGATCTTTTAGGCATTTTTGGGGATTTTTGTGCAAAAATCTTTTTTCCATTTTTTTTAATCGTTTTTTCTTTTTTGTAACAACCCTTTTTATTATCATTCATTGGATCTAATATGTAAATTCCAGACATTTTCGCTCAGTTTCTTTGCAAACAGCGTTTCACTTTTCAAACATTCAAGCAAACGCTTTTTTTTTTTCACTCCATTCGTCTGCGGTGTTGGCTTTTCCGGCAGCTGCTCTGCGCTGTGATCGGCAGCTGCTCAGGTTTCTCCGGCGTGTTTGGCGGGGTTAATCCAGCTGTTTTGCGGGTTTTAGTGTGTGTTCGCCGGGTTTTGTGGTGAGTGTTCTGCGGGTTTGTGGCGGCTTTTCCGTGCACTATGACAGCCCTGCGGTGCTTGCTGAATACACCGCAGGGTCGCCGAAATGGGAATCGCCAAATCGCACCGAATTGAAGAGAACGAAAAGTCACCGAACGTGCAGTGACTTTTCGATTCTCTTTGAATAACCCTGATAGTGTTCTGGCAAAGAAACAAGTCAGCAGATTAATAGACGTGCTCTGTTGTGGAGATCATAATCTTAAAGTGGATTCTCTGTTGTTATTATAATCATTTATAATAGCACCAATAGTTTCTGTAGTGCTTTAAAATAACCAATGGGGTTTGAAACATAATTACAAAAAGCTTATGAACCAGCAGTGTAGTTGCCCCTGGTCAATGAAATATAATGACTTCATAGAAGATATCTGTATCTTCCTTTTATATATTAACTTGATTTGCTATTTTTTTTCAGAAAGTAAATAGTGATTTGGTCCGCAAGATTTTGTCTTTCAACCCAACAGATCAGTCTGTGCAGATTAACCCAGAGATCCTCGCAAAGTATATTAAAGGTAAATCTATCTAGCTGCTGGTACCTTTTTATACATAGTGAAAAAGCCCAAATATTGTATTAATACAGTGAGGGAAAAATGATTTGATCCACTGCTGATTTTGTACTTTTACCACTGACAAAGAAATGATCAGTCTATGATTTTAATGGTAGGTTTATTTTAACAGTGAGAGACAGAATAGCAACAAAAAATCCGGAAAACGCATTTCGAAAAGTTATAAATTGATTTGCATTTTAATGAGTGAAATAAGTATTGATCCCCTATCAGCAAGATTTCTGGCTCCCAGGTTTCCTAAAGGGAGTGCTCCTAATCTCAGCTTGATACCTGTATAAAAGACATCTGTCCACAGGAGCAATAAAGCAATTAGATTCCAAACTCTCCACCATGGCCAAGACCAAAGAACTGTCCAGGGATGTCAGGGACAAGATTGCAGAACTACACAAGGCTGGAATGGGCTACAAGACCATCGCCAAGCAGCTTGGTGTGAAGGTGATAACAGTTGGTGCGATTCAGGGGCTGACTGGTAAATTCCAGGGGGCAAGTACCACCCAGAGGCCCGTGGTGCAGCAACATGCTGCCACCCCTCCTATATTAACCTCTTAACGCCACGGGACGTTCTATGCCATCAGCGGGTGAAAGATCCTTGAAGACGCAGGGTGTACTAGTTCGGCCGCTGACTTGAATGGGCTGCCTTGGCCCCTCTCCACGGCAGGTGCGCGGCATTGGTTGCAGAGAGAGAACCTGAACTCAGGCTGTCCCCCTGCAGCTAAAGACGCACATCGGCTGCGTGGGCGGCTGAATCAGAGGCCCGCGGTGGCACCTGGTGGCGAGACATTACAGTACGCCTCACCGGCGTCGACACCCGCCCTTCGTTGAGGGGTTAATGTCACTATGTATGTGTGTGTGTGTGTGTGTGTTTTTTTGTGTCATCTGTATCTCACAGATACAATTAAATACACACAGATACATGACATATATACACTGGCATATACACATACTCACATACTCACTCATATACTGTCCTATACACACACATTCACTAACATACAGACATATATGCACTGAACTATATACGCACACACATATGCAATGACAAATACACACACATGCACTGACATATACACACTTATACAAAGACCTATACACACCTATATGCACACACAGTGAATCTGTTGCTGAGGACCAAGTCTCTCAGTTTTGACAGCACTTGAGATATACTGACCTGCAGTGTGAGAGCCCCACATTTGTCTCCCTCTCAGGCAGCCCTGTTCTTCCATCTTGGTCCTACTCTGCAGCTGCCATACACCGCTGGGAGGAATGAGGTGATAAAAGCATGTCACCTTCACCCAGCAGCACTGCGCCACAGAGGAGGTAACAGGAAGCAAACCAGGGAACCTGCTGACGAGCTGCTCAGCGCAATAGCAGTTCCATGAGGCCACAACTATCCCCCCTTTACTTGCTGACCCACTGCTCATTAACACAGGCGGCAGCACTGCTTGCACAAGAACCGACACATGCGGTGCTGCTTTTATTATGCGGTACCTCTTGCGTTGACTTGCTAAGGGTAGTGCGGCAAATCAGAACATCCCAGGGGGCATTTGCCCCTCTGCCCCCGGCCCAGGAATCAGCCCAGAACTACACGGGAGGATCTTGTCAATGATCTCAAGGCAGCTGGGACCATAGTCACCAAGAAATCAATTGGTAACACCATACGCTGTGAAGGACTGAAATCCTGCAGCGCCCGCAGGGTGCCCCTGCTCTAGAAAGCACATGTACAGGCCCATCTGAAGTTTGCCAATGAACATCTGAATGATTCAGAGAACTGGGAAAGTGTTGTGGTTAGATGAGATCAAAATCTAGCTCTTTGGCATCAACTCAAATCGCCGTGTTTGGAGGAGGAGGAGGAGGAATGCTGCCTATGACCAAGGACACCATCCCCACCATCAAACATGGAGGTGGAAACACTATGCTTTGGGGGTGTTTTGCTGCTAAAGGGACAGGACAAGTTCATCGCATCAAAGGGACAATGGACGGGGCCATGTATCGTCAAATCTTTGAGAACCTCCTTCCCTCAGCCAGGGCACTGAAAATGGGTAATGGATGGGTATTCCAGCATGACAATGCCCCAAAACACATGGCCAAGGCAACAAAGTCTCTCAAGAAGAAGCACATTAAGGTCCTGGAGTGGCCTAGCCAGTCTCCAGACCTTAATCCCATAGAAAATATGTGGAGGGAGCTGAAGGTTTGAGTTGCCAAAAAGTCTGCCTCGAAACCTTAATGACTTGGAGATGATCTGCAAAGAGGAGTGGGACAAAATCCCTCCTGAGATGTGTGCAAACTACAAGAATCGTCTGACCTCTGTGATTGCCAACAAGAGTTTTGCCACCATGTATTAAGTCATGTTTTGAAAGGGGTCAAATACTTGTTTCCCTCACTGTATTTATTGTCCATAAGGGTGCAAAAAAGCCTTGTAGTGCAGTCCATGGGTAGTTATAATACATACGTTTAACTACTGTTAGTGATATTGCTTTTTTTTTTTGCTTTTTTTTTTACACCTTTTGGTGTCTTGTTTGTTTGAGATCATGTCGGGATTCTATAAGTAGGGATGCACCGAAATGGAAATTTCCGGCCGAAACCAAAAATTCGGGATCGGTTCGGCCGAAAATCAGATATGAGAATCTGGACCTTGAGGCCAGGCTGAGCCGGGGACTCGCCTGATCCCGAAGGCCAGCCGAGCAAGCTGCTCGGCCAGCCTCCAGGCTGAGGCGAGCCCCTGGCTCGGCTGGGCCTTCATTCGGTTTTCTTTAGATCATTTGCCTTCCTCCAGTCCAGAAGAAACCACTGCTGTTTCAGGGGTTACGAAAGCACCTGGATTTTTTCTGTCCTCAGAGCAACCGCCATTATAGCTATTATGCATATGTTATATATGGTATATGTTAACCGAATAACCATTCATAAAGCTATTTATGCTATGGCCAGCCCCTTTGGAATTAATTTGAGATACTAGTCAATTGAGTAGAGAAACCCTGTTTTTTTTTTGGGGTTTTTTTCAGTGAGCCAGCAAGCATTAATAGAGTGCTTCTAATAATGCAGTTTGCAGTTAGTGTGTTTTTTTTTTTTTTTTAAATCTCTTTAACAGGTCTATTCACTAAAGGTGAAACTCAGGAGAATGACTGGAGAAGTGAAAATTCTAGGTCAAAATAACCAAACCAGAAAAATTCTCCCATTTATCTCACTTTCCAATTTGGTCTAGATTGTTCTCTTCTCCTGACAATTCTCCTGAGTTTCACCTTTTTAGTGAACAGACCTGTAAAAGATCTGCAATCTATGGTCATCAGTTATTTTATGCTGTGCTTCAACTCTGAGTTGTGTATGCAGAAGGACTAAGTTAGAAGTAGTCAGGCGAGCCCCCAAGCCTGGAGGACGGCCGAGCAGCCTGCGACAGCCGGAGGAGTGTCACCGCTGGAGCTCAGGGCCGATGTAGGAGGATGTAGGTGAGTATGTGTAGGCAACATGAGCAGGCAGCTCGGCCAGCCTCCAGGGGGAAAGGGAAAGTTTCGGCAGATTTCTTTCGGCTGAATTTCCATTTCGGCCGAAACCGAAAACACCATTTTCATCCGATAGTTTTCAGTGGCCGGAATTTCTGTGCATCCCTAGCCATAAGTAACATTTTTGGCAACAGAACGTGGGAGACTGAACCCTGTAACCACTTCTAACTTTGTCCTTCTGCATACACAGCTCAGAGTTGCAGCACAGCATAAAATTACTGATGACCATAGATTGCAGATCTTTTACAGGTCTGTTCACTAAAAGGTGAAACTCAGGAGAATTGGCAGGAGAAGAAAACAATCTAGACCAAATAGCCGAATGGAAAGTGAGATAAATGGGCAAATTTTTCTGATTTGGTTATTTTGACCTAGAATTTTCACTTCTCCAGTCATTCTCCTGAGGTTCACCTTTTAGTGAATAGACCTGTTAGTGTGTTTTTTTTAAAATCTCTTTTTAACTGTAAACTGCATTATTAGAAGCACTCTATTAAGGACTGCCCCCGTTCAGCGCAGTGGAGAAAAAAATAATTTGCCAGGCTGCAGGGGGGGGATTACCCCCCCCCTCGCCCTGGTGCTGAAAATGTTTCAGCACCAGGGAGAGCACCGCTGAAGTCGGCTCGCAGAGGAAAAAAAAGAGACGCGAGTTAAAACAAAAAAAGACGAAGCTTTTTTTAAAAACGGAACCAAAAAGTTCACCTGAAAAATACCTAAAATATCAATAAATAAAAACACTTATTGCTGCGGATTAAAAAAATAAATAAATGGTTGAATAAAAAATAAATAAATAAAAACGAGAATATTTTTTTCATTGAATCCTATGGGCTTCGTGAATGGAGGTTTTCCTATACACTGTCTGGTCTATTCAAAGAAAGGTGAAACTCAGGAGAATGACTGGAGAAACGAAAATTCTAGGTCAAAATAGCCAAACCACAAAAAGACTATCATTTATCTCACTTTCCAAATCAGAATGATTGTTCTCTTCTTCTGGTTTTTACCTTTCTCTAAATACCCCTGTGTATCTTTTCACTTTTCCCCTGCACACGCCGGTTATACTATACAATGTATCTTTTACACATCTCCCTGCCCGACTTGGCTTTTTATTATACAATGCATCTTTTTCATGTAAACTTGTACTGCATCGTCCAATAAAATTAATTGAAAGGATCGCACATCTGTGGTAAATGCATAAATTCGTCTGGAATCCTCCACCGGTGGTCTGTTGCAGTGGAAGAGGGCTGATTCACCTGCATGTTGTAGGATCGGTCGGACGATATCGGATGATCGCACCATCGCAGGAATACAGGCCCAGTGGACAGCCAGCCTTAATGGCATAATGTCAGATTTCTTCTTTTTGCACAACTTTAAATGTACAGAATATTAGCACCAGCTTTGGGCCAAAAAGGCTGCCGGAAATGGTATCGGCTCTGAAAAAATATAGGTCTATCTGTGTTATAGGTATTCCTAGAGGAGCAGTCTGGAAGCATGGCTCCATCCCAGCGGAGCACCTCTACAACTGGGCTTTCACCTGCATGTCTTTGTTGGAGCTCACTAGGAAAATGCAGAACAACGAACAACCAGCGCGGCTTGATCAACCGGCACCAAACTGACAGCCAACACAGCCATCAAAATGACAACCTTGATGTCACTTTCTTGTTTCTAGGATTAGTTTTAGAATATATGGTCTATTACATAGTTTATAGGTTGTTGTTTTTTGTAAATTATTTTGACAACCAAAGCATTGGAATGTCAACATTGTGTATATATAGTAACAAAGTATATCTAGGGCAGACAAGTCAAGACTGTAATTAAAAGACTGAGGGCTATATTCACAGTTTGTACTAACTTAACCAGAGCTGTTGTAAACTTACCCGAGTCATTATAGTCTATGGAGTTGTTAAGTTTACAACAGCTCTGGTTAAGTTGGCACCAACTTTGGACTATTGCCCTGGAAGTACTCTTGAAGCAGAAGGCCCGTTATTTTCATTAAACATAATAATTTTTGTTTGTTGAATGGGAATACCCACCACCATAGTCATGCGCAAGTGGTGTGCCCAGACACACCCAAATGTTGGATGAAGAGGTCCTTTTTCACCTCCTACATTGACATAGATGTCCTTTATCTGGTTCATGACGAATAACGTAAAATCTGACTGTGTCTCTGATTGCAGGCTCGTTATTTCTAATGAAAAGTTTTCATTTAATAAATGTTCCATGGGTGCACACCCTAATGCAATGGGCTGTGCCCGTCAGTGCCCCACTACTGTCAGGTTTCAATGGGTTATATTGGGTGTGAAGTGTGGTGGTAAGGCTGGGGTCAGACGAACGCAGTGTGAACATGCGTTTACCCGCACTTTATGACAGCCGTGGTAGCAGCAAATGACGTCCAACGCAGGCCCACACACGAAGTACGGCTGCACAAAAGTTCGGCGGCGCAACGTAAGCGGCAAACAAACGCATTTTCGCAAGAACGTCGAACCGCTAGTACTGACGTACAGAGTGCGCTGCGTCCGCATAGCAGCGTGTGTGTGTGATTAGGAGACGTCAGACGCTGCTCATGTCCGGCCAACATCACGTCCAGACACCCAAAGTTTCCTGGTTTGGATCCGTATGAAATCACGGCCGAAATTGCGCATCGTATGACCGCTATTGCATATTCCGTGAAAAAGTACGTCCATGCGTTCGGACGCACTTTTTTACGGACGATGCGAAAAAAACGTTCGTCTGACCCTAGCCTAATACTTAATCAGAAAATTAGTTTTAAGTTTCAATACAGTTATATTTTGGTTTATCTTCTTTTTTTTGTATTTAAAATTTTTATTTTGAAAACGTGCTCACAGAAGATAGTATCAACCAGTAAATAATGGCCATACAAGGCCAAGCAGAGAAAAGCACATAAATATACACAGCAAAAATGAATAGGTAGGTATTGAAGGGAGAATGTGTCTAAGCTAGCACAATTCGGGCGCACCAATCCAGGGGAAGTGGGAGTATGGGGTAAGGACAAAGTTGGGACTGCCCAAATATCGTGGCATACCCGGCTCGCCCCGACTACCCGAAGAGGCCCGGGGGCCATGGTAGAGGCCACAGGGCTGGGAGACCTGGGGCCAGGAGGACGCTCAGAGCCTAGGTAGTCGCCATAGTTTCTCGCCCAAGTTACTACCCTGTGTCCCATTAGAGAGAGAAAAAAAAAAGAAGAGGGATACGGAAAGGACCCGAAAACTCTGGGAGTCATAAAACAGGGGGGTAAGACTGTGTGATAAGGGGGGGGGAGGGGGGAACGGTCAGAAAGGCCATGGGGAACTGCAGGTAAAGTCCATCAGGAATAAAATAAAAAGAGTCACGTAAAATGTGGCAGAGGGCTACTCATCAGGGGAAACAGAGAGAAAAGATCTGGAGAAACTCAGCAATCAACCGGGGTCCTGTGGTTGGTCTCCAGACACTGGCGGTTCAGCTACAAGTCCCAGCCGGGACACAAGAGCGTGCGCTTCATCCAAGGTCGTCGCCGTGAGGGTCCCACCAGCGGAGGATACAAGAAGGGAGCCCGAAGATCCCAACGATATCTGACACCATGATGGCGAAGCAAGGTGGTGATCTCCTTATAACATCTACGGGTTTCCAGCATCAGGAAAGGCAGGTCTCGAAAGACCGTGAGGGCACTGGAGGCATAGGCGACTCGAAAAGTGGGGCCAACCGCCTTCAGAATCCGGGAAAGTGTCTGCCCATCCCATGCCATCAGAAGTACATCTCGGGGGGCCTCTGCGGGGGCAGTAGCCACTTTCCGGAGGCGGGTAGCCGATAGTACCAGCGGGCCAGCCAAGTTCTAAGAGGTTGGCAGGAGGTGTGTAACTAGGCCCTCAGTATAGCGAAGGAGCTCCTTGCCAGAAACACTTTCAGGTATACCCCTGAGCCCCAGGTTACGCCGTCTGTGTCTGGACTTAAGAGCCATCATCGCAGATCCAAGCCGAACAACCTGGCATTGAAGATCCGCAACTCGAGCATCCGTCGCCGTCTGTGCGGTCTCTGCTTCTGAAGCTCGGGAATCAACCACCTCGATCCTAGCCTGAAGGATTTCGACAGTAGAGCGTACCTCTTGTAAGTCATGTCGCCAAAGGCTATGAAATTCCTCCATGACCCGTCGGAGAGCCGCCTCTGTCAATGGCTGCGCAGCACTCTGCAGCATTCCATAATTTCGGACCGCAGTTGGGAGAGCAGATGTAGAGAGTGAGGGTTCCTCCAGGGGCTCCTAGCCAGGGACGTGCACTCAGGGGTGGCAGGGGAGGCGGAGCCTCCCCTGTCATGCCAGTAAATTAATGAGCTCATTGTGTGTATTGTAATGACATGTGATGTGTGTGTATGTACATTTAAACTGTAAATAAATTGTTATTTATACTCATACTCACCTCTCCTCGCTCCCTCGTTGTGCTTTGTTTCTTCTCTGTCCGCTTTTTTTTTCTCCTGCAGCTTTCACTTTCTCAGTTTGCCGGCTGCTGTGTGTGTGTGTGTAATACACTACACAGACAGCAGGGGCAGCACTGAGCCAGCCTAGGCTACGCAATTTACACAGCCCAACGCTACGCTAATTGCAGAGCTCAGGCTGGTAGCAGGCAAGCTCGTCATTGCCTCCAGGCAATGACAGCAAATGAAGCTTGAGCCAATGGGAAAGCTCCATTGTCTCAAGCAAGTTTTTTTTTTTTTTAAAAAACCCACCATGGGAGGCATTGCTCCCATGGTTTGATTGACGCAGGACAGTCATGTGACTGTCCTCGTCAATCGTGGGGGGTGGGCAGGGAGATCACAGCAGTGTGACTGTGACAAACCCCCTCCAGAAAGTGCTGAGCGCATGTGTGTGTGATAAACACAGCACACATGCGCTCAGCACAGAGGGAGGGGGGGAGGGGGGGTTGTCACAGTCACACACTCTCAAGCTCCAGCAGCTCCTCCTACATCACCTGACCTCGTGTCAGCACCACAGAGACACGTGGGACAGGAAGCAGCCGACCTCTTCTCTCTTGGACAGCACAGCCAGTGAGGAGCTGTCTCAGGTAAGTAAGGAGCCCTCCCCTGCAGGAACCCTGTGACTCTGCTGGGGCAAATCCATGAGCTGGGGCACATCCATGAGCTGGGGCAAATCCATGTGCTGGGGCAAATCCATGTGCTGGGGCACATCCATGAGCTGGGGCACATCCATGAGCTGGGGCAGTATATCCATGAGCTGGGGCAAATCCATGTGCTGGGGCAAATCCATGAGCTGGGGCAAATCCATGTGCTGGGGCACATCCATGAGCTGGGGCACATCCATGAGCTGGGGCAGTATATCCATGAGCTGGGGCAAATCCATGTGCTGGGGCAAATCCATGTGCTGGGGCAAATCCATGAGCTGTGGCATATCCCATATCCATGAGCTGGGGCATATCCATGTGCTGGGGCATATCCATGAGCTGGGGCATATCCATGTGTTGGGGCAAATCCATGTGCTGGGGCATATCCATGAGCTGGGGCAATATCAATGAGAGGAGCTGGGGCAGTATATCCATGAAAGGAGCTGGGGCAATATCCATGAGAAGAGCTGGGGCAGTATATCCATGAAAGGAGCTGGGGCAATATCCATGAAAGGAGCTGGGGCAAAATCCATGAGAGGAGCTGGGGCAAAATCCATGAGAGCTGGGGCAATATCCTGTGTATATCTAGCTCTGATACAAGCCAGTGCCTCACCAGCCACTGACCTCACCGCACGTCACTGCTCCTAGCAGGTAACTGCCTCTCCCTGACGACCTGTCTCTCCACAGGACCGAGTTATGCCCAATGACTGCCGGATGTCTGGAACACGAGGGCCTCCGTCTTCCACCTCCCTCTTGCCTTTTTTCCCCATCACTGCCGGGACCGGGATGTCTGATACAGCCACGGTCGTATAGGCCTCAAGATGGGCGCCGGAAGGTGCAGGCCGCAGGGGAGAAAGCACACTCCAATCCTCTCCAGCTGCATCCCCCAAACTGCCCCCCGAAGTCCCGGTGCCCCAAACAATCTCCTCGAGGAGAGGGCGTCCTGTACCCTCAGCAGGAAGGATATATGTACCGGGAATCCGGCGAAGCAGGGCAGAGCACAGAGAGATGCGACCGCTCTCCTCGAGGTCCAGACACCCCCCCTCAATACAGTTATATAAGAGAATCCACCTATCCAGAAGTACAGTTGTGTTCAAAATTATTCAACCCCCACTGAAATTGAGTGTTTTGGCCAGTTTGACATTGATTTTGATCATTCAGTCATCTTGCTTACAATTAAATCAAAGAGGCACGTGTAGGTCAGACAAATATAACATAACATTTATAATGAAATAACCACAAATGTCTTTTCTGTGCTCACATCATTATCAGTTTTATTCAACCCCCAAGTGACATTCAATCTTAGTACAACATCCTTTTACAGTTATAACAGCTTTTAAACGTGAAGCATAGCTTGACACAAGTGTCTTGCAGCGATCTACGGGTATCTTCGCCCATTCGTCATGGGCAAAAGCCTCCAGTTCAGTCACATTCTTAGGCTTGCGCACTGCAACTGCTTTCTTTAAGTCCCACCAGAGGTTCTCAATCGGATTTAAGTCAGGTGACTGCGATGGCCACTCCAAAATGTTCCAGCCTTTAATCTGCAACCATGCTCTAGTGGACTTGGAGGTATGCTTGGGATCATTGTCCTGTTGAAAGGTCCAACGTCTCCCAAGCCGCAGGTTTGTAACGGACTGCATCACATTGTCATCCAATATCTCCTGGTACTGAAGAGAATTCATGGTACCTTGCACACGCTGAAGCTTCCCTGTACCTGCAGAAGCAAAACAGCCCCAAAGCATGATTGAACCCCCCGCCATGCTTCACAGTAGGCAAGGTGTTCTTTTCTTCATAGGCCTTGTTCTTCCTCCTCCAAACATAGCGTTGATCCATGGGCCCAAACAGTTCTAATTTTGTTTCATCAGTCCACAGAACACTATCCCAAAACTTCTGTGGTTTGTCCACATGACTTTTGGCATACTGCAGTCGACTCTTCTTATTCTTTGGAGACAGCAAGGGGGTGCGCCTGGGAGTTCTGGCATGGAGGCCTTCATTACGCAGTGTGCGCCGTATTGTCTGAGCTGAAACTTCAGTACCCACATCTGACAAATCTTTTCTCAGTTCCTCAGCAGTCACACGGGGACTTTTCTCCACTCTACGCTTCAGGTAGAGCACAGCAGTCGAAGTCAGCATCTTCTTTCTGCCACGACCAGGTAGCGTTTCAATAGTGCCCTTTGCCTTGAATTTGCGAATGATGCTTCCTATGGTCTCTCTTGGTATGTTTAACATCTTTGCAATCTTCCTATAGCCATTGCCCTTCCTGTGAAGAGTAATCACCTCTTCTCTTGTCTTCCTGAACCATTCTCTTGACTTCACCATGTTTGTAACCACACCAGTAAATGTCTAGAAGGAGCTGAGTATCACAGTCATTTTAAAGCTGCCTAATTGGTGCTTATTATGCTTTATTGCTGCTCCGTGACATCCACAGGTGTTTTCAATACCTGATTGAAAACACTTGAATGAACCTCTGTTCTTCAGAGTGGTAGTCTTTAAGGGGTTGAATAATTGTGTCAATGAAGAATTTACAAAAGAAACATTTACTACTGTATTACAAAACCAATTGATGTCATTTTAGTTGCATATGGTTCTTTAAAAAGTCCTTGTAGGATTTCATTCTGAATACAATTACAAATGTACACTAAATTTCCTAAAACCCTTTACAGCATTGGGGGTTGAATAATTTTGAACACAACTGTATCTATAAAAATAGACTGCCATAAAGTAGCAGTCTTCGAAAATAAAAATATAAATGTGTAGCTGTGTTAATTTTTTTTTTTAAAACCAATGGCCTTTAAATAATTCAGGCATGGTCTGAGACTAGGGTTTATTCACAAAGCACCAAAATTTCACCAACATTTTGGTGAATTCACTATTCACTGTATGGTCACCGTAGTGCACCGAAGATGGAGTCGCCAAATACCCACGAAAAAGTAGGAGAACATCACCAAAGAGCGCGCAGTGGCCTTGGTGAATTCCGCTGAATTGCAAAAAAATAAACAAAACGGAAGTCTCCTAATAGGTGTTTAAACCAATAAAAAATTATTAACGTGTCTAAATAATAAAAAATGGTGCTTGAAAAAAAATCATACGTTTTATACAGAATTTTGAAAAAGCCTTTTAAAAAAATTTAGAAACAAATTTCGTCTAAAAAAAATACAAAAAAGGTGTTCAAAAAATAAAAAGGCTTTTTGCTGAAAATGAAAAAAAATAAATGGTCTTTTAAAAACAAATCTCTGAAAAATAGGAGAATTTCGCTGGAATTTAGGTGTAGTTCAACGTTCTGTGAATAGAAGACGCACTAGTCTTCTATGGGGAAATTTCAGTGCTGCTGACCGCTGCCAAATTGCAACGAACTGCACCATATTATGCTGTGACTTGACGAATTGGCCCGAAATTCACAGTTCGGTGCAATTTCAGGCCAATTCGGAGGTTAGTGAATAACCCCTTATGTCTTGACAATATATACACAGGGTTATTCAAAGAGATCCGAATTGTGTCCGAAAGGTAACCGAACAGTGAAATTCAGCGTACGGTTACCTTTCCTGGCCATTCGGCTATTCAGAGAGCAGGCAGTTCGCCAAATGTTGGCAAATTGCCTGCACATACGGTGCCTGTTCGGTGTCTGTTCGAGTGCAGTGAAATCCCCATAGAGAAGCAATGCTTAGTCTATTCAGAGAACACCAAACAGCAGTGAAAAGTTGCCGAATTGCCCTGCTGTTCGGTGTTTTCATTTGACAGGTTTATTCAGACGAATCCCATAGGCTTCAATGTTAAAAATACCCCGGTTTTAATTCAAAATCTAATAAACCATTGATTATAATATTCCGCAGTAAAAAGTCTCTTTATTTAAGATTTTGTATGATCTTTTAGGCATTTTTCTGGATTTTTTTCCGAAAATAATTTTTCCGTTTTTTTTTTAATAGTTTTTTCTGTAACAGCCCTTTTTATTATTCATTGGATCTTATATGTAAATTCCAGACATTTTCGTTCTGTAGTTTCTTTGCAAACAGCGTTTCACTTTTAAAACATTCAAGCGTACTGTTTTCTTTTTTCACTCCATTCGTCTGCGGTGTCGGGTTTTTCCGGCGGCTGCTCTGCGCTGTGATCGGCTCCTGCTCGGGTTTCGGCGGGTTTAATCCAGATGTTTTTGTGGGTTTCAGTGTGCCTTCGCCGGGTTTTGCGGTGAGTTTTCGTCGGGTTTGCGGCGGCTTTTCCCTACGACGACCCTGGTGTACTTGCTGAATACAGCGCAGGGTCGCCGAAATGGGGTCGCCAAATTGCACCGAATTGAAGAGAACGAAAAGTCACCGAACGTGCTGTCACTTTTCGATTCTCTTTGAATAACCCTGACAGTGTCATGCCCACTCTAGAGCTACTGGTACAAACCGTTTCTGGTTGTTGGAAAAAAAAGTGAAGATGCGCTTCCCAAACAAGGGCTGAATCTGTCAATGTGCGCCGTATTCAATGTAAAATGTACACCAAATAATTTCTATAAACGGTTTTATCGATTATGGCTTAAAAAGGAAATTATTTGCTGGAGTAAATAGATCTTTCATAACAATAACACTTACAGGTGTCAGGTTTAGCACCTTACAGGTACTGGCCTTTCAGGTAATGAGTCCAATATGCAGGTTTTGGCGGTGCATACAGACGGTTGGATGGAGAGGGATTATTGGAGAACCAGACAGGAGGGCTGTGGGACAGGACACAATGGGACTTACAGGTTGGCTGCGGGTAATTGGGAAAGCAGTCCTTGTGTCCAGATATAACGGTTTGGAGGATAGTGGCTCCTGGGAGAGCACGGTGGGTAGGTAGGGGAAAGCAGATTTTTCTGGAGCTTGTGTGAACAGGTCTTATTCCTAAGAGCAAGCAACAACAATGAAGCAATGCCAGAAGGGAAGCTTGGAGCCTTTATTCATGGATGTGTCATGTGACCTGTGGTGTGTGTGTTTAACTGTTTGTTAACTGGTTCAGGGCTGAGGGCAGCACTCTTCAAGTAGCTGCCACATGCAGGTAATGACACAGGAACGGATCCTGACAGGTACGGGTCCTGACAACAGGTTACTTATAACAACAATGAATTTCAGGTATCTACGGAAGCAAAATTCAACAACAGCAGGCGAAGGTGATGCAAATAATGGCGGACAATGCTGAAAAATGGTACCACCGTTATTCTTCTGTAAAATGATTGACTGCAGCTATTAACCATTTAGCGTTGTTCTACCATTGTTTGCAAAACCAGTGAATGTACTTCAGCAATTTTAACTTGGTGATCTGTTTTGAACTCCGATAGAATTTTCCCATAAATATGGTAAGAACAACGCTAGGCACCTCCGACTGAAAGTACGATGGAATCTACGGTTAAAGCTACACTAAAAAACGTCAGCTGAAACTTTGGTGGAAACAATGAAGGAATCTCTATTGAAAACTATGCTGAGTACCATGCTGGACAACCTCGGCAGAAACTATGGTGAAAAGAATGATGAAAAGTCTGGCAAACTACGATGGAAAGAATGGTGAAAACTATAACGAAATATGGTGGCAGTTCCTTAAATAGAGAAATTGCCATAGTTTTAACGCACTTGATCCATATAGTTCACCAAACCAAAATCACCGTTTTTTTCAATGAAAGAACAGTGGATTACCTGCAACCTTGTAATTATCCACTTTTACAGAACTTTATATGCAGAGATGTATTTTTAGGTAGGCCAACAGGTCCTGGGCCAAGGATGTCAGCGTTTTTTTCCTAATGTTCTTTCCGTCAGAAGTCCAACATATTTGGGGTGCGCAGGTGGACAACAGAGCTGAAAATCAGTAAAACTCCCAGCAATGTGTCTACAAACCAATTTAGTATAGCTTAGAGCAGGGGTCAGCAACCGTTGACCCTCCAGATGTTTTGGAACTACATGTCCCCATGAGGATAAGCACCTCAATAGTTTGGCTTATCATCCTGGGAAATGTAGTTCCAAAACATCTGGACGGCCAAGGTTGCTGACCCTCTGCTCTAAATTGTAATAAATGTAGTTAGAATGGATGTCATTAAGATTCTTTGATCTTCTGTTAAATTTACATTTTTATTGACATTAATAGCCCCTGATAGATCATGACTATTTGAGTTAATTTCATGTTTAGATTTGATATCGGGTAGGGTGGGGGACTTAGAATTTGGAGTCCCTTTTACAGCACCGAGCCAAAATATTAATCTGCTTGTATGTACAGTATACAGTCAGGTCCAGAAATATTGGGACATCGACACAATTCTAACACTTTGGCTCTATACACCATCACAATGGAGTTGGAATGAAACAAACACAATGTGCTTTAACTGCACACTGTCAGCTTTAAATTGAGGGTATGTACATCCAACTCAGGTGAACAGTGTAGGACTTACAGCAGTTTGCAGATGTGCCTCCCACTTGTTAAGGGACCAAAGGTAATGGGACAGAATAATAATCATAAATCAAACTTTCCCTTCTTAATACTTGGTTGCAAATCCTTTGCAGTCAATCACAGCCTGACGTCTGGAACACATAGACATCACCAGACACTGGGTTTCATCCCTGGTGTTGCTCTGCCAGGCCTCTACTGCAACTGTCTTCAGTTCC
Organism: Leptobrachium leishanense; assembly: GCA_009667805.1. Classification (NCBI taxonomy): domain Eukaryota; kingdom Metazoa; phylum Chordata; class Amphibia; order Anura; family Megophryidae; genus Leptobrachium; species Leptobrachium leishanense. The sequence continues at coordinate 89,493,795 of CM019064.1, read as the reverse complement.
TGCTTGTTCTTGGGGCATTTTCCCTTCAGTTTTGTCTTCAGCAAGTGAAATGCATGCTCAATGGGATTCAGGTCAGGTGATTGACTTGGCCATTGCATAATATTCCACTTCTGTCCCTTCAAGAACTCTTTGTTTGCTTTTGCAGTATGCTTTGGATCATTGTCCATCTGCACTGTGAAGCGCTGTCCAATGAGTTCTGCAGCATTTGGCTGAATGTGAGCAGATAATATTGCCCGAAACACTTCAGAATTCATCCTGCTGCTTTTGTCAGCAGTCACATTATCAATAAATACAAGAGAACCAGTTCCATTGACAGCCATACTTGCCCACGCCATGACACTACCACCACCATGCTTCACTGATGAGGTGGTATGCTTAGGATCATGAGCAGTTCCTTTCCTTCTCCATACTCTTCTCTTTCCATCACTCTGGTACAAGTTGATCTTGGTCTCATCTGTCCATAGGATCTTGTTCCAGAACTGTGAAGGCTTTGTTAGGTGTTGTTTGGCAAACTCTAATCTGGCCTTCCTGTTTTCGAGGCTCACCAATGGTTTACATCTTATTATTATCATTTATTAAGCGCCAACACATTCCGCAGCGCTGTACAAGGTGTAATGGGTAAAGACAGGACAATTCTACAACACATACAGGAGACAGGTCAGTATTCCTGCCAGCAGATACATGAGGATATGAGGAACCTATTCCCTTGGGAATTTACAATCTAGATGGTGAGGGGATTAGAAACAGGAGGGGAGGACTGCAGTGATACGCTAATGCAGGGAGAGGTGAGGACTGTTTTTGGGTCGGTCGGATGTCTTGTTACGGAGTCGGGTGGTAGGCTTCCCTAAATAGAAGAGTCTTTAGGGAGGGTTTAAATGAAGCCAGATTTGGGGACAGTCTGATATTGCGAGGAAGAGTGTTCCATAGGGTCAGCGCCGCACAAGGAAAGGCCGGCAATCTGGCATGTGATAGCAGTGGATAAAGATATGGAACACCATAACAGAAATACAAGGACAGGTATGGAAACCCTTATGCATTGATACATGTCCCACTCCCCACTAATAGTGAATAAAATAGACAAGAGAATTCCCAATGACTATTGGAAGGCCTGTGGTTTAAGGGGAACCTATGTGGTGGTTCTGCCCCAAGATGTTATGCTTTTGGAATAAAATAAAGGCTGTCCTAGAGAAAGTGATCCAGAAAGATATACCCCAGATCCATGGTTGTATCTGCTCTCTCGCCCTCTTGTTTCTTTAACCAGGATAGAAAATCAGCTGCTGGTGAAAATATTTCTAGCAGCAAGGAAAGCAGGGGCAGAGAAATGGAAAGCAGTAGAAACACCCAAAGTTAGCCGTGTATACACTATTATTGAACATATTAAATTAATGGATATGTTACGGTTAAAGTCCAAAATGCGGCTACTCTTAGGATTACCCGGGTAATCCTTACATTACCCAGGCGTCGTTAGCATAAATCCGAAGTGAAATGAAAATTCAGTCTTTATTCGGGTAATCTGCAAAGTATCCAGAGGCCTCTGGGTACTTCAGTTTTCTGCTGTGTTTTTCCCAGGTAAAAGGCACATTACCCTAGTGTTGCTGGATAAAGTGTGATGTGCAATGAAACATCGGACTTTATCCGGGTAAACTGCAAAGTATCCAAAAGCCCTGCTTTTATTGGGTTTTCAGCAGGTTACAGTTGACTGAATTGCAAGGATTACCCGGGTAAAGCTGCATACTGTTATCTGACTGATAACAAAATTGTGCTTTTTGTTATTTTTAACCAAATTGTATCCATCGTCACAAACCACACTAAATAACCGTCATGTAACTCTGTGTGTTAATTGTCTGAAAATAAATTTATGAAGATAAAGATATGATATAAAGAGTAACCTAATGGTTATTATGTTTTATAAATGATATATAAGCACATATGACACATAATAAAGATCATGTAATTCTTTAACATCCATATAAGAAACATATCCTGTCACTCTGTATATTCATTATATCCACCTTAATACATTTTAATGTTTAATTGTCTTTTGCCATTTTCATTGATAATATCCATAGATAATAGCAAAATTCCCTTTTACCCAAGCGGGGTTGGATGCTCTGCAGATTAACCAAGTGAAGCTGTGGCTAGTCCTTAGATTACCCGGGTAAAGCTTCAGACTTTTATCTGAACAATAACAAAATTTGGTTTTAACCAGACGGGGTTGGTTAGTCCTAAGATTACCCGGGTAAAGTCAGATTTTTTAATTTTTTTGCAGCTTTGCCCAGCGGTTTTGGGTAATGTCAGGATTACCCAGGTAATCTTAAAATTAACTGCACTTCGAACTTTAACCGTAACATATACATTAACAGCTAAGATTCATTCATCACTCCCTGAACCTGAACGAGGAGGATTGGGAAATATGGGAGAGAAATAATCATAGATTCGAGGAATCGTAATGTTTAAAAGGTATAAAGAAGCAGGATATGTAGGTATGAACGGGTGGGTTATGTTTTGTCTTTTGTCTTGTTTTGTTTGATAATTTTAATTTAAGGCTGGGGTCAGACCAGCGCACTTTTAACGTGCGTTCTGGCGCACATAATTACGGCCGCACTAGCAGCAGATGACGGGCAATGACGGCCAATATACGATGTACGGCCACACAAAAGTCCAGCCGCGCAACGCAAGTGGAATTTGAATGCATTTTTCTGAGAACGCTGAACCGCTAGTACTGACGTACTGAGTGCGCAGCTGCGGCATAGCGGCGTGTTTGCGTGATTAGGAGAGGTCAGACACTGCTAATGTCCAGCCTACATAACGTCCAGACGCAAAAAGAGTTTTATTGACATCCGTACAAAATCACGCCCGAAAATGCGCGTCGTCTGACCGTTTTTGCGCATTCCGTGAAAAAAATACGTCAATGCGTTCGGATGCACTTTTTCACGTTCGCGGGGAAAAATGCTTTCGTCTGACCCTAGCCTAAGACCTGCAAGATAAAAGGTAAAGGTAATGGAATATATAATTTATATTGTTGCATACGAAAAGGAAATGGAAAAAGAATAAAGACTTAGGCTAGGGTCAGACAAGCGCATTTTCGCGTTGTCTGTGAAAAAGTACGTTCGAACGAATGGACGCATTTTTTCACGGAGTACGCGATAGCGGTCATACGATGCGCATTTGCGGCCGTGATTTTGTACGGATCATCAATAAAACACTTTGTGCATCTGGACGTTATGTTGGCCGGACATTAGCAGTGTCTGACGTCTCCAATTCACGCACACACGCCTCTAGCGGACGCAGCGCACTCTGTACGACCGTACTAGTGGTTTTACGTTCTCGACAAAATGCGTTCGTTTTCCACTTGCGTTGCGCAGCCGGACTTTTGTGCGACCGTACTTCGTATATTGGCCCTCATTGCCTGCTAGTGCGGCCGTAATTAAGTGCGCCTGCACGCGCGTTCGCACTGCCTCAGTCTGACCCTAGCCTTAACATAGAGGTAACACGAATATGGAAGTTACTGTATCTAATTGAAATATATCAATTTGTTATTGCAAAAATAAAAGTAAAATAAATAATACAGCATGACTAAATATATATATATATAAAAAGGGAAAACCAGATAAATAGCGTATTGTGATTTAAAACTCCCATCATGCTCAGGCATCACCTGACACAACAGCTGTTCCATATCCCCTGTGATATTCTTTTTATAAATCCTCTTAAAGTGATGAAATGGTTAAAATATTTCTGTATTCGTATATTGTGCACATTATCTTTCACCCTGTGAAAAGATCCTATCTCTGTAATAAAACATTTCAAGCAAAAGCAGCATTTTTTAATAAAAGCAAAATTTGGGAAATTACATTTCTGTGTTATTTTACAGAACTGATAAACCTGCTAGGTCAGAGCTGTCATGTTGAAACTTCCATGATAAGGTTTTATTCTTATTATCCAGGATAATGGGCAGGTTTTTTTTTCTCTCTACAGAAGTATTCCATGAAAAGGCAACTAGGCAGCGGCAGTCATGTTTTCTACAATAGCGTTCCCACACATACTGAAATTCTCGTCATTCCTCCCTCCAAGAAGAACCCAATACCACTGAGTAAATGGAATACCCATTAGCCCAACGCCTCAAGCTCGCAGCCTTGGTGTCACTTTTGACTCTGACCTAACGTTCTCTCCCCACATCCAGTCAGTGACCAAATCCTGTTATTTTCAACTCAAAAACATTGCCCATATCTGCCCCTTTCTGACACAAGACACCGCGAAGGTGCTGGTTCATGCTCTTGTCATTTCACGGCTTGATTACTGCAACTCGCTCCTCATTGGCCTCCCCAACTCCCCGTATTGCCCCTTTGCAATCTGTAATGAATGCAGGGGCCAGGCTTATTTTTCTCACCAGACGCACCTCGCGTACCTCCCCACTCTGCCGGTCCCTCCATTGGCTTCCTGTACGTTTCAGGATACAGTTTAAAATACTGATGCTCACGTTCAAATCACTCAATAACTCAACCCCTCCCTACATGTCTTCGTTACTCCGCAAGCACGTCCCATCTAGACAACTCTGTTCAGCAGATGATCTCCACCTGTCATCGGTCTACACACACATGTCCAACTCTCGCCTCCAAGACTTCTCAAGGGCAGCACCGGTCCTATGGAATGACTTGCCTCGCCCTATCAAACTCTCCCCTGACCTTCAGGCCTTCAAGAAATCCCTCAAAACCCATCTCTTCAGATTAGCGTACCACATCACTAATGCAACTCACCCTCTGCTCACCTACTCACACTTGATTGAAGTCGCTTCTGTAACCTCATCATTCCCAAACCACTGGCACTAATGATCCTGCTATCTAGTGAAATTCCCCATGTCTTCCTCAACCCCAATCCCTCTAGACTGTAAGTTCCTATGAGCAGGGCCCTCTACACCTCTTGTTTCCATCATATGTCCGTTTATATGTATCTCGTTCCCTTTGCTTATTGTAAAGTGCTGCAGAAACTGTTGGCACTATATAAAATGAAGATAATAATAATAATATTAAGAAGTGGTGCGCTTCAGAAACTATGAAAGCAGGCTCTCTGTCAACACACAGAAATAGAAATACTGACAAAGGCACACAACACTGGCAGAGGCGCAGACACATATATAAAATTTTAACCACTTCGATGCTGAGGACGCGCTCAGCGCGGCCTCAGCATTCCCGCTGGTATGCGGAGGACGCGCTGAGCGCGTCCTCCCATTGGGGTCAGCGTTCGGCCGGGTTCCGGCCGATCGCTGGCCCCTCCGGTGCGGGCTGACATCCTGGATGTCAGCCCGGCATCCGGAACAGCAGCCGCCGGAATTTGGTGTCATCGCGGCAGCGCGATGACACCAAATTCAGGCGCCCCCCCCGCATGTGCGGAGGAGGCGCCTGAAAGGGAGGGGGGGAGGTCCTTCGGACCTCTCTCCCTCCCGATCGGCGGCTCTGCGGGGGTTAACCCAGGCATCATTTGGAAGGGCACAGACTGCCCTTCCAAATGATGCCTGGCATTAACCCCTGGGGAGCTGGATCGCGAATCGGCGCTGAAAAGCGCCGGTTCGCGATCCTTTCCCGGAGCTGGCCGACATCTTGGATGTCGGCCAAGCCTCCGGGAACTCCCCCTGAGGACTGGCGTCATCGTGTGTAGCACGATGACGCCAGTCCTAGAGTTAACCCTTAACTGCCACCAACGGTGGAGATAGGGAGTTCCAATGAACTCCCTATCGAGGGAGTTCCAATGAACTCCCTATCGCCCGATCTGTGGCAGTTAGGGGTTAAATTTTGGTATGGTTGGATCGGCCAGAGCATGGCCGTTCCAACGATACCAAACATGAAAGTGAAAAAAGTTGTAAAAAAAAAAAAAAATTAAAAATAAAAATAAAAATTTTTTTTAAAAAAAAATTATAAAAAAAAATAAACACTTTTTTTTTATTTTTTTTGGTTTGTTAGTGTAGCAATATTGTTCCCATTTCAATTATAATGTGAACAATGATGCTGCACTAACGATTTTTGTATGCGGTGCGTTTGTTAAAAATAGTGTAATTTTCCCCAAAAAAAAATGTAACGAGACCCCATCTCTAATTTTTTTAACAAGCGCACCCCATACAAAATATAACCGCAATTGCTCGCATGTTAAAATGTGAAAAAAAACACTTTACACATTGTAAATTATTGAAAATACATATTTTATTGCATTTTTTGTTATAATATACAGACATGACATAACGTATACATATAATAATGACATATTATGAATCTACCGAGTCTGACGGAAAGAACGATATATAATATGTCTGGGTCATATACTAAAATAAGCCTTCAAAACACGTTTAAACATAATGCGCAAAACAGGTAAAAATGACCTCAGCACAGGGGCGGGAAAAGCCTCAGCAGCGAAAGGGTTAAGTAGCAACAAACCCTCCTGTCAATACATACAGAGTCTTATAATGGGTGTCAATGCTTACCCGGAGAGGCCAAATCCAACCAGGGCTTGTCACAAAAAAAGCAAGGGCACTCCACCACTTTCAGTGCAGTGCAACTTTATTGGAGAATCACCGAAGACAATATCAGGGTTATTCATAGCGCTCCGAATTGCTTGAGAAAGGTAACCGAACACTGAAAATCAGCGTTCGGTTACCTTTCTTGGCCATTCGGCTATCCAGAGAGAAGGCAATTAGCCAAATTCTGGCGAATTGCCTGAACATACAGTGCCTGTTCGGTGCCTGTTCGAGGGCAGTGAAATCCCCATGAAAAAGCACTGCTTCGGCTATTCAGAGAACACAAACCAGCAGTGAAAGGTTCCCGAAATGCCCTGCCATTCGGTGGTTTCATGCGGCAGATTTATTCAGGCGAATCCCATAGGCTTCAATGTTAAAAATATTCCCGTTTAATTCAATATCTAATAAACCGTTCATTATAAAATTCTGCAGTAAAGAGTCTCTTTATTTATAGATTTTTTTTATAATATTTTAAGCATTTTTCTGGATTTTGTTTTTTAAAAAAAAAGTCTGATTTTTTTTTTTAAATTTACTTATTTTTTCTATAACAGCACCTTTTTATTATCATTCCCTGGACCTCATATGTAAATTTCAGACATTTTCGCTCATTAGTTTCTTTGCAAACAGCGTTTCACTTTTCAAACATTCAAGCAAACTGTTTTGCTAATTTATTCACTTCATTCGTCTGCGGTATTGGCTTTTTCCGGCGGCTGCGCTGCGTGTGATCGGCTCCTGCTCGGGTTTTTCTGTGGTTTTCGCCGGGATAATCCACGTTTTTGCGGGTTTCGGCGTGCATTAGCCGGGTTTTTGCAGTGACTTTTCATCGGATTTGCGGCAGCTTTTCCCTGCACTTCGACGGCCCTGTGGTGCTTGCTGAATACACCGCAAGGTCACCGAAATGGGATCGCCAAATCGGCCCGAATTGAAGAGAACGAAAAGTCACCGAACGTGCAGTGACTTTTCGATTCTCTTTGAATAACCCTGTTGGGGTTTTTCAAAGACTGCAGTGCAATTCCCCATCGAGATCTAATGGTTAATCTATTTAGGCTAGGGTCAGACTAGCGCAGTTTTAACGTGCGTTTAGCCGCACGAAATCACGGCCGTACTAGCAGCAAATGACGTCCAATGCCGGGGAACATACGAAGTACGGCCGCACGAAAGTTCATCCGCGCAACGCAAGTTGCAAACGAACGCATTTTTTCGAGAACGTCAAACCGCTACTACTGACGTACAGAGTGTGCTGCGGCTGCATAGCGGTGTGTTTGCGTGATTGGGAGACGTCAGACGCTGCACACGTCCGGCCAACATAACGTCCAGACGCAAAATGGTTTTATTGATGATCCGTACAAAATCACGTACGAAAATGCGCATCGTATGACCGCTTTCGCGCATTCCGTGAAAAAATACGTCCGTTCGTTCGACCGCACTTTTTCACGTTCGCGGGGAAAAATGCGTTCGTCTGACCCTAGCCTAAGAGAGCGCCGAAAAGCACCGAAAAGTTGGCGAAATTCCCAGATTTCTGTGATTTCGTTCGACAGGTTTAAACAGGCGATTCCCATAGGTTTCAATGTGAAAGCATTTCCCCGTTTTTACAAAATATTTATTCAACCATTTTTTTCATTTGCCGCAAAAAATCTATTTATTCTCTAGGGGCCATATTACATTCCTCGTGCATCGGTTTTGCGCGCACGCAAATGCGCATTTCTTTTCCCCGAGGACGAAACCATTTGCGCAGAACGTCGTATTTCAACGTTCACGCAAATGATGCGCGTTATCGTTTGACGCGGATGGACTTGCGTGAGCGTGATGAACTGTGCGCGTCCTATACTTAACATTGTGAGCGCAAATGCGTTAAGCGGATGGTATTTCAGTAGATGCGCAACTTCCTACGAACGATGTTTGCGCGCATAATTTTAACGTCTTTGAAAAGCTGGTGTTAACTGCAAATCTGAACGTTCTGGCCGAAACAAAATACACCAGCACGAAAAAAAAATACAGCACAGTGTAGTTACACATTCTACACATACACAAACAAAAAAATTGTGAATTTGTGCATATTTTTTTAATTGCTGCAGCGTATACTCAGATTTATTTTGACAGGCGCAAAAACGTTAGTGAGTCAATCAAGGTGAATTGATGTCAATTAAGGTTCTTAATTCTGATTGGCTGAATCCCGCGAAAAAAACAGTCCGCGCAGTGATTTACATGCGCAACGTTAATGCGCGCGTATTGCACTTCATTTTGCTAACACTGTAATGTGTGCTGTGTATGATGATATCAAAGAGCATCACAGTAATAAAATTCACGCTCATACACAGCGTACATTACTGTGAGTTTATTACTGTGATACAGTAATGTGCAGTGTGTATGAGTGTAACACAGTAATAAAACTCACAGTAATGTGTGTTATGTAAGAGCGTGAATTTTATTACTGTGATGCTCTTTGATACCATCATACACAGCACACATTACAGTGAGTGTCATACTGTGATAGTCTGTGATACAGTAATATGCGCTGTGTATAAGCGTATCACAGAGCTCCACAGCAATAAAACTCACGCTCATACACAGCGGACATTACTGTGAGTTTTATTACTGTGATGCTCTGTGATACAGTAATGTTTGGTGTGTATGAGTGTGAGTTTTATTACTGTGTTACTCAGTGACATGCTCATACACAGCACACATTACTGTATCACAGAGCATCACAGTAATAAAACACACAGTAATGTGTGCTGTGTATGTGAAGTGGAAATAGGCTGGAAGACGGCCGCCATTGTACACAGGCGGCCATCTTGTTCAGAATATTGGTTCACTTGTATATAACTAGACAGGTTTGTAGCTGAGACTAGAATGAGGTATACGTAGAAATTTAGGAATGCGTTTAATTGCTTTTCTGCTAATCTAAAGTCTTATGAAAGATCTTTGCTGTTTTTAGCATGGAGAAGTAGATATTCCAAGGTCGTTGGGCCCGTGAAAAGACGAAGGAGTATAGAAGACCGGGCCCCAGGCCATCTGAATAAACATAGCCGATAGGGAGGGAGGCACTCCCGGAGAAAGACAGCACAAACAAATCACAGACTGTCAAACTAACGAGAAGTGTATCAATTTATAGTTATATGTGGAATGTTCTTTGTGTTCGAATTAATGATGGGAGGTATTAACCCACGTGGGGTGGAATAGAGTGTCATAGGGAGGTGGGCTAATGGGGATGTACCTAATTATGTATTTGGGGCATAAAACCTCATGTCTCTGTGTAATCGGGGCTCACTCTAAGCGATTCAATCCTGTGTGAGCACTTGTGTGACGACACAATAAACTCTTGCCTTTCCTGAAGAGACTCGTGTTTGGACAATCCTTGCTTGTGTCTGGTCCGGCGCCGTTCTGAAAGTGAACCTGTCTGACTCCGGCTACATTTTCTGGGGTCTCGATAGCCGGATAACGGGCCTTTTGCCAAGACACAGGCAACGGCTGCTGAACACAGTGCGGCGCTTGACTGCAGCAGTGCCAGAATCCCGATGGTTGGGGGCGTCCGTTGAAGGTGAGCTGACATCTGCAGGCGCCAAGCAGGATTTCCTGTACAGTGGACCTCATCTCGTCCCAAACAGACCCCCCTGACCCAGGAAAACTGGGACACCAACGAGTCTGAGGAAACAGCAAGCAGCGCGCGGCGATAGGTAACGTGTCTTCTATGTTTTGTATGTCTAAAGGAAATACCGGTATCTAAGGGAAACGTCCGACTGCGATAGACGGATAAGAGGATGCGATGGCCACCATCCTATTGGCATATCTTTCCCGCCGCTGGTAGCGCTGACATTGCTAAGGAGCCAGAGTGGCTAGCGGGCGTCTGGATTCGGGGGAATTGAATGCCAATCAAAGGGTAGTTCTGTATGAGAGGGAGAAGGTAGCTGCGTGGAGTTGCATAGTTCAGTGTTTGTAAATAGAGCTTCGCCACGTGGGTAAAAGGGAAGGAAGAGGGATTTTTTTTTTCTGTGACTGGGCTAAGAGCCTGAGTCAGTGCCTAGTGTGTACGCCGTATAGTGACAAGGAACGAGGTGCACATAGCCACAAGCAGTCAAGAGTTAGAGTTCAAATTACGGGGTATAAGGAGCCACTAAGGAGGGAATACGTCCTCGGCTAATGGAAAGAGTTGAAGTGATATATGTTCTGTATTGTGCTGAAAGTATCTGATACGGAATGTGTTGTGAATGAATTGACTTGAGTGCTGTGAGTGAACGTGCGCCTACTCGCTCCACGAGGAAGCAAATACAGATTTGACCCAGATAATTACGGTTTCGGCTCAGGCGACTGCAGTCGGCTACTGAAGGGGGAAGCGTATGTGGATGCGGATAAATTGTTGACTGAAGTATCAGACTGTAGATTTTAACTGTTGTTGAAATAAGATATTTGTATCGCAAAAAGTATTGTTTTCAGGAGTGACAATGGGTAACGGGTCATCTAAGCCCAAGAAGGTAAAGGAGGGTGAGATGCCCCTAGAATATATGGTGCGGAATTTCGAAGCATTATATAAAAACGTATGATTATGGTGTAGAATTGACAAAAGAGAAATTAAAAGTAATGTGTACAGTTGTGTGGCCGTTATTAGTCCCAGGATGGCCAGAGCAGGGGTCAATGGACCCGGAGTTAGTACAGAAGGTACACTCCCAAGTTACAGAGCAGTATGGACATCCTGAACAATACCCGTATATAGATATATGGAGATATTGCATTAAAAACCAGAGTCATTTTATAAATGATAGCGGGGAGGAATAAGAAACAGGACCCCCAAAATAAGGGAGATAGAGAGGCTCCACCAGAAAAGATTGAGATGCCGATGGGAGCATATATAAATTAATTAATATTTCACGGAGTGAGATAGTTGCGGTGCTGTATAGTTTATATGTGTGGTTCAGACTGATTTTGTCCGATTGTGTTTTTAATTGATCATTAAACTGTTCAATTAAAAGTTGAGATTGAGCGTCGTCCCTGGTGTAATAGGCCCCCTCCTTTTTCTGACAGACTGTTTAAAGAGGGGAGGAGGAGGAGGGAGCAGTTTGTTTTTCTTTGCTCTCTGAAAGGTGGAAAAAATAACCCTTTGTGTACTTGTGCAGAGTACTATGTTAGCTAATTTTAGTGTGTGTTACAATAGAATATTTGTCTGAAGTCGGTTGAGTGCAAGATATATGTTTATATTTTGTGTTGATATTATTCAGAGCTAGAATTAATAGTAATAGTATACAATATTGCCTACTAAAATATAAAAATTTATTAACAAACTAAATTGAAATATATGAAACGGTTAGAAAAATTAATTCGAGAAATAATTAAAGTAATTTTTCTTTACTGTTTTTACAAGGTATGTTTTTGTTTGATTTTTGATGGAATGATTTATTTTTATTGTTTTTTTTTGATGTAGTATTAAGAGTCTGTTTTGGGCTATGGAAAATATTTCTGAGAATATTATTTACACAATGTGTATATGTATATGCCCGAATGTCCCATCCAGCTCCTGGGGCGGGATATTTTTTGCAAATTGCAAGCCCAAATTATGTTTTTTTTTTTTTTTTTTTCCCGGGGGTCACGTTCAATTAAACCTGCCGGAGGGTGGCAGTTTTGTTCGGTAGTATAATCCAGCCAGCCCGCACAACCCCCAATCTGTGAAAATCGCAGTAGTTATGCCGAGGGAAGAAGAATGGCGCACGGCACCTACTCTGTCTGCCACGCTGGATCCGCACGCACTACTCCTTGGAATTCCTGAGGTGGGGGCGGAGGACAACCCGCCCAGATTAGTTGAATTAAAGTCCGGCGCAATACCGGTGGCTCTAAGACAATATTATATCCCAAAGAAAGCCAAGCAGAATATACAAATATATTTGCAGAGATTTAAAGACTACGGTATATTGAAATTCTGCGTGTCACCGTGGAACACACCATTGTTCCAGCAAGACAACTTTTTTTTTTTATTTTTTTTATTTCTCAGTGGGAGGTATCTACAATGGATGCGCGCTCAGCCAGGACCTTTTGTCCTTCCACGCTACAGTATGTTGATTAATTACACTGGTTTCCCCCACAGAAAAAGACTGTTTATCTGTCACAAAAGTTTTGCTACATCTGCTAAGCCAAGCAGGTTACAGAGTGTCTAAAAAAAGGAAGCACAAATATGTAAACAGAGTGTAAAATACCTGGGATTCCAGTTAACAGGTACCAAACGTGCACTAGGGGCAGAAAGGAAAGAAGCAATGTGCCGCATACCCCAACTAAAGACCAGGAGACAAGTCCGTGAATTCCTGGGAGCTGCAGGCTTCTGCCGCCTGTGGATCCCCAACTTCGCAGAAATTGCCAAGCCGCTTCATCAAGCAACCAAGGAAAGAGAATTAGACCCCTTTCATTGGGAAGAAGAGCAAACCGCAGCGTTTCTGAAATTAAAGACTCTGCTGATGGAAGCTCCTGCGCTGGGTCTGCCAGATCATAGCAAGCCTTTCCAGCTGTTCGTACATGAATATAACCAAACAGCAACAGGAGTATTGGTCCAGACCTTTGGCTCGTGGCTGAGGCCTGTGGCCTACCTCTCCAAGCAACTCGACCCTGTGGTCTGCGGCCTACCCCCATGCCTGAAAGCAGTGGCTGCCACCGCAATGCTGATAGCAAGAAGCAGACAAGCTGACCCTTGGACAAGTTCTTTATGTCAAGGTGCCCCATGCTGTCAAGGCTCTGCTGGATGTCAAAGGAGGTTACTGGTTTAGCAACAGCCGGATGACGAAGTACCAAGCCATGATGTGTGAAAATCCACGGGTTCATTTGGACCTCATCGCTACTTTAAACCCTGCTACTTTACTGCCTGACTGTGAAGAGGATCCAAATTATGAATGCCTCCAAGTCATGGAAGAAGTGTTCAGTAGCAGGCCAGATTTGAAAGACGTACCCCTAGACAAATACGATCTACAGCTATATGGATGATGGAAGGAAGTCTCCGGCTATGCAGTAGTCTCAACAGAAGAAGTTATCAAAGCAAAGCCACTGCCAGGCCATACATCGGCACAACTAGCTGAAATAACAGCTTTAACCAGAGCCCTTGAAATTTCTGAAGGCAAAAGAGTAAATATCTATATAGATTCCAAATACGCCTTTATGACAGTCTATGCACATGGCGCACTCTACAAAGAAAGAGGCCTACTCACGTCTTCAGGACAATAAATTAAATATGCTGCAGAAATCACGGCCCTCCTGGAAGCAGTGTGGAAACCAAGTGCTGTCAGCATCATGCACTGTCGAGGCCACCAAAAAGGCCGTGATGAAATTCCAAAAGGTAACAGACGCGCGACCAACCCGCAAAAGCAGCTGCAAAACCGCCACCACCAACAGAAGCAGAAGCTCAAGCTAAAGTACTGATCTGCAAGCAAGAGCCTCAATCTTCCATGCCAAATTACGAGTTCTATATGAATTTAAAAAAAAAAATTTTGAACCCCACGGCGAGTTCATTGAAATAATATTGAACAAATGGCAAGATGATTATGAACTGTTAGAACTCAATTATGATTATATCCAATGGTTTTTCCAACTCGAACACAAGGCCGAAATTTCTACTCTACTCCCCTAAATCCGCAAGAGACATGTCTAATGGTTAACACCTCAGAAGTTCAGCAAAGACTGCGCAGAGTCTGCAACATGAGGCTGAAATTCTTCGGCGTAAAAAGTGGGGGAGGAGGAAGACAAAGAAATAACTGAAGTTGAACGAGCAGAAAATTGAAATTTCGCGTCACGTTTTGAAAATTTGACAATCAATTCTCACAATAATCTACGAATCACACGAATACTGCACAGTCTAGGAGAATTTATCTGGGGAAATTATGGAGAATTGGCACGATACAAACCAAAACCAGTGGTGGCTGCACTCCTACCGGCGCCACTGAGCGAATGGACATCTGTGTACTCAGAGAAAGAAAAGAAGTGGCTGACAGACGAACCCGGAGGGTATGGAGAAGATGGATGGTTCCAGATGGAGAACGGACTAATAGTCCTACCAGCAACACTGGCTCCTGAAATCGTAAGAGCACTTCACGCAAGTACCCATGGAGAAGAGAAATGATGGAGCAACAGTTGGAGCCACATTTCTACGTACCAGGATTGTCAGCAATCTGCAAAGCAACAGCTCAGCAGTGTGTAACATGTGCCAAGAACAACCCGAGAACAGGCCCCAAAGTTCGGGAAAAGTTGAAAGAATGAACCGTACCCTAAAGACTTTGATGTCCAAACTGTGCCAAGAGACGTCACTAGGCTGGTTGGACTTACTGCCGATAGTCCTTTTGCATTAGGTGCAGACCAACCCCCCAATTGAAGCTACGTCCATACGAACTTATGTTTGGACAGCCAACCCCTCTGATTAATGGACTAAGGGGGGACCTTCGGGCATTGGGAGAAATTAAACTAAATGATCAGGTAGTAATGCTGGGTAAATCAATGCAGAAGTTAAATATTTGGGTGGGGGATAATATACCGTATTCTCTGTATCCTTCACTGTATGAGTATTGTCCGGGTGACTCAGTATGGGTAAAAGAGTGGAAAAATGATCCACTAGGTCCAACATGGAAAGGTTTTTATTTTGTCCTGTTATCAACCCCTATAGCAGTAAAGGTTGCCGAGGTGGTCCCGTGGATACATCACTCCAGGGTAAAAGCAGCCGCAGCCAGTCCTGAACCAACATGGAAGGTTGTTACCAACGAGACCAACCCACTGAGGCTGAAGCTGACAAAGACCACAGCCATGAGCATCTAAATGATCCTAACCCAGATAATACAGAGGATCAACAAGTGGGTGTTTTGATGGGCACAGGTCCTGACCACCCGCCAACGGGGGATACCCACAGGGTGCTTTTTAGGGGCCGGCCCCCACCCTTGATTATCCAGAAATGTTCTTTACTTTTGAAATTCCAGTGGGGAGGGATTGGGTTTATGTGACTGTAAAAAGAATTGCCCAAGGAATTCTGACACTCGGGGCATTTGTGGTGCTGATTTTATATTTTGCTAATTTGATTTATGGACTCTCGCGTGGAGTATGCTCTAATTGTACGGGCAATGTGGGGAAAGTGGATATTTCCCATATCTGGAATGGTACGCACCCGGTGATGGAGAACCGTACCATGTGGAGACAAAAACGAGAGGCGCTATCTGGAACCAACCCAAGAGGACACTTACTTGTGCAATTCAAATATGACTATGCTAAAAAGTCTGGGCAAACTGTATGCTGGGTGTGTAGTAGACTGCACCCAGAGACAATTTATATACCATTTGCCTCTGTTCCAATGAATTTGAGTATGTTTGTATCAGGGAAAAGACAGAATCAGTCAGTCCCGGGTACCCTATAATAGGACCAGTGTATCCACCAGAATGGTGTTTTCAACTAGGACCAGATAAAGAAACAAATAACGAGAGGGGTTATGTAACTCAAGTCAGTTCAACTGGACATTATACATTTACATATTCAAAACAGGACAAAAGGCGATTATTTATACATACGATGCAGGCAACTCACTAGAGACCAAGAGGCGGTGATTGGGAATGTGACCAATGGGAGGCAGGGTGCAGTGGATATGATGAGACGGCTGAGACATTTTGCGATAGAGATATCAAAGGGAACACTACATTTATTGCTATTTATAGTGAAAGGAGGATACCAGGTGTGCTGTGAAAGGGTGTGTTACACATAGGTACCACCAACAATAACGGGAATGTGTTATTTGGCTAAGCTGGTCCCAATCCAGAAACTAAGGGAGAAGACACAAACACAGACACAGAACTACACCCTAGGTACCCACTGGTGTTTGAAAGACCGAAGAGAGAATTGTTTGCGAAGATGGATCGAATATGGACATGGTTGCCAGTATGGACTGGATGGGGAGGAGAGATGATGAGGAGATTGAATAGCTATGTCAATCTGATGGATGAGATTCTGAATAGGACCAGTATGGATATCCAGCTGTTGAATCTGGAAATGCGTGAGTTATGAAAGGTGCAAATGATATATGAAATGGCGCTTGAGCAGATCAGTGCGGCCTTGAATGGATTGTGTGAAATGACAATGCACTATGAATGTTGCACCTTCATCAGAAACACTACACACGAAGTCCCAGACTATTACCAGGTAATTCAAGATCATCAGGAGAAGGTAGCACAGTTGCAGGGCACAGCCAGGAGGATTGCTGCCGAAGGCTGGAATCCGCTCCGGGGGTTTGGGGCAATGGAGAATGGTTTGGTTCCATCTTGAGATTCATCTCAAAGATTGGATCCATGATACTCATGATAGTGGTGATCTTGATCATAGGGATACTGATATACCGCATAGGGCTATGCATATGGCCACTGTGCAAGTCAGCACTGATAATTCCACAGGGTATGTTCCCAGTGAAAGAAACCCCCCTTTTTCAGTAGTTTCAGAATAGTGGAGTGTAATGGCTACAAGTGCCAGGAAAAGATCCTGACACTTGAGCCAAGGGGGGAATGAAGTGGAAATAGGCTGGAAGACGGCCGCCATTGTACACAGGCGGCCATCTTGTTCAGAATATTGGTTCACTTGTATATAACTAGACAGGTTTGTAGCTGAGACTAGAATGAGGTATACGTAGAAATTTAGGAATGCGTTTAATTGCTTTTCTGCTAAATCTAAAGTCTTATGAAAGATCTTTGCTGTTTTTAGCATGGAGAAGTAGATATTCCAAGGTCGTTGGGCCCGTGAAAAGACGAAGGAGTATAGAAGACCGGGCCCCAGGCCATCTGAATAAACATAGCCGATAGGGAGGGAGGCACTCCCCGGAGAAAGACAGCACAAACAAATCACAGACTGTCAAACTAACGAGAAGTGTATCAATTTATAGTTATATGTGGAATGTTCTTTGTGTTCGAATTAATGATGGGAGGTATTAACCACGTGGGGTGGAATAGAGTGTCATAGGGAGGTGGGCTAATGGGGATGTACCTAATTATGTATTTGGGGCATAAAACCTCATGTCTCTGTGTAATCGGGGCTCACTCTAAGCGATTCAATCCTGTGTGAGCACTTGTGTGACGACACAATAAACTCTTGCCTTTCCTGAAGAGACTCGTGTTTGGACAATCCTTGCTTGTGTCTGGTCCGGCGCCGTTCTGAAAGTGAACCTGTCTGACTCCGGCTACATATGAGCGTGAGTTTTATTGCTGTGGAGCTCTGCAATATGCTTATACACAGTGCATATCATTTATATATGATATACACATACTCACTTAACCCCTCACACAGTTTTCACCACACACACACACGCTCCTCTCCACCCCAGACACCTTCTTAGTCCCCACACTCACTTTGACTTCCTCCCCAGACACTTAATGCCCCAAACACACATACACACTACTGCCCCCCCCACGACTCTCTCAACCTCCCTACTTTAGCTGCTGCTTACTCCATACTGGGAGGTTTCAGGTCTGCAGGCATGTGGGGGTGGGGCTTCTCTCTCCGTGTGTGCAGCAGCTCTCAGAGTCGTCCCCTGACAGCATTGTGCTCGAGGGGCCCCAAATCTGGCAGCATGCCAAACTACAGGGGGCCCTCACGAGGCCACGATCAGCAAGAGGAGTAGGAAGGGCCCCATCCACAGCTGGTGGCTGAACTGTCATAATAATTTTACAAACAGAAAAAGGTAAGTTTTTAAAAAATTATTTATAAATTTAGAGAAAAGTAAATTTTGTACTAGACAGCTTTAATTAAATATGGCTAATCCAGAGGAAGGTGAAAAACACCTTGTGAAATATCGAACAAGGTGAAAAAATTCCTTCCTGACCCCCAATAATGGCGATCGGTTCACTCCCTGGATCAGCCTCCTCATGTTTACAGCTGCATATCACTGGAGCCGCTGCCTGAACCCTCCATGCAATACAGAGAAATGATCACCTGGGAAAAGAGCTTGCAATCTAATACAAAGGGTACAATACAGAGAAATAAGGTCCTGCTTGAAGAGCTTACAATCTAATACAAAGGGTCCAGTACAGAGTTATATTGTTGCTCCACGTTAATGACTGTCTCACTTGTTATGTTGCTCCTCATTTGTAACGTGGAGGGCCAGGAGGGCAAACGGTTGATTTTCTTATGGTCATGTGCATAATATATATGTATATAGCCGATGTGCTGTACTTCTTGCCCCAAACGGTGAAAAGGCACGATATGCCAGGGCTGGCCTGACAATGGAGCGTTTAGGAGCAACCACTCCAAGCGGCAAATTTTTTAGGGCGGCATATTTTTGCCGTCGCACAATTTTATTGATCAGCACCGCCACGCCGGCATGTCTTGGAGGCCGGCACAGTGGACGCCTACCCCACCCACACACATTATTGCAGCCAGTCAGGAGAGCGAGAGCGGCATTAAGGTGCGTGTGGGCGAGCCAGATCTCATTCTGCAGCACAGCAGCTCTGCTGCCCGCCCACACACACCGTAGTCTCTCTCTTACCGCCGTTCTCCCACACCTGACCACATGTGTGTGGGCGTGGTTGGAGGGGTCACAGTGCCGGGTCGACGTTGGGGTTACTGCCCCGAACGGGAGACTGAGGCAGCAGCACGCACACAGAGGGAGCATGCACCAAACTCAGAGAAAATCCGCCCCCACACCTCGCTCCCAGCATCCAGCGACACTCGCCGAGGGACCGGGGGTCTGTCTGTTGCAGTGGAGAATGCTCCGACAGCAGTCGGAGCCAGGAGTGCACATTACTGCTGTCAACCCGGGGGTTGCTCTGTTTAGAGACAATAAGTAATTGTGTATGCGTGCATAAGAGAATCCCATGTAAAGTGAATATACGTGAATGTGTGCATAAGAGAGTGTTATGTATTCAGACAGAATAAGTAAATGCACACATTCACGTATACTCTCTTTAGACATGAGATTCTCTTATGCAAACATTCACAGCCTTGACGTTGGCAGATGAGCTCACACTACAATGGCCATTGCAGTAAACCAAAGACTCTAATTGTGTTTTGTTTCACACTGTGTTATAGGAATAAGCGCAGATGACCCCTTTTTTCTTGTTATGTTTTATACATGTTGCTGGGCTGGATACATCTGGTGGTTGCAGCCGCCACAATGGGGAATAGGCGAGACCCCGCTCTTCCTGTACTATATATCTGGGGTCTGTGTATTTATATAGAGAATGAGGCTGTATAGATGTAGTATATGTGGAGCTCTGTTACGCCCATACACATGGTACATTGCTGTGAGTTTTATTGCTGTGGAGCTCTGAAACAGTAATGTGCGGTGTGTATGAGCGGATCACAGAGCTCCACAGCAAAAAACTCACAATAATGTGCAGTGTGTGTGAGCGTGTCACAGAGCTCCACAGCAATAAAACTCACAATAATGTGCAGTGTGTATGAGCTTGAGTTTTATTGCTGTGGAGCTCTGATTCCCTCATACATGTGTAGCGCTCACTCCCAGAGGAGCCGCTGAAATTGAACCTCGGGTCAGTCTCCCCGCACTAGGGAATAAATATACTCCAGCACCGTCGTGGATTTTATAAATTATATAGTTTACTAGAATAAATGGCATATAATGAATAACACGGTATACGTATATATATTTACAGTACTTCGTAATGCGGGAAACGCCCAGCGGAAAAGAAATACAATGCTTCATAATTCGAGAAACACGCAGCGGAAAAGAAATACAATGCTTCGTAATTCGAGAAACGCGCAGCGGAAAAGAGAAAAATATATCTTTAACCCCCTTTGTGGTTGGGGAGTGAGTCCCGTACAGGTTATGTCCCAAAAATATAGGTGTGTGTGTGTGATGGTACCCGGGTACAATATTCAACTGGCCAGTGAATTATTTATGAGGTATCTTCGACTAGTCAAGTTGGGGCCCTGTGGGTTTTTTAAACAAACAGCAGCGTGCTTTCTATTTTCACAACGGCCTGGAAGGCCTCTCACCCATCCGCCAGATACTTGGTGCTCCGCTCGACCCAGGACGTCTCTCCGCTCGATTTTGACTGGGATTCTATGGGTTACCAGATCCGCTGTCTTGCTTTCCTTTAGCTGCCGCAAGATGTCCAGCTCACCGCCTGCACTCCCTGTCAGATCGATCTGCGGTGCTCCTAACTCGGGGTCCTCCAGCTCACTCGATATCAGCGTGGGTATTCTGGTGAATCACTGGGTCTTCCTCTTGTAAGGCTGAATAACCCGGTCTTTATCTCTGTCAGGCCCCAGCTGCGCTCCGGCCTGGTCACTGTCACGCTCTGAAGCACTGTGTCTTGCTTCTCTCACTCCCTGGCGCGCTCTGCCAGCTCTCTCTCCACGAGGCTCAGGATGTCAGCGTCTGTGTCCCACCCACTTCCTGTGTCCGCTCCCAAAGCATGCCGGGAAATGTAGTCCCAATGTTCAGTGTCTCACATCGCACTTGTCTCCCTCCGGTGGCCAAAAACAAGTACTACAACGGCAGGGGATTTAAAACCAGCGCTACACATGTCACGTGTTCTTTTTTTGGGGGGGCAGCATTTCATCCAATGCTCCAGGCAGCACAGTGGCTTGGGCAGGCCCTGCCCCTGGTCTTCGTGCTGAAATCCACAAAGCTTACAGAGACAAACAATCTAATACACAAATACAATACTGAGAATTAATGTTCCTGATCTAATACAAAAAACACAGAGAAATAATGTTCTTGATCACAGAGCTTACAATCTATTCCAAAAGGTACACTCTAGACAAATAATGTTCCTGCTGGCAGAGCTTACAATCTAATTCAAAGGATACAATACACACATATCGCCTCCAAGCAGGGGAGGAGGGTCAGGCTTCTCAAGTTCAAGCCTTTTGCCTCAACTCTGGGGAGGAGGGTCAGGCTTCGCCTCTCCAAACATGGAGGAGGTTCAAGCCTCTGGCCTCAATGCAAGCGGGGGAGGAGGGTCAGGCTTCACACCAACAAAAAGGAAGGTATGTGAAGCCAGTCACCTCAAAGCTTGGCTATATAATCTTGGCCTCTCGCTCCACAAAGCCCAGGAGATGAGTGTCAAGCCCCCAGTCACAAGCTGTGGAGGAGTTTCATGCTTCTCAAGTTCAAGCCTCTCGCCGCAACTCCGGGAGGAGGGTCAGGCTTCTCACATCCAAACTTGGAGGTAGTGATGCACCAAAATTAAAAAGCCTCCAGGCTCAGGTGAGGCACTGGCTTGGCTAGGCCTGGAGGCCTGGATGATCAGGGGGCTCGTCTGAGCCTGGAGGCCGGCCAAGCCTCCAGGCCCAGGTTCGGATGACTGGTTGGGGGGAGGGATGAGATCGCGTTCCACCTACACTCACCTACATCCACATCCACACCTACATCCACCTACTTCGGCCCTGAGCTCCTCCAGCATTGGCAGTCCCATGGTGAGTGGTGACAGTCCTCTGGCATCCAGTTCCTGCTCTCCGTCAGATGCCGGTCGAAGGGATAATGTCACGGAGGTGGAAGCCTTGGACCCTCCAGACAACCGTGTCAAAGGCTTCCGCCTCTGTGACGTCATCCCTGCGTCTGATGGAGAGCGGGAACTGGATGCTGGAGGACTGTCACCACTCACCATGGGACTGCCAATGCTGGAGGAGCTCAGGGCAGACGTAGGCGGATGTAGGTGAGTATGCTGCTTACACATACTCAACTACATCGGCCCTGAGCTCCTCCAGCGGTGCAGTCCTCCTGCATCCAGTGCCCGCTCCGTCAGATGCCGGTTGTGTTGGTTATGTATGAAAGAGGCACTGGAGTCTTGTGAATCTGCAGTAGAGAACTTTACTTTGTGCATATAGCAATAAAACAACTTATAACAGATTAGTCACTGGATATATATCAGGATGCTTCATCATCACACAGCTAGAAAGGAAGAAGGAAGTAAAGCAGAGACAATAGAGACTTATTTCCTGTGAACATATACCAACGAGTTTAGAACACATTTAACCTGTACTAACAGCGCCACCTGCAGTCCATAGTATAATATATGCTGTTGTATCTCCAACACCCCTTCTCAACAGCATGTGCATAATCATACAACATTCAGCTTCTTTTGAAGAAAACAATAACGTTCCTTTGGCAACGGTTTGGTGAGTGCATCTGCAGTCATCTCTTCTGATGGGCAATACTGAATATCGATAAGTCCTTGCTCTTGTGTGTCCCTGAGCAGATGATATTTTACGTCTATGTGCTTGGTTCTAGGGTTGATCCTTTCTGATTGTGTCAACTTTATACATCCCTGGTTGTCTTCAAAGATGGGTATCGGTTTAGACATATCCAGTCCCATGTCTAATAGAAGTTGACGAATCCAAATTGCTTCTTGACATGCATGTGCTGCTGCTATGTATTCTGCTTCAGTTGAAGAGAGTGCAACAGTCGCTTGTTTTCGACTAGACCAGCTGATGGTTCCTTCTCCGTACTGGAAGATGTAACCAGTAGTAGATTTGCGGTCTGTGATATCTCCGGCCCAGTCAGCATCTACATATCCAATTAAGTTTGCATTGGGTGTTGCTGGCAGTCGCAGTTTCATATGAATTGTTCCTTTTAGATACTGTATCACCCTTTTTACGGCATTCCAATCACGTTGACAGGGTGTTGAAACTTTTCTACAGAGTATACTCAATGCTGCGGCAATGTCTGGTCTTGTCACAGTTGCAATGTATAACAATTTTCCAATTGCTTTGCGGTACTTCTCATTGTTAGGTAACAAGTTTTCCATTCCATTGTCTTTCTGATAAGCTGGTTCCATAGGCGTTTTCACCTCTTTTGCATCTTGCATGTGAAACTCTGCTAGAATATCTGTAATTTTCTGACTTTGGTGAAGAAGATAACTTCCGTCTTCTTCTTTCTCGATTTGGATTCCTAAATAGTGAGCAATGTTCCCAAGCTCTTTAATCTCAAAGTTTTGTTTCAATGTGCTAGTTATTTGATCATAATCCCCTTCTTGTTCAAAACAAATTATGATGTCATCAACATAAATTAGTAGGTAGATCCATTTGTTGTCTTGATTCTTTGAATACAGGCATGGATCAGCGTTACTTCTTGAAAATCCTTCTGTTGTGAGTACTTCGTTCACTTTTTCATTCCACATTCTTGCTGCTTGTTTGAGACCATAGATGCTCTTTTGCAGTTTACACACAAGGTTCTGTCCTGTATTAAACCCTGGTGGCTGCTCCATGTAGAGTTCCTCTTTGATATCTCCATATAGAAAAGCTGTTTTGACATCCAGGTGCTTCACTTGCATTTGTTTTTCAGCTGCAATGCTGAGGAATGTTCTAATGGTTGTGTGCTTTACCACTGGAGCAAATGTTTCATCATAATCTTCTCCATATTTCTGGGAATATCCCTTGGCGACTACTCTTGCCTTGTATCTGTGAATGTTTCCTTCTGCGTCGTACTTCACTTTAAAAATCCATTTACTTCCTATAGTTTTGTGACCGGGAGGGAGCTCTGTGAGAGTCCAGGTTTCATTTTTCTGAAGTGATTTTAGTTCTTCTTCAGCCGCCTTTCTCCACTGATTGGCTTCCCCTTTTGGTAGTTTATCTATGTCTTCCCAAGATGTTGGTTCAAATGTCTCATGTGTCTTAACAGTGTATGACAGCTTGCGCGGTGGGATCCCTTTTGTTGTCCGAGTAGATCTTCTGATTTCTGGTTGTTCTGTCGGTTCTACTGGATTGTGAACAGTTAAGTCATCAATTGTGAGTTCCACTTCTTGGTCTGACTCCTGCACAGTTTCCTTTTGGTCAGCATCTCTTGCTATTTCAATCGGCACCTTTTCTTCGTGTTTTTCGGGAGTCATTATTTCTGATGTTTGGCTTTCATCAAAATAAACACTGCGGCTTACTGTGACCTTGTTGGTCTTTGGATTAAGGATTCTGTATCCCTTACTTTGTTCACTGTAGCCTATTAGAATGCCTTCTATGGCTCTGTTCTCCCACTTGGAGCGTTTTTCACTTGGAATGTAAACGTATGCTTTGCAACCAAACACTCTAATATGACCTATACTAGGTTTTGATCTGTTCCACATTTCATAAGGGGTACTTTCAATAGCTTTAGATGGTAGTCTGTTCTGTAGATATGTTGCAGTCATTATTGCTTCTCCCCAGTACTTGTTGTGTAGGTTGGCATCTGAAAGCATGCATCTGGCCATTTCTACAAGAGTGCGATTTTTTCTTTCAGCTACACCGTTTTGTTCTGGAGTGTACGGTACGGTTGTCTGGTGTATGATACCATGTTTCTTTAGATATGATTCCACTTCTTTACCCATATATTCCCCTCCATTGTCCGTGCGTATTATTCCGGGTTTCCTTTGAAATTTGTTGCTAGTCATCGCTACAAATTCTTGAAGTTTATCAGTTGTCTCACTTTTGTGTTTCATCAGATATGTCGTTGTGTACCTGGAATAGTCATCAATGAAGGTTATAGAAACATAGAAACATAGAAAAATGTCGGCAGATAAGAACCTTTCGGCCCATCTAGTCTGCCCAATTACATGGATACTTAACCTGGATTTATCTTTTGTTTAGGATAGCCTTATGCCTATCCCATGCTTGCTTAAATTCAATTACTGTTTTGGCCTCTACCACTTCTACTGGAAGGCTGTTCCATGTATCCACCACCCTCTCAGTAAAATAATGCTTCCTGATGTTACTTTTAAACCTTTGCCCCTCTAATCTAAGACTATGTCCTCTTGTTTTGCTATTTTGTTTCCTTTTAAATATACTCCCTTCCTCTACCTTGTTGATTCCCTTTACGTATTTAAATGTTTCTATCATATCTCCTCTGTCTCTTCTTTTTTCCAAGCTGTACATGTTAAGATCATTAAGCCTTTCCTGGTAACTTTTCTCCTTCAAGCCGTACACCATTTTAGTAGCCCTTCTCTGAACTCTCTCTAAGATGTCTATATCCTTCTGGAGATACGGTCTCCAGTACTGCACACAGTACTCCAAGTGAGGTCTCACCAGTGCTCTGTACAGTGGCATGAGCACTTCCCTTTTCCTACTGCTAATACCTCTCCCTACACAACCAAGCATTCTGCTAGCATTTCCTGCTGCTCTATTACATTGACTACTTACCCTTAGATCCTCTGAAATAATGACCCCTAAATCCCTTTCCTCAGATGTTGAGGTTAGGACTGTATCAAATATTCTATATTCAGCCCTTGGGTTTTTACGTCCCAGGTGCATTATCTTGCACTTACCCACATTAAAACTCAATTGCCACAACTCTGACCATTTTTGTAGTTTACCTAAATCATTTGTCATTTGGCTGATCCCTCCAGGAACGTCAACCCTGTTGCAAATCTTTGTGTCATCAGCAAAAAGACATACTTTTCCATTAATACCTTCTGCAATATCACTAATAAAAATATTAAAGAGAATGGGTCCAAGTACTGACCCCTGAGGTACCCCACTGGTAACAAGACCTTGTGCCGAATAAACTCCATTTACCACAACCCTCTGTTGTCTGTCACTCAGCCACTGCCTAATCCATTCAACAATATTGGAATCTAAACTCAAAGATTGCAATTTATTGATAAGCCTTCTATGCGGAACAGTATCAAAAGCCTTACTGAAATCTAAATAAGCAATGTCTACTGCACCACCTGTGTCTATTATTTTTGTTACCCAATCAAAAAAATCAATAAGATTAGTCTGGCATGATCTCCCTGAGGTAAACCCATGTTGTTTCTGATCCTGTAAACTATGTGTTTTTAGATGTTCAACAATCCTTTCCTTTAACATGGTTTCCATTAATTTCCCCACTACTGACGTAAGACTAACTGGCCTATAGTTCCCCGATTCCTCCCTACTACCCTTCTTGTAAATGGGCACAACATTTGCTAATTTCCAGTCTTCTGGGACGACTCCCGTTAACAAGGATTGGTTAAATAAATCTGTTAATGGTTTTGCTATTACATCACTGAGCTCTTTTAATAATTTAGGGTGGATCCCATCAGGCCCCATTGACTTATTTGTCTTTACTTTAGACAGCTGCTGTAGAACCTCCTCCTCTGTAAACTGATATGTAAATGTCTCTTTAGTGTTCTCTCCTAACTGAGGTCCCTTTCCTTCCTTTTCTTCTGCAAAGACTGAACAAAAATATTCATTGAGGCAGTCAGCGAGACCTTTATCCTCTTCTACATACCTTCCTTCCTTTGTTTTTAATCTAACTAATCCTTGTTTTACTTTTCTTTTCTCGTTTATGTATCTAAAAAATGTTTTGTCCCCCTTTTTTACTGAATGAGCTATTTTCTCTTCTGCGTGTGCTTTGGAAGCTCTTATAAATTGCTTTGCCTCTTTCTGCCAGCGGCAATATTTGTTGCCGCTGGGTGTCGGGGTTTTCATTGGTCCACACACGTCACTGTGTATAAGTTCCATGGGTTTAGTGGTTTTTCTTTGACTGGCTTGTGGAAGTGGTGTACGTGTGGCCTTTGCTTTGATGCAACACGTGCACTTCATCAACTTTGGACAAGGTATCATTATCATGTCTTCTGATAATTCTCTCTTAGAAAGTTCCTTTATAGCTTCTGAGTTTCGATGCCCCAATCGTCTGTGCCATAGATGGATGCACTTGTCATGTGGATTATGAGTGACTGTTTTGACTTGAACACGTTCAGTGACGATTTTGTATAGGTGTTCATTCAACCTTCCTTTTGCAACGATTTCTTTTCTGTTTCGAATTGTGCATTCATTACCTCGGAATTGTACTGTAAGTCCATTGTTAGCAAGGTTTTTTACTGATAGGAGGCTTCCTTCTAGACTTGGAACATACAGAACGTTCTTTACAAGGATGCTTCGGTTACCTCCTGATGGTGTGATGCAGTTCAGAAATCCTTGACCTTTACCTTCTGATGTAATACTTTTCCCATTTGCTAGGAAGACTTTGTCTTTTGTATTAAAATTATTTCTGTGAAGAAGGTCTCATCACTGGTCATGTGACTTGTTGCTCCTGAGTCAATGTACCATCCATGCGGGGTAGTATTCTGAGTTACTTTAAAACTTGCAGTCCACGCTGTGTCTTTGCTTTCCTGTGTGGCTGCTTTAGCTCTTTCTTTTGTGAATGTCTCTCTCCTTCGCTGTTCTGCTTTCCAGATTGAACAATTATATTTCAAATGACCTGTCCTTTTGCAGCGAAAACACACTCTGGTCTCTTTGTTTTGTTTTGTGTTTTCATTCACCTTTAGAGCTACTTCTGTTTTGTCATTCTCTTCACCACGTATATTTTCCTTCTTTCTGTT
Organism: Leptobrachium leishanense; assembly: GCA_009667805.1. NCBI lineage: Eukaryota > Metazoa > Chordata > Amphibia > Anura > Megophryidae > Leptobrachium > Leptobrachium leishanense. Next base: position 89,466,075 of record CM019064.1, on the reverse strand, counting down.
GTATTCATCAATTAATTTCCCTTTAGCATATTCCAGTGTTAGTTCTTCCTCTGGTCTGGTTTCTAGAGCGTTTATCAGGGCACTATATGATTCTGCAAGGCTGCATAATAGTAATGCCACTACATGAATGTCTTTTATTTCTTCTCCAATTGCACGTAATTGCTCCACAATTTCCAGCATAGCGTTCACATGTTCACACATTTCCTGGCCTTTTTCCAGCCTCATCTTATACAGTTTACGTAGCAGATATAGTTTACTGTTTAAGTTTGAACGCTCGTGCAGTTTCTGTAGTGCAGTCCACATACCTTTAGCTGTGTTTTCTTTTCTTATATGGATTAGTTGATCATCCTCCACTAACAGGCTTATAACTGTTTTTGCTTGCCTGTTTCTTTTGTTCCATTCTTCTGGGTTGTCAGTGGGTCTGATTGTATCCAGCACCTGCCACAGATCATCTTTGGATAACAGCATTTCCAGCTTAAACTTCCACAGCTGATAATTGGTATTGTTTAGCTTTGCTATTGCATATTTCACATCTGAGCCACTTGCCATCTTTCAGTATATTGGATGCAGCTCCTTTCCTCACACACAGCAGGTATTTGGATGATAGCTGCAGCACTTACTGATTTGTAGTTTCGTTTTCAGTGTCTGGGCCCATAACCTGTTGGTTATGTATGAAAGAGGCACTGGAGTCTTGTGAATCTGCAGTAGAGAACTTTACTTTGTGCATATAGCAATAAAACAACTTATAACAGATTAGTCACTGGATATATATCAGGATGCTTCATCATCACACAGCTAGAAAGGAAGAAGGAAGTAAAGCAGAGACAATAGAGACTTATTTCCTGTGAACATATACCAACGAGTTTAGAACACATTTAACCTGTACTAACAGCGCCACCTGCAGTCCATAGTATAATATATGCTGTTGTATCTCCAACAGGTTGCAGGGATGACGTCACGGAAGCGGAAGTCTTTGACCTATGGTCAAAGGCTTCTGCCTCCGTGACCTCATCCCGGCGTCTGACAGAGAGCTGGCAGTGGATGCAGGTGTCAGAAATCAGACATCTAAACATGTAAGAGGTTCAAGCCTCTCACCTCAACGCAAGCAGGGGAGTAGGGTCAGGCTTCTCACATCCTAACATGGAGGAGGTTCAAGCCTCTCGCCTCAAGCATGCAGTGAAGGAGGATCAGCTTTTCATCTCCAAAAAGGAGGCTGGGTTAAGCCACTCGCCTCCAAACAGGGTCGGTGGGTCAGGCAACTTGTTTTCGGCCTTGAAGACTGATAAATAAAACTGATTATTTTGTATTTAATTTATCTTTTACAGTTCATAATTTTGATCTCTGGACTCACGTAGTGTCATCCTTCAGCACCCAGGAGAAAAATAAACCCCTGTGGGGAATCTTTGAAGAACCATGGCATGAAGGATCACCCTTCCCTCTGGTCTGGGCCAGAATAACATAGGGGCTCATGGAGCAGCAGCTCCAGGCCCATGCCCCGGAATAGGCCCAGAGGAAGGATAATTATAGGGGTTATTCAGAGAGATTCGAAATGTTGCCGCACATTCAGTACCCTTTCGTTCAACCGCACTTCGGGGTGATTCGGCGATTCTAGTTCACGGACCCTGCGGTGTATTCAACAAGCACGCAGGGTCCCCGGAGTGCAGGGAAAACCTGCCGCAAACCTGACGAACACCAGCCGAATACTCACCGAACACTCACCGAAAACCTGCAGAAATCGCCGCAAAAATCACGCTGAACACGTTGGAAAAATCCGAGGAGCCGCTGATCACAGTGCAGAGCAGCCGTCGGAAAAAGCCGACAGGCAGACGAACGGGGTAAAAAAAAAACAGTACGCTTGAAAGTTTCAAAGTTGAAACGCTGTTTGCAAAAAACTACTGAACAAATTGCCTGGAAATTACATATAAGGTCCAATGAATGATTATAAAAAGGTCTGTTAAGGAATTTTTTTTTTTTTTTTTAAAAACGGAAAAGAATTTTCGGAAAAAAATCACAAAAAAAGCATAAAAAGATTCTAAAAAATCTATAAATAAAGAGACTTTTTACTGCAGAATAAAATAATAAACGGTTTATTAGATTAAAACGGGAATATTTTTAACATTGAAGTCTATGGGGTATACCTGAATAAATCTGCCGAATCGTGTGTTCTCTGAATAGATTAACCATTGCTTCACTATGGGGAATGTCAATGCCCTCGAACAGGCACCGTATGTGCAGGCAATTCACCAAAATTTGGCGAATTGCTTGCTCTCTGAATAGCCGAATGGCCCCAAAATGTCAACGTACGCTGAATTTCAGTGTCCGGTTACATTTCGGGGCCAGCTCTCTCTGAATAACTTCTTATGTCTGCATGGATGGGCATTTGGACCCCTATATCTCCAACTCCATAGCAGCTACAAGGTCATGTTTGGTATCACTGGAAAGGCCAGAGCATGAACTTTCCAATGATATCAAACATGATCAGGTTTTATATAACAATAAAAAAATAAAAATAATATTTCTTTATTTTTTCTTTGTAACACAGCAATATTTTTCACTTTTCTATTATAAAGGGAACAATGATGCTGCACTTACTCACCATCTCATTTCACCAAAAAATGGGGAGATAAAAGAACAATAGGTTATTATGCATTGTTACATCAAAAACCTAAACCACTGCACTGCAGAGGTTCACTGGGGGGGGACTTTGGAACCCTGCGTCACTAATCTTTACACCTCACAAGGTCAAGTGAGGCATCATTTGACAGGTCAGAGTGGGGCCTTTGCATTGATTCCAAAGGTGACCATGTAAAATCTAAAAGAAAAGAAAGCAAACTTTTTTATTTACTTATTTTTAGTTACAAAGCGATGGCATTGTCCATTTGTCATGTATAAAATGAGCAATACCTCTGCCATTACGCACCTTCTCATTTCCCATACTGGGAGCAAGGTCAGTGTTTTATACATAGTCATATTATTCATAAAATACCATCCTCCAAAACACAAGGGAACTATTTCATTTTTCGGCTAATATTGTAGATTTTCTCAGAAAAATGCGGTAACAGGTTCATATTTCAATATTTTTTAACAAGAATACCCTATATATATAACCAGAAAGGTTTGGTTGATAAAATGTGAAAAAATTATTTTACACGCTGTGATGATTGAAATCTGAATGGAAATTACCTCACACAGTATCTGCCTGGTTAGATATACCCGTATCTGTACTATTAAATAACCTAAAATATGTTTTCATTTCACTAAATTCCAAAAAAAGCCCACCAAAATATTCAGCTCCAGGCCCATAAATATCTTAATCTGGCCCTGGATATCGAGATAGCTCGGGCTTCAAAAGGTACCAACTGGTGCGCTGATATCAAGATGTCTCGATCTGCTGATCTGCAGCCCAAAAGCTAATGAAATTCGGTTGCTGCAAACAAATTACACTTGCTTTTGGGCTGCAGAAGGTGCCCCTGAAGTTTCAGCCCTGTGGGCATAATGCTGAAAGAGCTAAAACTGTAAAATCAGCTGCTGAATGTTCTGAAATATTGGGCATTCAGCAGCCGATGCAGGGGAAAAAAATAGACCTGCAGCTCAAACCTGTGTAACGCAATTTGGCAGTAGATGGCACCATCTACTGGCCAAATAGATTATTTACAGAAATAACTATTACTGTATAATTAATTAAGAAATGATTTTACAAAAAAACACTGTTTTCTGACAATGAATTTTAAGGAAAATCACTTGGTAGTGAAGATGTTAAGGTCCAAGGCTTCCAAATGAGGATATCCTTCGAGACTTTTGTGTGCGAACGCCACATACTCTGCTTACATGATGAGGATCAATCGAGTTGACTCTCAACTTTGGCCTTGGCCAGAGGACCAGATATCTGCTGGTACAAAGTGTCATGATGTCATTGCTCCCCCAGCAGATGGGATATTTAAAATCTGCTGAGTGACAGCTGTGTGGGCGTAGGAAGACCCACTGCTTCACATAGCCGTCAGAGCTGATCAGGCGGAAAAGGGAGGATGTTAAAGGGATACTCTAGGCAACATGACCACCTAAGCTATTTTAGGTGGTCATGATGCCCGGAGTATACCGCCCTTTGTCCCCCCTCCCTCCGCTCAGCCGATCTGCAGAAAAGGCTGAAAACAGCTGAGAGAGGCGGAGGACTTTACTCCGCCCTCCCAGCTGTCAGTCAGCAGAGCGGGAATCATATTTCCCGCTTCTGCCGACTTTTGCCGAGTAGGAGACGTCATCGCGCTTTCAGCGCGATGACGTCTCCTACTCCCCGCAGAAGCTGGCGGCTCCCTCTGAGGGTTAGTGTTGCGCGCATCCTCTTGCGCGCAACACTAATCCTCAGAGGGAGCCGGGAGGAAGCCTGCCGATTGGCTGGCTTATGTGAGAGGCGCGCATGCGCGCCTCTCACGTAAACCAGAAGCCAAGACGCAGCAAGAAGAAGGATGGGAGCGGAAGAGGAGGGAGGTGAGTATAAAAAAAAAAAACCCCGCTGGAAACAAGAGGATTTTAAGGTAAGTATTACAGTTACAAGAAAAAAAAAAAAAAAGAAAGTTTTATTAAGGGAATAGGGATAGGTTAGGGAGAAAAAACGGGGGGTGATTTTTTTGTTGGAGTGTTCCTTTAAGGGGGGCAGTGAATAAAGTGACCTTTTGATTTATTTAACCCATGTACTGTGCTGCTGAATATGTTGGTGCTTTTCAATTATAGGAATAAATATAATAATAGGGATAATTGGGCGTCAAATCCTTTTCATTTTTCCAGACAGATTAATGTGAATTTAGGAGAACCTGGTATAATCTATTTAGAACTAATACAGTATAAAACTGAATGCATTCAATGTAAGACACACACTGTGGCGGTTATTCAGCAAACATCAACATTTGCCGAAGTTGCAAACTTCATCAAAAATAGGCATTGATGCAACTATTTCACAAAGGAAAAATCCATGCATAGCCAGCAGGAGAGACTTCACTGTGATTCTTTTCCTGTGGCTGTTTGGAGTCTTCTTTTGAGAAGCACCTGATGCCCTGAATAACCTCTATGAATATTAGTATGATGATGATCACTGCCAGCTCTGAGTCTGTCATCCTCCCAGAGCTCCTAAAACCTATGCAACGAGCAAAAAAAAACCCACATGCCTTCCTGTCACCATGACAACTGCCGCCTCCAAGGGATCCGTCTCTGCAGATTCGTCACGTATAGTCTCCTCTCCTATAACATTTAATTCAATAAACTATATCACTCTATTCCCTGTAAACCGGCGGTATAGAATAATATGCCTATCGTGAAGACCGAGCAATCCTGCAATTAATGGTGTGTTGAATCTGCGACAAAGGGTTGACGACTTTGCGCCTGCGCGGACTGCGGAGAAAGATGGCGGCTCCCGGGAAGCAGTAAGTGTTGTTACAGGCTGTATACTATTTTGGTTCAGTGTGCGGATACAGCTATACAATTAGACCTTTTACAGCTATTCAGAGCTTGGGGAGGCGTGTATCGGACATACTGTTCTTAATATGAACGCAGAAGTCTGTTTATGGCTTTTGAAGATACGAATTGTCAGGGCCCTGGTAAAATTTGGAGCAGCTAGACTTTGCATTGCCTCATAAATTCGAGGTGTATAATATAATATATGTAAGTGTGTATCCAGCTGTGCTCTCCTGGTGCCTATGATATATATATATATATATATATATACATACATACATACTGCAATGCAGGAAAAATGCTGCCCTGGTTTCTGTAGTATTCCTATGCTGTACAGGGAATACAATCTTGGAAAGATAACCGTAAGAGCTGAGCTGGTTTGTTACCTGGTTTCTGTCCTGTAGCATTTGGTTGTTCTACAGCTGATTTACAGCCAATATATTTTGGCTGTAAATCAGCATGTGCAGGGGAATAGGGACGATCTGGCAGCTCCATTGGTAGAAGTGATGCTTGGGATCCCTGCTTGCACCATGGATGAGATTTCTCATGATCCTGTGCACCATGACAAAATAATAACACACATTTGCACACTGTTAGGATTGCCAGATCGACCACGTATTCCTGGACATGTTTTGCTGTTTCATGCAGAAATAACAGGTAAAAGTGCTGCCCTGCAACATGTATAATTCATATGCTGGAGGAAGTAAATCAATTTTCTGTTTCATGCAGAAAGAACAGGTAAAAGTGCTGCGCTGCAACATGTATAATTCATATGGTGGAGGAAGTAAATCAAAGTCGGTCTCCTGGGATTCCGTTGATTTCATACCGTTAACATATGGATTCCACATCCTGCTGGGATTCAAGTTTCATGCACTGCCCATCAACATTAATAAAGGTTTATGTGTCCAGGAAAACATGGCTGATCTGGCAACCCTACATATTGTTGATATTGAGATCCTTATAAATGTGTGTAATGGATTGACACCACTTTTTTATTCCTCTATTCTGTTGGGTTTATTTTTTTTCTCCTCATATTTGGGTGCAGTAATCCACAAACTCCATTTATCTAGTTTACAAGGATGCTCGCTCAAGATTTATGTATTAAAAAAATGTATTGTATTGCATATGTTTAGAAAATACAATGCAACACAAAGCCTTTTTCAGAACCTTGATCTTACAGGGTTCTTCAGAGAGCCGAAATAGCAAAGAACAGTCAATTGTGGCGTCTGTGCAATTTCGGGGTTATTCAGCTATTCAAAACCTGGCAATTCGCCAAATACTGTTCAACGGCAGTAAAATCCCCATAGAGAAGCAATTGTAACCTATTCAGAGAAATGTCAGTGAAATGCCTGTATGTTCGGTGGTTTCATCGGCAGGTTTAATCAGGCGAATCCCATAGGTTTCAATGTTAAAAATATTCCTGTTTTTTTATCCAATTTCTAATAAACCGTTTCTTTTAACCTCCCTGGCGGTCTAATTTTTGTGAAAGGCAGCTTTTAGACGCTTTTTTTTTGTTTGTTTTTGCCCCCCCAAAGCGGTATTCCCGAGTGTGGCTCGGGGTTATATTCCTATTTTGGAAGCGGTAACCCCGAGCAACACTCGGAATGCCGCTGTATACATCACCTCTCCCTGTGCTCCCTCGATGTCCCCCAGCTGCCTCCTCCGGTGACCACGACCTTATACTTCCTTCCACGCGAGAAGGAATCCAGGAAGTAAAACTCCGTGATCGCCGGAGGAGACTTCACAGATCATAGAGGGAGCGCAGGGAGAGGTGATGTATACAGCCCGAGTGTGTCTCAGGGTTACCAATCACAGCGGTGAAATTTAACCCCGAGACACACGTGGGATAACCGTCAGGGAGGATAATTTACAGCAAAACGTCTCTCGTATTAAGCATTTAGCATCTAAAATTTTGTAAGTTTCAGTCGTTTTGTATTTTTTTTTCTTCTTTCTCGTATCAGCGGCTTTTCTCTGCACTTCGGGGACCCTGCGGTGAATGCTTTATTCACAGCAGGGTCAGGTAATTTGATTCCCTTAAGTGCGGGGGAACAAGAGAGCACCAAAATGTCGGTGACGTTTCGGTGCTCTCTGAATAACCCCTTTTGTATTGAAAACAGCTTGGTATCGAGTTGATATATCGAAAAATATGCAAGTGTAAATATGTTTTATTTGGTAAGTTCTGAGACTGCATCCTTGTTATATAGTAAAATCCTTTATAAATAAATGTTTTATATACGTATATATAACAAGAGGTTATTCAGAAAGCATCGAACTTTGCACCGAACAGTGAATATCATCGTATGGTGTAATTTCGTGGCAATTCACCTATATACTAAGCTGTCAATCTTTCTGAGATTGTGGATTTGGGGTTTTCATGAGCTGTAAGCCATAATCGTCACAATTAGTTCAAGCCGTGATTTGTCATATCTCATATATTAGTTTCACCTTTTAAGTTGCATTACTGAAATAAATGAACTTTTGCACGATATTCTAATTTTTCGAGTTATTATTATTCTTTATTTATAAAGCGCCAGCATATTCCGCAGCGCTGTACAATAGGCACAGTATAGACAGGGTTACAATACATTGAACAACATTTGACAAACAGTACAGGAGGAGATGAGGGCCCTATTCCCGTAGGAACTCACAATCTAGGAGGGTTGGGGTTGGAAACAGGAGGAGAGGACTGTAAGGTGAGAGTGATTGATGTTGCGTCAGTGAGTTGGGTGGTAGGCTTCCCTAAATAGGAACATTTTAAGTAGGGATAGACCGATATGTTTTTTTCCAGGCCGATACCGATACCGATTATCGTCCGTCTCTCTGGCCGATAACCGATATCAGGGGCCGATATTATGTGCGCTTAAATTTTTGAAAAATAACACTATTTCATACAAATCTGGTATAAACTGAACATGTTTATTCATATTTTAAACATTAAATTAGGGGGTCGACCGACCCTGCATGCAGATCTCAGAGAGCAGGGTAAGACCCGGTCACCGGCCTGAAAAAAAAGGTTTACTGTATGTTTAACTGTAGATCGCTAGCTGGCTGTCTGTTCCTTTAAGTAATTACAACCAGGGTGTGCTGCTGAGTGTTCTGCTCCCTTCACTAGCCCCACGCAGTCACGCATGCCGAGTGCTCTGCTCCCTTCACTAGCCCCACACAGTCAGGCACTAAACAACCCCACTAGCTGCAGCAGCTCCCCCTCCTTCCTCAGCTCCATCTTTAAAGCCCCGTTGCTCCGTCCACTGACTCCATCCATAATGAGCAGTTACGACCCGGGACACAGCACTGCAACCCAGAGCTCAGCCTGACCTGAAGCCCCCTTAAACACAGCCCTGGAGTTGAACCTGCAGCAGGTGAATAAAAAATGGCCCACAGCTGTGTGTGTGCAGACTGAGAGTGCACACACACAGCTGTGGGCCAATGTTTTTTATTCACCTGCTGCAGGTTGAACTTCAGGCAGGGCTGTGTTTAAGGGGGCTTCAGGTCAGGCTGAGCTCTGGTTTGCAGTGCTGTGTCCCGGGCCGTAACTGCTTATGATGGATGGAGTCAATGGACGCCGGAGCAAAGGGGCTTTAAAGATGGATGTAGCCGAGGAAGGAGGGGGAGCTGCTGCAGCTAGTGGGGTTGGTTAGTGGGTGACAGACAGTGACTGCGTGGGGCTAGTGAAAGGGAGCGGAACACTCAGCAGCACACCCTGGGTTGTAATAATTAATTTAAAAACCGATAAACAGACATACAGTAAACTTTTTTCAGGGCGGTGACCGGGTCTTACCCTGCTCTCTCCGAGATCTGCATGCAGGGTTTCCGGATATGCTGCTGACGCGATGACCATGTGGTGGGCGGCGTAAGCTCCTCATTGGTCGGCTTCCCCTGCAAAGGAACAAGAACACATCGCATGCGCCGCAGTGACCGAGCGCGCTGGGGAGCGGCAAGCAGGAAAAAAAAAATATAAAAAAAAATCGGTAATATCGGGGGCCTGAACACCGATACCGATATACTTGAAAAATCCAAAATATCGGTAGAACCGATAATCGGTCGATCCCTAGTTTTAAGGGAGCGTTTGAAGGAAGAGAAGTTAGGGGAAAGTCTGACAGTACGAGGGAGAGCGTTCCAGAGAGTGGGGGCTGCGCGTGAGAAATCCTGCAGTCTATCATGGGAAGAGGTGATGCGGGGAGAAGCTAGGCGCATGCTATTGCACAAGTGTTCACCAATGAATCCTGTAAGCCCTGTTATTGCAGATATTAAGGCTGCTGTCACACGAGCGTGGAGGGGACGTATGTGAGAATGGGCATGTACATGCACATATTAATTGCTTCTATTATTAAAACACCCTTCTTTTGTCTGCACATTCTAAATAGTTTTTTCTTTTATTTAAACATCTCTTACATATATGCACTATTCCCGTTTTAGGTATGGGCTTATCCTTACAAAGAAAACATTACAGAAAAATGCATTTTTGCCAAAACCTTCAGTTTTTGGAGATGACTCGGATGATGAGGTATGGTGACAGTTTTAGTACTTTGCTTTATCTTTCCAGCAGTTCTTCATTTTGTTACCTTCTTGTATGTCACTTTTTTCTCATTTAAATGTATGTTTGAGAACTGCAATGGAACTGGAGAACAGCATTGATTTAATTTTCCTAAAAATTATATTACCAATTACTTATGTGGAGGGAACAGTGGAATGTGATCTGAATAGATGTCTCTGGCTCGGGGTACATCAGGAACACAAAATTATATCTGCATGCTATTGCACAAGTGTTCACCATTGAATCCTGTAAGCCCTGTTATTGCAGATATTAAGGCTGCTGTCACACGAGCGTGGAGGGGACGTATGAGAATGGGCATGTCTTCGCTCAGACGCCACCCTATGGAGGATTGTGCTTTGTAGGCCCGTCTGTCATAGCTTTTTGACTGGAAGGATTTCAGCACGTCCGGTGTAACGTGCGATACTATTACGCACTCTGTAACACTCTGTGGACCTCCCCGTCGAGCCGGCATAATGCTACAACGGACGAAGGGAGGAGGGGGTCACACAGACACACTCAGTGCTCTCATGTGACCACATCCTCAAGGGACGCTCTAGAGCAGGGCTCAAAATTTCAAGTCCCGAGCAACGAGCCAGGTCTTAGAAGGTACTCGCCAACAGTTGCCCCACCTAACCCCTACCCTGCCCTTAATTCCGCCCCTAAACACACCCTCTTAAATTGTCTTATGAATCGACACTTAAATGTTTTGTTACAAAAATAAATAACAATCTTATGATGCGTCAGACCTCCAGATACATGTATACCCAGACACGTCAGACTCCAGATACATATATGCCCAGACATCAGGCAGGCAGGGTGCGGGGAGAAGAGCAGCCTCCTTCCCTGATCGAGAGGAGCTTGGACAGGGTGGGTGCATGGGTGGATGGAGTGGAGCTGAGAGAGGGTGTGCGTGGAGGCATAGTTAGAATATTTGAGCCCCGCACACCTGCTGACAGACTGTCCCAGGAGGAGGCAGCGCCCAGGGGAAGGCCCTGGCGTAGAGAGCAAGACAACCAACCACACACAGTAACACAGACCCACACAAAGTAACACAGACATATACTGTCACACACAGACACTGAGAGGGGCGAGGATGAGAGCTGAGCCCTGGGCAGCCAGGTACACGGTGCTTCAGGCTCCTCCACAGGGCACAGCGTGGGGAGCTCACACAGCTTGGCTCCTGCGCTCTGAGGGGCTCTGGATATGCACGTTAAGGTATCGGGTGCAGCGGGCATGCAGTGTGACCGGGCTTAGGAGATGCCCAGCCAGTGCAGTGGGGATGGGCAGTGGATACATCTCAATTTGGGGGGGGGGGTACAATGTGCTGTCCTTCAGTAAAACACAATCCCTCTGCTGCCTGTGCCAGAAGTCCCACTACTTTCTGAGATGGTGAGAACCAGTAGCTCTCTACATTCTCTACAACATCACGCCGCTCACCTGTTCCTGTTCCTCTCTCTCAAGTTGCATGGCGAGCTGTATGATGTGGCAGAGAATGTAGCGGGGGAGTCGTCTGTGACACACCATCCCCACATCACACCACGGGCTGGCCGGTACGTCTTGACTCGTGCTGCATGCAAAGCGGCACGAGCAGGTGAATGCAGGCCATGGAGCTGGAGTAGACAGGCCCTCCTGCCTGGATTAGCACTGACGCCCCTGTCCACGCTACTGGTTGCGGTCACGATGGTAGGGAAGGTGGGCGGGCCATCACATCCAGCGATGACTGGAGCACACTCTCTGATGTCAGAGGGGGGCATGCTGTCGCCATTTTTGCTTTGGGCAGCCGGGCCCCAAAAACACGGCCGCTGCCAGAATATGCAACACAAAATAATTTATCGTGCTGCCTGCGTCTGCATTCCCACTCGCCCTCATGCAATTTCCACTCGCCAAATGCGAGCAGGCGAGTGGAAATTTTGAGGGCTGCTCTAGAGTTAACGCAGGTGTCACGTCATATGCCATCCTGGCAGCGCCTTTCAAGCTGCTCGTTGGCCACAGAATGAAATAAGGGTCGCACGCGGTCACTGGTCGAGAACGCTGGTGGGGCGCGGCGTGATGACGTGGATCCTGCCGAGTTTAAATACAGTCACTTGATCCCGGGTTCCTCGCCCTGACGTGGTTCTCACTCCTCTCCAGTGCTTGTCATATTATATGATTGACTATCTGTGTACCAACTTGGCTTGTCTTTTGTTGCTCCTAGCTGTTAACGCCTTAGCTTCTTTTCTGACTACCCTCTCTGTCATAAGGACCCTCTGGCACTTGGCTGACGACTCTCTCTCTGGCGTATCGACCCCTGGCACTCCTCTGACTTGCCATCTGGTATTTACCCCTTGTATCTGGCTCGCGAACTTCCCTGGCATTAACCCCTGGTGTCTCTTGTTCCATTCACAAATACCTCTGGTTCTGTTTGTTTCTGGAAATGGGCAGTGTTACCGACCATTCTAAGGATCGGCAATGTAGGATAGTCCATCTGCGTGCAGGGATCAGACATTATATCCAGGAGGTACGTGACAGCAGAGTGGTAAATGGATGAATTAAATACAGTCAGGTCCAGAAATATTGGGACATCGACACAATTCGAACATCTTTGGCTCTATACACCACGACAATGGAGTTGGAATGAAACAAACACAATGTGCTTTAACTGCAGACTGTCAGCTTTAATTTGAGGGTATGTACATCCAACTCAGGTGAATGGTGTAGGACTTACAGCAGTTTGCAGATGTACCTCCCACTTGTTAAGGGACCAAAGGTAATGGGACAGAATAATAATCATAAATCAAACTTTCCCTTCTTAATACTTGGTTGCAAATCCATTGCAGTCAATCACAGCCTGAAGTCTGGAGCGCATAGACATCACCAGACGCTGGGTTTCATCCCTGGTGATGCTCTGCCAGGCCTCTACTGCAACTGTCTTCAGTTCCTGCTTGTTCTTGGGGCATTTTCCCTTCAGTTTTGTCTTCAGCAAGTGAAATGCATGCTCAGTGGGATTCAGGTCAGGTGATTGACTTGGCCATCGCATAACATTCCACTTCTGTCCCTTCAAGAACTCTTTGGTTGCTTTTGCAGTATGCTTTGGGTCATTGTCCATCTGCACTGTGAAGCGCCGCCCAATGAGTTCTGCAGCATTTGGCTCAATGTGAGCAGGTAATATTGCCCGAAACACTTCAGAATTCTTCCTGCTGCGTTTGTCAGCAGTCACACCATCAATAAATACAAGAGAACCAGTTCCATTGGCAGCCATACATGCCCATGCCATGACACTACCACCACCATGCTCACTGATGAGGTGGTATGCTTAGGATCATGAGCAGTTCCTTTCCTTCTCCATACTCTTCTCTTTCCATCACTCTGGTACAAGTTGATCTTGGTCTCATCTGTCCACAGGATCTTGTTCCAGAACTGTGAAGACTATGCTTTTTGGCAAACTCTAATCTGGCCTTCCTGTTTTTGAGGCTCACCAATGGTTTACATCTTGTGGTGAACCCTCTGTATTCACTCTGGTGAAGTCTTCTCTTGATTGTTGACTTTGACACACATACACCTACCTCCTGGAGAGTGTTCTTGATCTGGCCAACTGTTGTGAAGGGTGTTTTCTTCACCAGGGAAAGAATTCTTCGGTCATCCACCACAGTTGTTTTCCGTGGTCTCCTGGGTCTTTTTGTGTTGCTGAGCTCACCGGTGCGTTCCTTCTTTTTGAGAATGTTCCAAACAGTTGTTTTGGCCACGCCTAATGTTCTTGCTATCTCTCTGATGGGTTTGTTTTGTTTCTTCAGCCTAATGATGGCTTGCTTCACTGATAGTGACAGCTCTTTGGATCTCATCTTGAGAGTTGACAGCAACAGATTTCAAATGCAAATAGCACACTTGAAATGAACTGTGGGCCTTTTATCTGCACATTGTAATTGGGGTAATGAGGGAATATCACACACCTGGCCAAGGAACAGCGGAGAAGCCAATTGTCCCATTACCTTTGGTCCCTTAACAAGTGGGAGGCACATCTGCAAACTGCTGTAAGTCCTACACCGTTCACCTGAGTTGGATGTACATACCCTCAAATTAAAGCTGACAGTCTGCAGTCAAAGCACATCATGTTTGTTTCATTCCAACTCCATTGTGGTGGTGAATAGAGCCAAAGATGTTAGAATTGTGTCGCTGTCCCAATATTTCTGGACCTGACCGTATTAACCGCTCTTGACAGACATGTCTTTATTCAAAAATTTTAAATTTGTTTAAAATTTGAATTGTTAATTCATTTACAGAGGTTGAAGTAAAGGAGCTTTTCAGATTCCTGTGAGAATTGCAACAATTTTGATATTTACTAACAGTCATTGACAGGATCACAGAACATAACCCCACCTGGGGGGGCCAGTAGAAGTGCAAGTACCCAATTACTGGATCTGGGATGTTATAAAACTCACCCATAACTTGCAGGGCTTAACCCCTAGATCTATGTGAAACTCACAGATCCTGAGTAGGGATGAGCTGTTCGGTTCGATCTGTTCGGAGTTCGATTCGAACATCGCCCGTTCGGCTGTTCGTCAAACTCCGAACATTTCCGCGTGTTCGCCCATAATGCACTTTTCCAGTGACCTGAAGCTTGTAATTGGCTACAGCCTTGCACCTGACCACAGGTCAGGTGCAAGACTATGCCAATCACGGCTCAGAGTCCTGATTGGGCAAATTTTGCCCAATCATGGGCTCACAGAGCTAAATCCCGCAGCACACTATATAAGGCTTCACACAGCCCCCAGCACGTGTTTTTTGAGAGGAGATTGTTCTGTTAGTGTGTGTTCTCACTGCCAGCAGCTATTGTGGGGGTCTCACTTCTACAAAATATCTGGGAATTGTTGTAATCTATGTGTTCTCACTGCCAGCAGCTATTGGGGGGGTCTCACTTCTAGAAGATATCTGGGAATTGTATTCTGTGTCTTGTCACTGCCACCCATCAGGGGGTCTCACTGATTTATAGGAGGTTCCTCAGAATTGTTATTTTTGTCTTGTCACTGCCACCCATCAGGGGGTCTCACTGATTTATAAGAGGTTTCTGGGAATTGTAATCTGTGTCTTCTCACTGCCAGCTATCAGGGGTCCCACATACTTCTAGCAGATTTCTGCGAATTTGAATCTGTGTCTTGTCACTGCCACCCATCAGGGGGTCTCACAGATTTATAGGAGGTTTCTGGGAATTTTAATCTGTGTCTTGTCACTGGCTGCCAGCTATCAGGGTGTCTCACTGAGTTATACCAGAGTTCTGGAAATCTTTAATCTAGATATCTCCAATTTTTATAACAGAGTTAAATCAGAGTTCTGTATATATTTAATCTATATATCACTCACCATGTCAGAAAGACCAAAAAGGACAGGCAGACGCTCCCAGACACAGATAAGAGGGCAAGCAGCCTCTGTGTCGGGAGGCTGTGCCTCTGGTCGTCGTGGACGTGGTGCATCCTCTGCAGGGGCATGCTTGTCCTTTCTTACTGGTGCTGGCCGTCTTAAGCAGCAGCAACATCCAGAGGATTTGGTGGATTGGCTAACCAGGCCATCCTCCAAGTCCTCTGCCAGCCAGGCTTGTAGTGGTTTACAGTCCACCTAAGCTGCCAAAGCATCTAATGCAGCCTCCATATCCACAGCTACTCCTGCCGTAGCCTCACTATCACACACGGAGGAGTCAGCTGAATTGTTTGACTACAATGACGTGACATGCTGCTTGAGGATGTGCAGCAACTACAGTGCTCTGATTTAATCTCTGAGGTTGAGGAAGGGAGTATAATCAACCTAGAGGAAGGGGGTGCCAGTGACACACAAATAACTGGCACTTATGCTGCCCCAACAGCTGCAGCATACTGCCAAATTGGCTCCAGTGACTAGGAGATAGGGGGTGATGACAATGATGACGTCACTGACTCCACCTAGGTGACTGATCAAACAGAGGAGTCAAGTGAGGAACAACAAACATGAGGCACAACTTCCTCTATGACCAACCGTAGCCAGTCCAAGGCATCAGATGTCAGAGCTGCTCAGGTGCAGAGCGCTGTTGTCTCGCAGCACACGTCCAGGATCTCTGCTGTCTGGGAGTTCTTTAAGAAATGTGCAGCAGACCGCACCGTTGCTATTTGTAATCTATGTCAGATGAGGATCAAGCGTGGGAAAGACATCCCACGCTTGGGTACCACGTGCTTGAGGTGACATATGACCTCCTGCCACGCATCCCGTTGGCACAACACTTTGCATAGGTCCTCCTCCTCATCTGTCTCTACCCCCACTATATGTCCTGCCATGTCATTGCCTACAACCTCCACTGACAGGGATGATGCTACAGTAATGGGTGTACCAGGTCCTTCCTCACAATGTGACAGCATCCCATCAGCTGAAGATTTACGCAGTCAGATTACGTTGCCCCAGCTGCTGCAGCGTAAAAAAAAAAATATAGTCCCAACCATCCCCAAGCACAGCGTCTAAATGTCAGCTTAGCTGAATTACTTGCATTGCAGCTGCTGCTTTTCCAGCTGGTGGACTCTGCTTCCTTCCGTGAATTTGCTGAATGTGCTGTACCACAGTGGCAGGTTCCAAAACGCCATTTCTTTTCACGGAAGGCCATTCCAGCACTATACCAGCACGTGGAAGACAATGTTATGGAGTCATTGGGAAAGGCAGTCAGCAGCAAGGTGCATGTGACTTTAGACACGTGGTCCAGCAAGCATAGACAGGGCCGTTAAATTTCCTTCACGGCACATTGGGTAACTCTGATTTCATCTGGGAGGGATCCAAGACGGGGCTCTGTGCTGGAGCTTGTTCATCCACCACGCCTCCAGAAAGCTGATTGTATGCAGTCTGTCTGCTCCACCACCTCTTCCTCCTCTTCCTTCTCTGTCTCTGGTGAAGTGGCAGTTAAACCGATGCGTGGCAGGGGCTACGCAATGGCTCAAGCAAAAAGATGCTATACTGTGCTTGAGCTGGTTTGTTTAGAGGTCAGGAGCCGCACCGGGCCAGAAATTCTGTCAGCTCTGCAGGGGCAGGTGCAGAGATGGTTAACACCACGCCAGCTTGAGCTGTGAATGGTCGTCTGTGATAATGACAACAACCTTCTCTCTGCCCTATGCCAGGGTAAGTTGACGCATGTACCATGCCTAGCACATGTCCTAAATCTGGTGGTACAGCGTTTCCTAACCAGGTACCCAGGGCTGGCAGAGCTTCTCAGCCAGGCCAGAAAAGTCTGCAGCCACTTCAGCAAGTGTTTGCCTGGCAGAAATTCAAAGAGAATTCCACCTTCCCACAAACCGTCTGATCTGTGACATGCCCACCAGTTCGAACTCGATATTAGCAATGCTGCAGCATCTGCACAAGCAGCAGAGGGCCATCAATGAGTACCTGTGTGAGTATGGCACAAGGACAGGTTCAGGTCAACTTGTCCCCCCCCCCGCAGTGGCTGATGATCAAGGATGCATGCACTGTACTCTCACCATTTGAGGAGGCAACGAGGATGGTGAGCAGGGACAGTGCATGCATCAGTTACACGATTCCTTTAGTGTATCTGCTGGAGCGCACTCTTCGGGGAATTATAGATGTGGCACTAGAGGCAGAGCAGCAGGAGGAAGAGGAGGCCTTCCCTAGCTCTCAAGGCCCCAGTCTTTACGCAGACAGCTTTCCTGCGGGTCCTCAGATCAGACAGGATGAGGAGGAGGAATATTTAAGTACTGGGGCAGTGAAGGTGGGATTCCTCAAGGGAGGGTTTTGTGTGCCCAGAAACCCAAGGACTGGTACGTGGCTGGGAGGAGGAAGTGCACGATGGGGTCATCCTCATTGACCAGGAAGTCTCAGAAGCTAATGCCACCTCCAACCTATGCTGCATGGGCTCCCTTATCCTGCAAAGCCTGGTAAAGGATCCCAGGATTCGTGCTATCAAGGAGAGGGATCATTACTGGTTGGCAAGTCTTTTTGATCCACGATACAAGGGTAAAGTTGCAGAGCTCATCCTGCCCGCACAGAGGGAGCACAGGATGAAACAACTTGAGGACGCTCTGAAGCGACACTTGTGTAACACCTTTCCAGGCACTGGTAGGTTACCAAGTGATGACACAGGTGCTTCTGAGGCTGCAGATGATCAGAGGAAGAGCGGTGAAGGCCGGGGCCGCTTGACTGATGCCTTTTTTTATTTTTTTTAGTCCACGACGCCCAGGGACGTCAAATGTAGGCACCCATTGCCAGCGACTTCACCATATGGTGCAGGACTACCTAGGGGCAAGGGCAGCCCTGGATAACTTTCCAGCAGATGATCCACCGGCTTACTGGGCGTTCTAGAGTTGCTATGTAACCAGACGGAGCAGAAGCAGGCACTTTGGTAAACCAATACTCAGACCTAAACAGTACTATAGTCCCCACCATGTTACTTAATTGGCCACAGGTACAGATGGCTAAGGGGCCATCTGTACATAATCGGTCAACAAATATGTGAATGCCGCGCTTAGTGTTAATCACATCAGCCGTGATTTTGTAAAGGCAACCTCCTCATTGTCTATTCTACTGATACAGTCAGTAATATCCTAATGGCAGCGATCAGTCATAAAATCCCCATGTACATAGTGTGATACCACCATAGATCATCGATTATAAGATGCATTTAAATGTGCCCCCGGATCTCAACTTAAACGAAAAAATATGATAATACTAGTAAAGTAAATGACATGGAAATAAATACAAATGCAGTAAAGCCTAACAAAGGCTATATGAACGAGGTGTAGTTAAATTCCTCGTTCAAACCCGCCGGATTTTGGGTGCCTAGTCTGAAGATCCATCTGGCTTCACATTGCCTTAACTTCTTATCGAAATCTCCCTCTCTAGGTCCCAATACAATTTGTTCAATTACTTTAAAAGACAGGCAAGCTGCATTGCCCTCATGGTAACTATGCACGTCTCGATCGGAGTATCCACCCCATTAGTGATGCTGCAAAATGCGTCTTCACAATTGTTAAGTCTTGCCGACATATTGTTCGGCACATGTACATGTAATTAGGTAGATCACCATAGTGTAAGTCCAATTGGAAAATTGTTTGGTGGTAAATACCCCTTTGGTAACACTGCTATTAAAGGTCTTAGATTTCATAATAAAATCACATGCGTGCAGTGTCCGCATTTAAAGGTTCCTGATGGTCTTTCCAGACAGTTTTCAGCTGCCTTGGTAGAATTGTGATAACTGTGTACTAACAAATCATGTAAATTTCTGGACCTCCTTGCCAGGAAAATGGAGTATCTGGCAGGATCCGTGCTATAGGCTCCTCCAGGTGTAATCCCAGCCGCTGTCAAATGTAGCCACAAATCTCACTGTTTGAGTTGTGGCGTTTTTGGATTTCGGGGTTAGTAGGCTTTCCTTATCCGTTTCAAGGGCTCCTTTTATAGGCTCGTTTTAGATAACCCTTAAAGGTGCACTCTTTCACCTGGTGCCGCTGGGAGAACTTTACTCAAACTGTTTGGCCCAGGTTGATGAATTTTTTTTATATATATCTTTTGTATTGTTATGTATTGAGGTCTCGTGCATCAAGATTTTGTGTATTAGGTTTATGACTTTTTGTATGGATTTTTAACCATATATATTTTTTTAACAATTTTTTTTATATTCTTGACTTTATCTCAACCAGGTTTTGGGTCCTCAGGATCCGTGAGTTTCATTGACAGGATCACCTTCCCTGTGAGATATAGACATTTCTAGCTATAGCTCTCTCTCTCAAAAAATAAATTATATATGTATGTGTGTGTGTGTCCTGACTGACTTCTCAACGCCCAGCTCCAACTGTTTAACCTAGGAATGTGAAATTTTAAAGGTACATTGTTTTTATAATGTAGGCACCCGTTAAGGAAGGATTTTTGGATACCAAGATCTCAAAAACCGAAGATATTACAGGCGTTAAAATTGGTATTTACCAGGGCTCGCACACTCTCACTGCTTCAGCATGTCTGCGTCCCTCTCACAGCCAGGCCTCACACACTCCGTCACTGCTCCAGCATGTCTGCTTCCCTCACACAGCCAGGCCTCACACACATCCTCAATGCTCCAGCGTGGGAGAACCTGTGATATTATTGCGTATCCTCAACCCACCTAAGCTCTGTAATGGCACCAGATTGCAAGTAAAAGCAATCCACAGAACTGTGATTGAGGTTACGATGCTAACCGGGGGAGTCGGTGTTCATACCACGAATACCTTTTTATACCTTCAGAATATCTGTGTTGGGGCCTATGATCTTTTCTCTGTATACCTTCCTTGACCATATGATTCCAGTAATTGTATTTATGACCCCCCCCGCCCCCGCCCCTTCTGCTTGGCTCTTTATTGTTCAATTCTACGATTTTGGTCAATTTCGCTTCCAGACCTGAGGAAGAGGAGGAGACTCTCGAAAGCTTGTCTTTTAAATGTAACGTTAGTCCAATAAAAAAGGATATCACTACGTATTGCTAAACTCGTGATTCTGGCATCTGGACTAACACGGCCTTTCTAATAATATATATATATATATATATATACACATATATACACACACTCATGCTTTATCCTCATTCTCTGGCTTCCATGTGCTTCTGGGAACTGCTTTGTGTCAGTGCTGGTAATAAGGCCTGTACTAATTTTATACAAATGCTTTCTGGCAGTGTGAGAATGGCAACGTTTTCATTTAACTGACATTTGCCATATCTTTTATTCTGTAGTGTATTTCCACTTATGAAGTACGGAGGAAAGGGCAGTTTTTAGGGCCCCTGAGATGTGAAGGATATCGCTTTGTCATAACAAACATGATAAATTGCTTTGGGTCTGGTCCAAAATTGGGAACTTTCTTAAAACTGGAAAGCCAACTTGCAATGTTTGTTTCAAAAGCGATCCCGACATATTACGTTCTGAGGACATATCACTAAGAAACTCAGTGTTATTTCCGTAACGGCTAATTAGTTACATGCCAGTGACAGCTATGGTAGAGCTGTACATTGTCAGGTACACCTTGATGCTATCGTTAAACATTCCGAGTTAATACATGGGTATCTAGGAGACGCCTGGGTTCAGTTACTGTTGTGAATCTCAAGAATAGAGCATGAATACCATTCTAACTGCTATAATACATGTCACGGTCCTGTTCTCCTTGCCAGATACAAGGAAGCCATATGTACTTGTTTTGGTTACTTGAGTACTTGGGAGTCATGGAGAGTTATATTAAGATTAAAAATAGAGACAACATTTCTCTTATTTTTCACGGCATCACATAATATCAGAAAGTTTCACATTTTTATTTTTACGGAATTCCCACCAAAAATAAGTTTCAAAATCACGCCACTGTAAAACGGCTAGGCTGTTTACCCAGGATTCCTAATTATAAACCATTGAATTCTTCTTCTAGTGCAGTGTTTCCCAACCCTGTCCTCAGAACCCGCTACCAGGCCAGGTTTTCCAGATACCTGATGCACTGCTCAGTGATTGCAGGATTCAGTCTGCTTTTCCCCAAGGTAATCCTTAAAATCTGGCCTGTGGCCTGTTAGAGGGGTTTGAGAACCAGGGTTTGGAACCACTGCAGTAGAGATTCACAAAAGTTCTACACCAAAACGCATCTGAGCTATATTGATATATATATATATATACACACATATTGATATATATATATATATATCTATCTATCTATCTATCAATATGTGTGTATATATATATATATTAGGGATGCACCGATACCACTTTTTTAAGACCGAGTACGAGTACCGATACTTTTTAAAAGTACTCACCGATACCAAGTACCGATACTTTTATTTAATGTCATGTGACCGCTTTCCAATAAGAACAGACCATATAAAAATGCCCCCCGCTCACATGTATATCCCCCGATATATATATATATATTCATACTGCCCCAGCTCATGGATTTGCCCCAGCTCACTCATGGATTTGCCCCAGCTCACTCATGGATTTGCCCCAGCACATGGATAATGCCCCAGCACACACATGGTTATTATGCCCCCACAGCTCACACATGAGTATGCCCCCCCAGCTCATGGATATGCCCCCACATGGATATTGCCTCCAGCTCATGGATATGCCCCCTCATGGATATTGCCTCCAGCTCATGGATATGCCCCATCATGGATATTGCCTCCAGGTCATGGATATGCCCCTCATGGATATTGCCTCCAGCTCATGGATATTGCCTCCAGCTCATGGATATGCCCCATCATGGATATGCCCCATCATGGATATGCCCCCTCATGGATATGCCCCCTCATGGATATGCCCCCTCATGGATATGCCCCCTCATGGATATTGCCTCCAGCTCATGGATATGCCCCCTCATGGATATGCCCCCTCATGGATATGCCCCCTCATGGATATGCCCCCTCATGGATATTGCCTCCAGCTCATGGATATGCCCCTCATGGATATGCCCCCTCATGGATATGCCCCCTCATGGATATTGCCTCCAGCTCATGGATATGCCCCCTCATGGATATTGCCTCCAGCTCATGGATATGCCCCCTCATGGATATTGCCTCCAGCTCATGGATATGCCCCTCATGGATATTGCCTCCAGCTCATGGATATGCCCCATCATGGATATTGCCTCCAGGTCATGGATATGCCCCCTCATGGATATTGCCTCCAGCTCATGGATATGCCCCATCATGGATATGCCCCCTCATGGATATGCCCCCTCATGGATATGCCCCCTCATGGATTTGCCTCCAGCTCATGGATATGCCCCCTCATGGATATGCCCCCTCATGGATATTGCCTCCAGCTCATGGATATGCCCCCTCATGGATATTGCCTCCAGCTCATGGATATGCCCCCTCATGGATATTGCCTCCAGCTCATGGATATGCCCCCTCATGGATATTGCCTCCAGCTCATGGATATGCCCCTCATGGATATTGCCTCCAGCTCATGGATATGCCCCCTCATGGATATTGCCTCCAGGTCATGGATATGCCCCCTCATGGATATTGCCTCCAGCTCATGGATATGCCCCCCAGCACATGGACCGCCCCCCCCCCGACGATACTTACCTTCCTGGGCGCCGCCGAGAATGTCTCCGCGCGCCGCTCGTTGGAAGGACCCCAGCCGCGACCACGTGATCCCGGCTGGGGTCCTTCCAACGAGCGCGCGCGGGGAAACTTTCCCGGCGGCGCCCGGAAGGTAAGTATCGTCGCGGAGAGCAGCTGCAGGGCCTGTCTGAATGCTCTATCAGCATTCAGACAGGCCCTGCAGCTGCTCAGTGTTTAATACTTACCTTCCTGGGCGCCGCCGGGAATGTCTCCGCGCGCGCGCTCGTTGGAAGGACCCCAGCCGGGATCATGTGGTCGCGGCTGGGGTCCTTCCAACGAGCGCGCGCGCGTGGAGACATTCCCGGCGGCGCCCAGAAGGTAAGTATTGCGGAGAGTGCGGGGCCGGCTGTCCGAATGCCGATAGAGCATTCAGACAGCCGCTGCAGCCCCTCGGATGCCGGAAGCCGGCTCAATGCCGGCTTCCGGTATCGGAAAAAATATCGGGGGTACTGCACGAGTACCAAGTACTCCTGCAGTACCCCGTATCGGCCCCGATACCGATACTAGTATCGGTATCGGTGCAACCCTAATATATATATATCAATGTATATGTAGAGATTTTTCGGGATCAATTATCTAAACGTGTCAGTTTATATGAGATCCACCCTGATTAATAAAATAACTACCTACCTGCAGTGTATGGCTTCTGTGGCAGCGCAGATCATACTTTTATTCAGAATGTATATATGAAAATCATAGATGCCCTAACAACCCTAATTAATCCACATTATCTTGCAGATCTAGGGAAAATACAAGATAGGGCTCAGAAAACCTGACATTTAACACGTTAACCCGTAGGTGCCCACATATGGCCATTGTCTTTTAGAGTTGGCTTTGACACATTGGTCTATGGTCCCTTGGCAGGAGGCTAGCATTTCTACTTCTCCAGCAGGCACAGAGGACGTGTCTAGTGTGGGCAAGGGTGCCAAAGAGGCTGAGGGCACCAAGATGGAATTTGCTTTGGTTACATTTCTCCCCCTTACTGACTAACCAGATCTCAGCCGGGTCTGCATCTGAGTTAGTCAGCTCCCCAGTCTTACCAAGAACCAGGCCTCTCACTGATCCTACATGATCCGTTTTACACACAGATCTGTCCACCAAAATCTCAATGTCACTCTGAGCTGATAAAGTCGCATCCTTTCTTGAAACAGGCCACTGGAAAGATGTTAAGGCTGCATGAGGCCCCAAAGTCAAAATGGGAGTTGTGCTGCTGGAACCTATTTTCACAGTTAACAGTGCTCTCAGCTTGGACAGTGATCTGCTGTTTGGTTGATCTGCTGACAGGAACAACTCCTTGGACTATCTGCTGCTGTGTAGATGTGGAGATTGAACCCTCAATCAGTTTGTCCATTTGCCCCTGGAGAGAGATGGTGACTATCAGGGTTATTCAGAGAGCGGTGAAAAGCAGGAGAATGACTGGAGAATGTAAAATTCTAGGTCAAAATAGCCAAACCAGAAAAATTCTCCCATTCATCTCACTTTCGAAATCTGCTATTTTGACCTAGAATTTTTCATTCTCCTGTCATTCTCCTGTCATTCTCCTGCTTTTCACCGCTCTCTGAATAACCCTGTATGTCATCACCTTGAAATGTGACCCTCTGCAAGACAAATCCACCAGTAGTGCAGGTTCCCTGGATTTCCATCCATGATGGGGAAGACCTGTAGACTATACAGTCTCGTGTAACCTTACACCATTGCTTGGACGTTCTGGCGGTCAAATCCTCACCCTGGACTAGGACCTTCTGAGCAATGGTCTCTTTCATAACGCAAGTTTCCTGTACCTCTTTCTGTAGTGTAGGGAGCTCACACATGGCAAAGCTTCCCAGGGCTTCCAACTGTGTCTCCAAAGAAGCTGCCCCCATACCGTCTACTGGAACTGGGATTTTTTGGGGGGTCGGCTCAGGAATAGTGCCCGCTTGCTGGGCCTTCTCCTGCTGCTGGGTAGTTGAGCCCGCTAAACCATACCCAGACACTTTCCTTTCACACTGCGGAGACAAGCCAATAGTGCGGTCTCCCTGGACCTTAAATTCCAGCTAGGATTTTTCAGTGGCTGCAGTATTTCCAGAAACCGCCCACGGCTGATTTAAACAAAGGCCATTTTTGCTCACCGCAGATGGTTCCACTGCAATTGTTGTTACCTGTTGCAGCTCCCTCTCCTCCTTGTTATCCCAGTCTGCAGGGAATTCAAGTGGGAGCTCCAGACAACCTTCACCATTTCTTGCAGCATCCAGGCTGATCATCCTGGGCACTGCATTGGTGGCAGGGCACTGCTTGCCTTCTTGGAGCACTTTAAAAGCCTTCTCCAAACTCAGCTCCTCTGCCACACAAGGTCATCCAGTTCATGCCAGAGCTTTGGAAAATCTGACAGACTCAGCCAGATCGTTCTCTTCTCCCGTATCGCCCAGTAGTGTACATAGAGCTTGTTGGCATAATCCTCATCATATGCCAGACCTGGACCACAGGAAACCAAAGTTCTGAAGAACAGAGGTTCATTTAAGTGTTTTCAATCAGGTATTGAAAACACCTGTGGATGTCACGGAGCAGCAATAAAGCATAATAAGCACCAATTAGGCAGCTTTAAAATGACTGATACTCAGCTCCTTCTAGACATTTACTGGTGTGGTTACAAACATGGTGAAGTCAAGAGAATGGTCCAGGAAGACAAGAGAAGAGGTGATTACTCTTCACAGGAAGGGCAATGGCTATAAGAAGATTGCAAAGATGTTAAACATACCAAGAGAGACCATAGGAAGCATCATTCGCAAATTCAAGGCAAAGGGCACTGTTGAAACGCTACCTGGTCGTGGCAGAAAGAAGATGCTGACTTCGACTGCTGTGCGCTACCTGAAGCGTAGAGTGGAGAAAAGTCTCGTGTGACTGCTGAGGAACTGAGAAAAGATTTGTCAGATGTGGGTACTGAAGTTTCAGCTCAGACAATACGGCGCACACTGCGTAATGAAGGCCTCCATGCCAGAACTCCCAGGCGCACCCCCTTGCTGTCTCCAAAGAATAAGAAGAGTCGACTGCAGTATGCCAAAAGTCATGTGGACAAACCACAGAAGTTTTGGGATAGTGGACTGATGAAACAAATTTAAAACTGTTTGGGCCCATGGATCAACGCTATGTTTGGAGGAGGAAGAACAAGGCCTATGAAGAAAAGAACACCTTGCCTACTGTGAAGCATGGCGGGGGGGTCAATCATGTTTTGGGGCTGTTTTGCTTCTGCAGGTACAGGGAAGCTTCAGCGTGTGCAAGGTACCATGAATTCTCTTCAGTACCAGGAGATATTGGATGACAATGTGATGCAGTCCGTCACAAACCTGAGGCTTGGGAGACGTTGGACCTTTCAACAGGACAATGATCCCAAGCATACCTCCAAGTCCACTAGAGCATGGTTGCAGATTAAAGGCTGGAACATTTTGGAGTGGCCATCGCAGTCACCTGACTTAAATCCGATTGAGAACCTCTGGTGGGACTTAAAGAAAGCAGTTGCAGTGCGCAAGCCTAAGAATGTGACTGAACTGGAGACTTTTGCCCATGACGAATGGGCGAAGATACCCGTAGATCGCTGCAAGACACTTGTGTCAAGCTATGCTTCACGTTTAAAAGCTGTTATAACTGTAAAAGGATGTTGTACTAAGATTGAATGTCACTTGGGGGTTGAATAAAACTGATAATGATGTGAGCACAGAAAAGACATTTGTGGTTATTTCATTATAAATGTTATGTTATATTTGTCTGACCTACACGTGCCTCTTTGATTTAATTGTAAGCCATATGACTGAATGATCAAAATCAATGTCAAACTGGCCAAAACACTCAATTTAAGTGGGGGTTGAATAATTTTGAACACAACTGTATATCTTGATCCCCAGCTCATGCATATATCTTGATCCCCAGCTCATGCATATATCTTGATCCCCAGCTCATGCATATATCTTGATACCCCAGCTCATGCATATATCTTGATACCCCAGCTCATGCATATATCTTGATACCCCAGCTCATGCATATATCTTGATCCCCCAGCTCATGCATGTATCTTGATCCCCCAGCTCATGCATGTATCTTGATCCCCCAGCTCATGCATGTATCTTGATCCCCCAGCTCATGCATGTATATTGACCCCCAGCTCATGCATGTATATTGACCCCCAGCTCATGCATGTATATTGACCCCCAGCTCATACATGTATATTGATCCCCCAGCTCATACATATACAGTCAGGTCCAGAAATATTGGGACAACGACACAATTCTAACATCTTTGGCTCTATACACCACCACAATGGAGTTGGAATGAAACAAACACAATGTGCTTTAACTGCAGACTGTCAGCTTTAATTTGAGGGTATGTACATCCAACTCAGGTGAACGGTGTAGGACTTAAAGCAGTTTGCAGATGTGCCTCCCACTTGTTAAGGGACCAAAAGTAATGGGACAGAATAATAATCATAAATCAAACTTTCCCTTCTTAATACTTGGTTGCAAATCCTTTGCAGTCAATTACAGCCTGAAGTCTGGAATGCATAGACATCACCAGACGCTGGGTTTCATCCCTGGTGATGCTCTGCCAGGCCTCTACTGCAACTGTCTTCAGTTCCTGCTTGTTCTTGGGGCATTTTCTCTTCAGTTTTGTCTTCAGCAAGTGAAATGCATGCTCAATGGGATTCAGGTCAGGTGATTGACTTGGCCATTGCATAACATTCCACTTCTGTCCCTTCAAAAACTCTTTGGTTGCTTTTGCAGTATGCTTTGGGTCATTGTCCATCTGCACTGTGAAGCGCCGTCCAATGAGTTCTGCAGCATTTGGCTGAATGTGAGCAGATAATATTGCCCGAAACACTTCAGAATTCATCCTGCTGCTTTTGTCAGCAGTCATATCATCAATAAATACAAGAGAACCAGTTCCATTGGCAGCCATATGGTCTTCTGATCTAATACAGATTACAGGGTGGGGGATAAACACCAGAACAGCAAGCAATATGCCCAGCCGTAATCTAGAACCCTGGACTATGTATGAGGTCCTTGTAATTGGCATCTATCACACAGACTACCCTATGCTGCTGGGCAAAGACAAGAAGACAAAACCTACAAGAATAGTTAGGGAATAGCCAGGTCTAAAGTCAGCCAGAAACCGGGGATCAGGAGCCAGTAGAGCAGGTCATACAAGCCGAGGTCAGTATACAGGAAATCAGAATGCAGGTTCCAGGGGAAGAGAGCTGTAGAAAACACGCCAATAAGCCATACACAGGAATACCTGGATACACGGTACAGGGAACTGACAAGAGAGACCTCCAGGAGTCACGCCAATAGGTCATACAGAGGAATATCATATAAACAAAATCAGATCACAAGGTAGGCAAGCATCTGATCTACTGCTGGCTATATTATATATCAGGACCGGTCATGTGACCAGACTATCAGCCGCAGTAGAGATGGTCTGCAGTGGCTTAGCCCAAAACCCCACCAGAGCTGAAGAGCTCTGCTCTCACCACCAGGGGGCCTGGCTGGAATGTGAATTTGTGACTGCCGCAAGCCGACCTTATTGGTGGGTTACAGCAACAATAGAAGCTGCACAGTGAAGCTGTCACGCTTTGGATTTTCATTTTATGAAATTTGTGGCGTATGTTGGCACTACAATTCCGGCAGTTTTCGGCTTTTGTTTGCAACACCAGCACTTTGTGAATAATCCCTATAGTTGCAATATTGAGGAATATCACAGGCCTGTGAGTTTTTGAAAAATTTTCATAATTTTTGGTGGTTTAAAATTAATTTCTCAATCACGTGTAGGTTAATGTTTTTCACAACTGGCTTTGGCATTTTTTATGTTTATGAGACTGAATGAAATCAGTGCAAAATTACCATATGAAACCTATTTTTCCTTGAGACGGACTTGTGATTTGAGTTAAAATCTCCGTTTTGAATCCTGGGTTTACATAACCTATATTGCTTTGAAAATTGCTACTGCAGGGACATGGTCCTTTGCCAAAATCACTCTAGGAGGCAAAGTTGTTATGGTTCCTTTAATGTCTCATTACGTTTGAATGCGCTGCTCCAAGAACCCATGTTGTCATACTAAATATTCCCCATCACTTTACTCTGCTGAACCCTTCAGGATTCTCCATTGTCTCTCTATTTGCCCTATTTGCTTTGAAACCCCTATTTTATCTTAAATTGACAACAGATCATGTAGAAAAGCTGTGAGGGCATAAAAAATCTCCTATGTTATCTAATTTATTACTACCGGTCATGTAGACTGGTGGTTCCTAACCGCGGTCCTCAAGTACTCAAACAGGTCCGGTTTTCCATGTATCTGAAGCACAGCACAGGTGATATAATTTGCTGCTCAGTGATTGCAGGATTCAGTCTGCATTTAGCCAAGGAGATCCTTAAAACCTGGCCTGTTATGGGTGCTTGAGGACTGGGGTTGCGAACCATTGTTGTAGACTGTTGCCGTTATTTGAATATCTACCCTATGTTTGCCGGCTATTGGGCACTAAGATCTAATTCTTTAATGCGCCTGCAAAAGTTGGAGGAAATGTGAAAAAGTTCCACGTAGGAACATTACTTTAGTCAAGCTGCATGTATGGATTGCCCAAGTTTCGGTGACAAGGGATTTACCTCCTCAATCCTGTGCGACTATATTTCTCATGCTCTTCAATTGAGCAAGTATTCATGGGGCATACGCAGAGTTTTGGGGGAATAGGAGTATAATGGTAGGATGAAAACTAGCCGCTCCCTTGGTGCTTCTGATTTGAAAATCTCCCGGGATAATTAGAGGCTGCTTTCACTTTGTGTTGTTTCATTTTAAAGGTATGTATCCTTAGATATTGCATTAAAATGGGGAGATTCAGCATAGTCCTGTGTCTCTTATTTGTCTAAAGCAGGGATATCCAAACTCTGCCCCAGGGCTTCAAGTCCCTCTAACAGGTCCTTGGGTAAATGCAAACTGAATCCTCCAATCACTGAGCAGCAAATCATATCACCTGTGCTGTGCTTCACATATCTGGAAAACCTGACCTATTGGGAGGACTTGAGGACCGCGGTTGGGAACCACTGGTCCAAAGCCTCTCCTGGGTGTTGAGAGTGAATGTATAAATTGGGGTGCAGTTAAGATTTACGGCAGTATTACAATGTTGGTGCTAACTTAACCAGAGCTGTTGTAAACTGAAAACCTCCATAGGCTATAATGGCTCTGGGAAGTTTACAACCGCTCTTGTTAAGTTAGCACCAAGTATGTAATAGGTCCCTTAGTCATTATACCTGATAATAGAGACTCTCTAGGCCTTGGAATCATTTGACGCAAATCGCATTGTCACAGTGACATTAGTGTTTCCCCTCATATACTGACTGTAGGGTTAGTTACGGGATGGGGTTGTGTAGAGGATCAGGAGGTTATAGTGTTTAACCCTTCCACCCCCCCGTTTTAACCCTATAGTATCCCTTTAACTCTTATCTTTAGGATTTAATGGCAACCTTGTGTTACTCTGTTCAATGTCCGCTCAATTGAAGTCCTATCTGATGTAGCTATATATTATTAAGGTCAAATTCCGCTTCCAAAGAGTGAAATAAACCAGATCTTGGCGTGAGTGGGATCAAACTCCAACTCCTCAAGAATGGGAAACTCAGTCGGAGTGAGTTCAATGTATACATGTCAGCAGAGGGCGCCTTGGAGCTTATTTTTATGTCCGCACTTTAAAAAAGATATTTGAAACAGACAGCTTGAACATCATAACCACACAGTAACCGTGACACCCCATGTGATTTGGAAATATATATATCCCATGATGCTCAGCCAGCCTGAGACGTGACCTAGCATCATGGGAAATACTGTTCCAAAACATCTGTTACCAAGGTGCTGACACCAGAAGAGAATACATCTATCCAGTGCCAATCACCCCCGACTATGCTTATAGCTTATATGGCGAGTGGGAAAATTGAGCTCTATCTTTTAATATGTGCATGTTTTTCCAGCAGGGGGCATGATACTCTTTCTCAGAGCCTGCTTTTGTCAATCTGTACCTAGATATCTGCCGATTGAATAGCCCCTTTAATTATTTAGTCATTAGAAGGTTAATATTGCTAAAATAAAAATCCCTTTGTCTCCTAAATTGGACACTGCTTCCTGTTTATTTATTTTTATTTTTCAGTATTTTTAAGCTGTTTTTTTTTTAATTTTAAAACTGAAAGATGGGTTATAACTGTTTACACATGATCACACAATACACCCCATCTTATAAACAAAATTATTTTTTTCTAGGGTGTGATCAATATATGGGAGTCTGATACTGAACAAATACACTGGTCGGGGGGTAAATAATAAACTTGAACGAGCTTATCACAGGAAGAAAATAAATAAAAGTTGGTATTAATATTTTCTAGAACTGTAGCAAAATATTATGGGGTTGTTCATTAAGAACTGTTTTTTCCAGTAACTACAATAAAGGTAGGATGATTCAAATAATGACAAGTGATGTTTCATTGCTGAGTCTTCACCTGCCGTTTTGAATTTCTGTCTCTGGATCGCCAACGTTTATCCTGAAAAATCCTTTATATTTATATATAATAACTGTGCCCAATGCACCTTCCAGCTACAACTGCTGCTAGTGACAGCAAAATATATATATTTTGTTTTGCATTATTTTAGTCACAGCTCAAATGGTGTGTGGCTTTAAATGTGATTCTATATGTATTACAACGATATATAAAATGTACCTAATGCACTTTACAGCTGCACCTGCTGTAAGTGACAGCATAATATTTGAATTATTGTTTTGCGTCATTTAACCCTTTTGCGGTCTGATAAACCTTTACTAAGTGCACCAGCAGATCTTAAGTTTTATATAACAGTTACAATAACTATTCTAAAACCTTTATATTATTAGTCTTATATTTTTGCATTGTTCAAAACTTTTTAACCCCATTCACAGCTGAGCCATTTCACGTCTGTGTGCTGAGCTAATTTTTACCATTTTTGCTCATCATGTTTAAACGTGATTTGGAGTCACATTTTATTATTTGACCCAGACAAATTATATATTCTTTTTCCCAAAGGACCCCCTATCTCCACCATAGGGTTTCCATAGGGAAACCCCTTGGCAGCTAGGGGTTAATTTACTAACTGACATCAGTTGGTGTGGGGAGGACCGGAGGCTTGGTTGACATCCAAGACCTCCGGGTGCAATCCGGATCACGGACTGGAAACTAAGGGGTTGAAGAGAGGCATCCCTGGAAAGGTCCCTTGGAAAGGACCTTTCCAGCAATGCCTCCCTTTGCCAGGTACCCCTCGGAGATGGGGAGATAGAGGAGTCCAAAGGACTCCCCTTCAGGCATTCCCCCTGCCCTGGTGGGGGTCCTGAAACTGATGTCATCACGCCCTGCGTGATGACGTCAGTGCGCCGGGAGGGGTATAAATTCGGAGATCTGACTTCAGAGAAGGCAGATCTCTGTGGAACCCCGGAGGAGAGAGGTGAGTATTGGTGGGAGGGCCGGTCTGTTCATATCGATATATATCCAGCATTGGACCGCAACCGGCAAAAGGTTGTGTCAGATATATTCTGACATTGGACTGGAAAGGATTAAGTCTTAATGGCTAGGATGCAGGGTTCTGTATGGCTTTTAACTGTGAATTAAACTGTATTTACAATTATTTTTATTATGATGGATCTCCGGACCATTGCAGGGTCTCTGTCAAATTTGCTCACTTGCACGGCAATGACATCCAGCATGATTATAGCAGAGTTTCCCCACACGCCAGACATGACTCAAAGCTGAAGTAAAGCCGGCATGAATGACCCTGGCACAAACACACAGCATATTCATTCACTGATCCAAACATGCATTCCCCTTGCAGGGGGTCATTAGCTTACAATAGAGCCATGGGAACCCTGGAGAGTCGGAGTCTGGTCTGAAAGTCCCATTTCTCACCCGTTGCACTAGGAACAAGAAGAAAATGGGGAAAACCAGTACAGTTTTCATAGTGGGTACAGGGGTCCAACCGTTTCAGAAAAGGGGCCCTTCATTACATGGATAATAAGTACATTTAAATTACGTGTGCTTGTTTATTCAGATATATATATATAACACGAAAAAAGAGCATTCCATATCAATGACCACCTTCATCCACCATTTTGTGCAAGAAAAAAACACATTTCAAAAATTAAAAAAAACCTGACTGAGGTAAAATGATGGGGATTCGGTTAACAAAGTATGATCATAGTTTGCGTAAGCCTGTCACAATCGTCAATGTACCCCATCGTTGACAGGTCCTATCTTACTTGACTGTATCTGCATTTACAGAATTGACTCACCTTAGAGCTTCCCAGCAGGCACCAGCCTTTATAGGTCCTAAGATAGGTAAGTAAGATAGGACCTGTCAACGATGGGGTACATTGACGATTGTGACAGGCTTACGCAAACTATGATCATACTTTGTTAACTGAATCCCCATCATTTTACCTCAGTCAGGTTTTTTTTAATTTTTGAAATGTGTTTTTTCCTTGCACAAAATGGTGGATAAAGGTGGTCATTGATGTGGAGTGCTCTTTTTTGCGTGTTTTGTATTTTAAGTTTAGATGCACCCGCCCATGTTGCAAGTTTAGGTTGAGTGCAACCCACCCTGTGGTTTGCTTTATATATATATATATATAACAAAAACATGGAGAGAGCACTCCAGACAAACACATTCAAAAACCTGCAACAACAGCTCCATGCATGGGTACATAATACCAGCTTTTACCACATGGTGAAAATTTCATAACTCTGAGCTTTGCTGAATAAAATGGTGGAAATTTGGTTCGCAATGAACGGCCGTGAATTGCTTAAGCCTGCCAACAGCGTCAATGTAATCCACCCTCCATGTTTTTTGTATATATATATTGTGACATAAGGAAAGGGAAGGTCATTGAGGGGCGATACATTTCCCCTCGGTTTCTATCATAAATGCAGAAGTAGGAAATCCAGACCAGGTTTTCAGGCTGCATGTAGTGTCTGGATTTCCAGGTTTTGTGTCTCTCCCCAGTGCTAATTACTTTATTGATGTTTAATCAGGGGAGATAAAAGAGGGGAGGCTAAACCAGGAAGTTGCTCTGGCCTGGGACTCAGAAAGCCTTCTGAGGGAGCTACAAGGTGTGTAAAGGTTGCTTAAAGTAATTTTGTTCGTTTAAGGTGGCTGAAGTTAGCTCACCATTTGTTAGATAGGGGATCTAACTGTTTAGTAAGAGCCTTAGCGGCAAGGGTTTATTTTCTGTCTTCATTTCTGTTTTTGCAACCTTTTAAATAAAATACTGTCTGCTGGACAGGTTTAAAAGAACTTTCTTTCGCCTGGACTACCTTTTCCCAGCAAAGGTAGCCTCCGTTTGGGCTATACCCCCACAATATATATATGTGTGATAGAATACGGATCTCTAACGAACTGTATGTTTAGGCAATCTACCCTTAAGGGGAACTTCTATGCAACCATTTCTTGGGCTCCGGCGACTCTTACTACCTTGGCTTCCGTGGATTGCCTTGGACCGTATCGGGTGCAGAGAATGACACAGACACAGGTTTAGGTTATCTCTCAATGCGCCTCAATGCGTGCAGCATTAATCCCGAGCACGTCCTCTAACTGCATTCGGAGAAATGCAATCCCAAACTTGCAAGGAGCCTCCAACATGCTTCACTATTGCATGCAGACACTCCTTATTTTACCGCTCTCCAGTACTTCGGCGAACAAACTGTCTCCTGTTACAGCCACATTTTTACAATTGGCTCCTCAGTTCAGAGCACCTGCTGCCATTTTTCTGCACCCCAGTTCCCATGTTTACATGCATAGTTGAGTCACTTAGCCTTGTTCCGTGTCAGAGGTATGTTTTTTTGACCACAATTCTTCCATGAGGAACAATTCTGACCAGATATCTCAGGACAGTAGATGGGTGTACCTGGGACCCACTGGTTTCCACCAGTTCTTTGCAGATGTCAGTACTGGACACCTTCCGATGTTGAAGGGAAGTAAGCATGTGTCATCTTTCATCTGCTGCATTGTTTCCTTTGCCAACCACTGCGTCTACAGTCCAGAACATTGCCCGTCTCTTGGTGCTTCTTCAAAATAGCCTGAATAGCACATTTTGAGACCCCAGTCTCCTTTGAAATCGTTGCCTGGGAGAGACCATGCTGATGCCCTATTCCAATGTTGGCATTAAATGACAGACTCTAATGGAAAGCCTGAGCATGTGCCATTTTCCATTAGCGCCTGTCATCTAACACCCGTATTACGATGGAGCAGTTTTCTCAGCAGTTCCTCATCACCCTAGCATGGTGTTATCTGCACCAGGAGTCCATAGGACTCCATGGAAACAGGACGCGATCTTGCTTGAGCTCTTGCAGAGCTCGCTCGAATGAGATCCGGCTGGGCAGCAGAGTGAAATGCGGAGGTACACTGGGAAATATTTGTGCACCTCTCCTGTGAAGTGAGGAAGCGTCGGATCATGCCACTCTCGCCACCATGGGATCTAAAGTGAGTATGGGATTTAATGGTGTGCTTAGTTTTGTGTGTTATACGCTAGTGCAGAAGTGCAATCACTTAACACCAGGTTTTGAAAGACGTTATTCTTGTTAGAATAACGTCAGATGTAGATCGAGCTGGTTCGAAAAAGCTCGATCTCCATCTGCTCCGGCCACGTTAGCGTCTCCCATACAAAGTATAGGAGACGCTAATGTACAGTAACCAAGCGTTACATCTGAGACGCAAGCTCATGGATGTAATATCCTGTTTAAAAAAAAAAGCAAGCACAGTGCTCTAGCTGTTTTGCTGAACAACTCGAGCGCTGTGGCAACATTGGAATGGGGCCCTTTGTGTCTTGCTGCTGTGCTCAGTGTTTTGGCATGGTGTGACCTGTGACATGAAACTGTATTCCACAACCTCACATTATATTAGAGTTTGCCCTTTCCTTGCCCAGTTTTAAGTCTCCTACACAGCTGTTTCTCTTTCAGTTAGTGACCATTTCAACCTTCATATGAAATTGATGATCATTTGCACCTGTTTGGTATATTTGGTTACTCATACACCCGATTCTGATCCTGCAAGTTTAAAACCTGATCTTGGTTTTAAGCTAAAGGGCAGTCACACCAAATATTGATTTTGGTTTCCATTTTTCTTCTGTTTGCTCACTTTGTAAATTGATAAAAAGAAACAAATAAAAGAGATTTTTTTTTTTTTAATCATTCTTACTTTACAGCATTTCTTCACTCCTGCCTAAACCTTTTGCACAGTACTGTGTGTGTGATATATAAGATGCAGGTGGAACATCACAAGCTGTCGAACTTTCAATACATTGTTGGAATCTCACTTAATCATCTCGAAATCGCTGCTGTGCAAAGTCAGTCTATAGTTTTTTTTTTTATTAAAATGTTAGAAGCGATGGGATAAAATAAAAGTTAATATGTCCTCCTTCTCTCCATACCTTTAATAGATGAACTAACTGATGCTATCAGCATGCTCCTTTTTTCCCTTTTGCTTACACAATATCACTTTCTTTATTAGGTAGGTATTAATTTCAGGAGTTTAGGAGATAAGGGGCAGCGCCTGGGGAGAGATTCATTTCCTGAGACTTATCAGAGAGGAAAGCGTCTCTGCCTCGGGACAGTATATTCATAACTGAACTCTAATAAAGTCCAGCCGAGGGACCCTCACGATGCAAGGCGATTGTAAAGCTGATATCTGGCACAGGTTTTCCCATATGAGCGAGGTTTATTCTTTGTTCTAGCAAGCCACATTTTCTCACCAACGTCAATATGATTTAGTTCGCATTTTTCAAATAATGATGTAGTCAGGCACCTTGATGTCCTGCACCAGGCATCAGTAACCTTGGCATCCCAGATGTTTTGGGACTGCATTTGTCATGATGCGCATTAGCCAAAAAGTGTCTAAATAATCTCAGGAAATGGTATTTCAGAGACATCAGAGATGGAGAGTTTGACCATCACTATCAACTCTATGATAATGAGTAAGTAGTTTTAGCTTAATGTTGCAGTTAAAATGACTAAATCCTTGATCGATTTGACCGTACATAAACGGCGCCATGTGAAATTGGCAAAAACAAAAGTTGTTTATCAAAAATGAGACTTTCAGGCGATGGGCAGAAGGAGGAAGCGAGGCCGCAAGTAAGAGTGGAGCAAAGGAGGAATTCAGGGTCATAGAGCAACGTTTTGTTCGCAGTTTAAATTTGTACAATATCTGGCTTAAATGGCTACCTAATAACGATGGCAAAAAGCGCCTTTAAAATCTTACGACTAGCTAAAAGCGTGTTTAAGCACTTTCAATCGCTATCCTATACTCTTTTGGGCGCCATTGTCCAAGAACCAGGTTGACTTGATGCAAAGAGCGTTTGAGTTTAACACCTTTTAATGCATGGATTAGTATCCTCAAATAGGTGTATGCCAAGGGGCATCTTTCTGCCTGATTATGGCTTATCTGATGAAAACTTGTGGAAAGAATTCCAGGTTCTGTATTAATTCAATGTTTAAATAGTGCAGAGTGTAGCTTCATAGTATCGAAATTTTAAGCACACACACTTTTTATGCCCGTAAATAACTGGGTATATGATGCTGGCAGCATCTGCCCATTTAATTTTCTTTTTTCTTTCGATAGTTTTTATTTTGGATGAAATACTCCTTTTCTCCCTTGACGCACGTTGATGCTCGCCATCAGTTCAAGGCTACCAAAACGTGTTTTTTTTTACATCATTTGCGTTTTTACATAACTTGTGCTGCGTACAATGCGCAAATTGTACATCACTTGGAACTTGTGTCGTTTTATACACAAGTTATGTAGTGCCTCCGCAGAACAAGTGTCCCTTGTTAAAGTGAAATAATGGCTAGGGCTTGTCCTTTACGTTTGATTGTCTTTAAAATTACATCTCTTTTATCAATGATAATTCTTCTGGCTTCATGTCTGTGTTTCTAAGTAACCATATTATAAAGCACATTTCTATATTTTACAACTTTCTACCTTTTGATTCAGTCATTATCGCTAGTTGCTGGATGACATAAGGATAGGATGAAGATTAATAAAAAACCTCATCTAACATTTGAAGTATTTCTCTAGTCAGAGTTTTTGATGAAGACCAGAGGCAAACTGCATACTTTTATAAGCTGTTACTAAGGTATTTTACTCTTATCTGTGTAATTGAAGATTCGTCCTAGACTTTGACCGTCCTTTTCTTCTCAATCAATATAAATCGGGAAACCTATTGTTTGGTTCTTCAATGGCGAGGGGCATTGCATGGGTATGTTTGGTTCACTAGAGCAAACCTTTGTTTCTTAAACCTTTGCAAGTGGTTCATTAGATACGGGTTTAAGTGACTGCAGCCTATTTTGTAAAAAAAGAGACTCTAGACCTAGTAACCACTCAAAATTTTGTAAACTGAGTGGTTACAGTAACTTGGGCCTCTCCAAGGGCCGATTTAGCCCTCCGAGTGCAGGAGCTTAACTCTTCCCAGAATTGAGCACTGATCTGCACTCCAGGGATTGGGACCAGGAATCAGGAACCGATTAGCAACACAAGTTCATTCAATGTGCTGGCATTGAGAGACCCTGGGTTGACCGGATGCTCCCTAGGGTGTCCAACTTCCTTCCTTCCCCCTGTAGTCATGTGACATGCTGTGGCCTGATGGGAGATGGCAGCTTATGACATCCGGAGGCAGAGAGCCAACAATGCACTTGTATTCGAGGTAAATTTTAAAAGTAACTAAATGGTAAAATTGTGACGGGGAGGGTCAGGAGGGGTTAATTTTTAATCTTAGAATGTCTGTTTAATTCTCTTCCATCCTTCCATTTGAAATCTTCTCCCAGTCTTAAGTCACTCGAGCTCCCTATTAACATACCTTGATACAGAATGCATCTGTAAACATGTAACATAATGAATATATTTCCTAAATATTTATTTTCCGTGTTAATCTGTATATTTGTGTTTTGTTTTTAATATCTTGCATTTTATTGCTTTGTATTTCTGTAACATTTCAATGTTCTTGAACCCAGGACATACTTGAAAACGAGCGAAATCTCAATGTATCCTTCCTGGTAAAATGCTTTATAAATAAATAAATGTGTCTTAAATCACATGTATTTTATGCTATCAGAAAGTAGTAGCCATCATGGTTTGAGCGAGAATTCAGTTTTTATATGGTGGGGGAAATCCCTTCACTACAACGAACAAGATGCCCCAAAGGACCTGACCATAGGACATATTAGGTAGAAATATCAAATCTTGGATATGATGAGAAGCAGACAAGCGTAGA
Organism: Leptobrachium leishanense; assembly: GCA_009667805.1. Classification (NCBI taxonomy): domain Eukaryota; kingdom Metazoa; phylum Chordata; class Amphibia; order Anura; family Megophryidae; genus Leptobrachium; species Leptobrachium leishanense. The sequence continues at coordinate 89,426,760 of CM019064.1, read as the reverse complement.
ACCTTAAAGAGAAGAATTTCTAGGTCACTGCTCAGGAGAGAAGCGCTCGGGGAACCCCTAAGAGGCCAGGACTTTTGGCAATGCCTGCTACAATGAATGCGAGTCAGTCAGAATGACCGAGTACCTGATTGATTCACTCATACTCATGAGGGGAACCTGGAGGGCTGTTTGCAGCATTTTCAATATGATTTAATACCTTGTCCATTATAATGCAGTAGAATGATAGCTGAGCAAAAGTGATGGCTTCCTTTTTATATATACAATTTTTGCAAAGGTTTGGAAAACTTGAGTAAACAAAATTTACTTTACGTACAGTATATAAACCGTGCATTAGAATAAAAATAAAAAACACAGATGGCTTAGGCTTCCGTGACTTGCAGTCAAAATCCGTCTATACAGACGGTAATGTGTATGTTTAATTTCTGGGATTTTTACATGATTTCATTATGGAGTTATATACTGTAGCTGCTTTTAGTAAGAGTTAGGGGGTGTCAGATTTTATTCATGTGGTATGTATTGTTCTGCAGTGTTCTCGTTATTTCATAGTTGTCATTTTTTTGTTGTTGTTGTAAAGGCTGTCGGTCAGTTGATTGCCTCTCAATCTTAACTATTTACATAATGCTTTAAACCTGTTTATGTCTACTGTGACAATCCAAGGCTGCATATCAGTGTTATCATGATTATAGTTATAGTATCTAGTCCTGTAGCTGGAAGGCATACATTGTGTGTTATTTAGTCTTTCTTTTCTTTATCGTAATGTTTATTTTCTGGGAAAACAAAATGAGACTCTGCTAAACAGAGTTAAACCACAAAATAATCCCGTGAAATTATCTGTAACCTTTCTTACCAGTTTCCTTCATTCAAGCAAGATAGTTGCTTGTGTAAATAGTCTGCTCACATCGTAAAAAAATCGGATTGGGCCCTAATCCAGTAGGCCTGTTAACCTTAATGTGCGAGGCGTCCCCAACACAGTGTAACTTGTTCATTTCGGTGGCGTCCCTGCTAGGCTGACATGTTGGCTATACTTTGTAAAAGAAGCAGAACTGTTGAGAGAGCCAGAGAATAACAAAGGATTCCCAGTTGCTTGCTATTCAATTCTCCAACAAGCAAATAGAAAAAAAATGTCACCTTCCAAATGCTACTGCAAAATCATTTTCAAAGAACACTCTACCCTAAAATTTGCACCCTACCACCCACCCCCCATTTATAGTTATGCATCTGCTCAATAATTTTTTATTCTTTTAGTTAGGTTAAAATACTACCCTTTTGTCCAGCAGCGCAGGGCTTCTCTTCCTCTCCAGGGTTTCCAAATGCAGAAGGCCCTGGAGTTACTTATGTAAACTGGGTTACGTAACTTTTGCACACAAGGGATCATTGCTGCGCATGCACCGCTGATACCTGCGAGCAGTCACTTAGTCTGACGAGCACTTGCACAGACTGAGGCTGCACACGCACCCTGCGCTTGCGGCTGCTGTCTCCCCAAGCGCTTGCTCCTGTGAGTGCTTTTGGAAACCGGACGATCATCATAGGTCCCCGTTAGGAAGGATATTCAAAATCCTGTCTGAGTGACAGCTGTGTCAGTGGGGGAAGCCCCTTCACACAACTGTATCCGCCAAGTGAGACTGCGGGGGGGGGGGGGGATGGAAGATTCGGTGAGACACTCTACACAGCCTGACTGCTTTAATAATCTAAAGTGGCCAGGGTGTGTAGCGTGTTGCTTTAAATAACTCCTCATAAAAGATAAAGGAAGATAAGCTTCCCCTCATCTTGCAGGGACAGTGAGGGTGGGTGATTAACGTCCCCATGGTAGCGTGAAGATTGGAATGGGGCCTTTCATGTTTTATTTGAAATGGAAATAAAACCTAAGTTAAAGTGTCTCTTTTGTATTATTACGACTCTACAGAAGGGGAGTAGAAATTTCAAGTACTGCCCTCCTTTTAGGCGTGACCTCACTATCCGTACCCTAGTGAGTTTTTGCGGCTGTTAGCCAACAGTGCACGTTGTTGCTGTGCCTGGCATCCATTATGTTCACCATTTATGGCTATTCTTAACTGAACCCCAATTAGGATAGAAGTTCTCTTGTTTAGTCCTCCATTATAAATGAATAACCAGAGTGGTTATTCACTCAAAAACCTTGTTTATGGTCACTATAGCTGCAAACCAGCTGGGTGGAGTAGAGGTAACATCACTGCCCTATAATCTTGGAGACACAGGTTCGAATCACAGCAAGAGCACCTCTCCTGTAAGGCTGGGGGTCAGACAAGCGCACTATGTGCGCCCGCACTGACGTGCCCTCCGGCGTCTGTAGCAGCGTTGTGTTGGGGACGGCCACACGTTTTTGCGCGTGCGACAGCGGTCTTGCTGTGGCCATGCAGCAAGCTTCCCCGTCAAAGCACTAGGACGCACGTTGACTGGGCTGCAAAGCACAATCCTCCATAGGAGAATCGGGCCTTGCAGTGCTGAGCCGCTAACTGCGCTCAGCGAGGCGGCCAGACGGGCGTCGACTGGAAGGAATGTCCACTCTCACACACGTTCCTGCCGCTCTTACTACCGCTCGTCTGACCCCAGCCTTAGTGTCCTTGGGCATGACACCTAACGGTACATACTCGCCACCCGGGACATACTTGAAAATGAGAGAAATCTCGATGTATCCTCCCTGGTAAAATACTTTCTAAAAAAAACCCCAACAACAATAATTCACCGTTGTTGCAAATACAGTGAGCTTCGGCAATCCAGTGAAACAAAATTCAAAAACCACAGATGAAGTTGCTGCAGGCAGTGGTAACGCTGTAATTCTTCCATACAAGGAAGGAACTACAGTCAGGTCCAGAAATATTGGGTCATCGACACGATGCTAACATCTTTGGCTCTATACTCCACCACAATGGAGTTGGAATGAAACAAACACAATGTGCTTTAACTGCAGACTGACAGCTTTAATTTGAGGGTATGTACATCCAACTTAGGTGAAGGGTGTAGGATTTACAGCAGTTTGCAGATGTGCCTCCCACTTGTTAAGGGACCAAAGGTAATGGGACAGAATAATAATCATAAATCAAACTTTCCCTTTTTATTACTTGGTTGCAAATCCTTTGCAGTCAATCACAGCCTGAAGTCTGGAACACATAGACATCACCAGACGCTGGGGTTCATCCCTGGTTATGCTCTGCTAGGCCACTGGCTAGGCTACTGCAACTGTCTTCAGTTCCTGCTTGTTCTTGGGGCATTTTCCCTTCAGTGTTGTCTTCAGCAAGTGAAATGCATGCTCAATGGGATTCAGGTCAGGTGATTGACTTGGCCATTGCATAACATTCCACTTCTGTCCCATCAAAAACTCTTTGGTTGCTTTTGCAGTATGCTTTGGGTCATTGTCCATTTGCACTGTGAAGCGCCGTCCAATGAGTTCTGCAGCATTTGGCTGAATGTGAGCAGCTAATATTGCCCGAAACACTTCAGAATTCATCGTGCTGCTTTTGTCAGCAGTCACATCATCAATAAATACAAGCGAACCAGTTCCATTGGCAGCCATACATGCCCACACCATGACACTACCACCACCATGCTTCACTGATGAGGTGGTATGCTTAGGATCATGAGCAGTTCCTTTCCTTCTCCATACTCTTCTCTTCCTATCACTCTGGTACAAGTTAATCTTGGTCTCATCTGTCCATAGGATCTTGTTCCAGAACTGTGAAGGCTTTGTTAGGTGTTGTTTTGGTAAACTCTAATCTGGCCTTCCTGTTTCTGAGGCTCACCAATGGTTTACATCTTGTGGTGAACCCTCTGTATTCACTCTGGTGAAGTCTTCTCTTGATTGTTGACTTTGACACACATACACCTACCTCCTGGAGAGTGTTCTTGATCTGGCCAACTGTTGTGAAGGGTGTTTTTTTCACCAGGGAAAGAATTCTTCGGTCATCCACCACAGTTGTTTTCCGTGGTCTTTTGGTGTTGCTGAGCTCACCGGTGCGTTCCTTCTTTTTGAGAATGTTCCAAACAGTTGTTTTGTCCACGCCTAATGTTCTTGCTGTCTCTCTGATGGGTTTGTTTTGTTTCTTCAGCCTAATGATGGCTTGCTTCACTGATAGTGACAGCTCTTTGGATCTCATCTTGAGAGTTGACAGCAACAGATTCCAAATGCAAATGGCACACTTGAAATGAACTCTGGGCCTTTAATCTGCACATTGTAATTGGGGTAATGAGGGAATATCACACACCTGGCCATGGAACAGCTGAGAAGCCAATTGTCCCATTACCTTTGGTCCCTTAACAAGTGGGAGGCACATCTGCAAACTGCTGTAAATCCTACACCCTTCACCTAAGTTGGATGTACATACCCTCAAATTAAAGCTGACAGTCTGCAGTTAAAGCACATTGTGTTTGTTTCATTCCAACTCCATTGTGGTGGTGTATAAAGCCAAAGATGTTAGAATTGTGTCGATGTCCCAATATTTCTGGACCTGACTGTGTATGCAACTATTCTGCATTTAGGCAGCGTTGTTCTATTGTTGCTTGTAACACCTATTTAATGTACTTTACTGCGGCTGAAACTAGTGATAAAACTGGTGAAAACAGCGGAACGTCCCAAATAGTTGCTTTCACTGTATTAAATCCATAGTCCTAAATAGCATGGTGCTTAGTGAATAACTCTTTGCATTCAGATATTTTGTCCATTTGCCATTTTGTTTATCAAGTCCCCTAATTTCTCCAAAACCACCTAATGAGATCTTAAAAAGCCTTCAAAAAGACAGACGGTTCATGCCTTAAAACAATTTAAAAAATCAAGTAAAGTTAGGCTTTCGAGCACTTAAAGAGCACTGTGCTATTATTTTCAAGATGAGCAATTTACATTTTTTTCTCATAATGTTCATAACTTACAGGGTTGTTCAGAGAAGGGTGAAACACAGGAGAACTGGCAGGAGAAGAGAACAATCTAGACCAAATAGTCAATTTGGAAAGTGAGATAATTGGGAGAATGTTTCTGGTTTGGCTATTTTGACCTAGAATTTTCACTTCTCCATGCATTCTCCTGGTTTTCACCTCTCTCTGAATAACCCTGTTAATTTTGCCAATTCTCAGAAAAGAGTGTTTAATTATTTTTTTGTTGTGTCTCATGAATTCAGTAGTAATTAATGACCCCGCTAATGCATGTACGATTACTGGAACCAGTATATTCCTTTAGCTCGTCTCTGTGCATTCAAAGAAAGGCTGTCATGAGGAAAATATTGAGGATGAAAATATTGCTACCGTTCATAAACAGACCTAGATAACATGCTTTGTAGCCAAAAAGAAAAGCTTTTCATGTGAACAAACAGTCCTGGCGTTCTTGTTGCCAGGCTTGAAAATATTTAATAAAAGACCTGTTGATAAGTGAGGATAATATAAATGGTGCAGGAAATTGTAATCTATCAGTGCATTGCAACACAACAGGAAATTGCCCATATACAAGTGTGACAGAAGTGTTTGTATTGCCGACTTGAAATGGACCGACACTCCCTTGCGTAGAAGAGACAGGTGCTTCTTTTTTTAAAAAAAATATTTATATTCTGTTGAAATAAGAGCTAATGTTTATACATAATTTATCAATGTGTGAAGTAAGAAGTGAAAACTATATCTTGTGTAATATATCTTGAGTAGGTTGTTACTTTAAGAAAAGAACCCTCCACCAATTTTTTTTTTCATATTTCTTACCATCTGCCACAGGAATCCAGCTACAGTAAGTAGCATTGAGATCGACCGGCTGAATGCTTATCCAACCACCCGTCTCTTTGGCACAGCGTTAGGAATAGGGGGTGACCCAGAAACACAGAAGTTGGTAAAGTGACCAATGACTGATTGCCATTAAGTCAGGTGTAACACTTTCAAAATGAAGAGCTGTCACAGCTGTTAAGGAGAGAAGGACTGGGGGCAGCCTCCTGCCCCTATGACCATTTAATTGAGCTTTAGTGATCATGCTGGCTACAGTGTCCCTTCTATATTCATTTTCTAGAAGTGCTCACTCACGTGCTGCAGAACCTCTGATATCAACTCTGTATGGAATGCCAGTGCTGGGTCTGGGGCATCACAGCCCTTTTCTGTAGTCCTGCACTAGCGGTCCCTCAAACAGACGTGAGCGGATGCATGGGATAGCACATCTGCACAGCTTCCGTACAACTAATAAATGGTGGATTATGAAAACGCATCAGAATTAGAGCCTATGGAAGGGGGTGGTCTGGCTCAAACATCTGTGACTATGAAACTCTTCAGGGTGGTGTTTAACCCTCTTTGTCCCGCTCTCGGTGCTTGTAGTTGGCATTGTTTTTACTAAACAACCAAGTGCACAATATTAAAAACATGTGTACCAATTTATTACTAAGATTAATGGAAGAGTTGACAGGGAGTCAGTGAAATGCACATTATTTCCCCCTATAGGTTCAGTGCAACATTATTTTATTGTTTATCTTTTTTTATTTATTATTCCTATATATCTGGGAGCTTCAGTATGCGGGTTCTAGATCACTGCAATGGCTGTCAATGTGCTGCCATCGAGAGACAAGGGGGGCGAACACTGGATCGTCCTGTGGTCATGTGACATGATGTGGCCTGTAGCACTGCACTGGATTCAAGTTAAGTTATAAACTTGACTAAAGGGTTTAGTCGGAGGGGGGGGGGTGTTTAATCCCTTTGACTCCCCCTCCTGTTTTAAACCAACAGTATCCCTTTATGGCTTGCAACAAAAAGCACACTAGCATGAGCTTTTATGTGAGGGAGTTTGGTTTATTAGTGTAAATATATTCTGAATTAACGCAAGTTTAGATCTACTTGACCGTAAGCATGTTATCGGCTCTTCAGCTATCTCATTCTGAAATGATGAATGTTCTGCACCAGCCTTCACATTTCAGACGAGGTCTATTCCTTACCTAAATAGCGTAAATGTTCTACAGAGATTTAGCAGGTATTTATTCTTTACCGTCATAATTTTATACCACGCCATTCCTTCCTGTTACCCAACCCCATTATGATATATCTACCGTTTTAATTAATGTATAAAATGTTATTTCCGTGTTGTAATAAATGATGCACTATGACGATTAAAATCGTGACTTAACATTTCTGCTCTTCTTCCAAAAATAATGCTCAAATATTCCTCTCCGCCCAAATGTTGCAAACTGCTTTAAGAGACATGTAAAATATACATACATGGGAGAAAATGTTGGATTGCCCAGGCCTCCCAAAACTCCCTTTGTGACGGATCTTGCGTTGAGGTTGACGTACATATTGGCAGATTCTCTGCATTTTTGGCAATAACCGGTCTTTGTTTAGCTTCGACTTGACCCTGTTACGTTCATCTGCAGTTGTTTTATTTACAAATGAGTGGTGCCTGGTACTCAGAGTCTTATCTGGTACTTTACAGCCGGTAATAATCCTTATTCATTCTCTTACAGAGGCAGTGTGCAAAATTATAATGCGGGCTTTTGTTCATTTTTCCTCTTTGCACACCACAAATACTACATTAACGAGATAGATTTTTTATTTTTTTATTATTTTTTTGGAGCAAGGATTTTACCAGGAAGGATACATTGAGATTTCTCTCGTTTTCAAGTATGGGTGGCGAGTATGTACCGTTAGGTGTCTTGCCCAAGGACACTTACTGGAGAGGTGCTCGTCGGGATCGAACCCATGACCCATAGTAGATTTCCACTATGTCTGCTACTTGACGCTTGAATGTTAAATTGAAAAATCGGTGTATGATTTCTTGTTTTAAGTATTCAGACAGTTGTGGCGTCCCTTTTGTTTCATTGTATATATTTCTTTTTTTCTTTGTGTATTGATGCAATTTCTTCTCAATGCATTCATTAAAAAAGAAAACAAAGAATTGTACTTAATGTCAGATCTTGAAATTGGTGTTTATAAGATACTCAGTCTGGGCAATCATAATAAATTTTTGGGGCAATCATAATCTAGTTATGTTTTTTAGTTTTTGTGCCTAAAGTTTTGCAAGATGTTGCTGATGAAGAAGCACTTATTTGACCCATTTTGTTTTGGAGTGTAGTAGGGTCTGTGAAAATGTGGACAGGATGTCCCTAAAAATGTTGCTAAGTTATGTCCCAATTTATATACTCTGTAGTTACAAATATTTACTCTTATTAGTCTTATGTCAGTAAAAGGAACACTAGGCTGAAATAGATTGGGGGGGGGGGGGGGTTGGGCGACAGGAGGAGTTAATAATCAACCCCTGCTTACCCCCACACCATTTTTCTCTTTTTTCTTTCTTTCCCCCATTTATTAATCTTAAATTTTGTGTCATGCCTTGTAATGACTGATGTTATTTTGTGAGGTTCCAACCAAGGATGGCTCCCCCGTGACTGCTTACCGTAGGTACTTGAGTATAGCGCGACCCGAATATAACACAATGGATAGAGATTTATTATGGAAATGAGAGAATACTCAAGACTCAAATATAATGCGAGGAGCAAAATTTTACTGTACCGGTATACAATTAAAATCCTTCCAGGTTCTCTTAACACAGTCAGGCTACCCCTCAGGCCAGGGTGCTCTGCTCTAGAATGATTGCAGTTGCTACGAAGTATGAAGCCACCCGTCAGCCCGCCAGCGATTAGATGACCGGCGGAGGGAAGCGAGATGAATGACTGGCTTAAACCGAGTGTGCCCTCTGGCCGTGATGGATCCCAAATCTCCTGAATCCGGGCGTTCCTGAAGTGTTTGCAATCATCAGGGAGCCCGCATTCACTTCAGCGAGACTACCGGAACTTCCGGGAGACTTGGGATCCAGAGCAAGGCAAGCTGCTTTTATTTCTTCTTTTTTTTTTACATGCGATGCAGATGTCTCGAATATAATGCGACCCCCTCCAATTTTAATGCAAATTTTTGTCACCAAAATCTAGCGGTATACGCGAGTATCTACAGTAGTACCAAACGAAGGTGACCGCTCCACTTGAAGGGCTGTGGCAGTGGCGCTAGATAGTTTAGTCACTGTGACCAAGTAAACAAATTTAAGTGGTCATGGTGACTAGAGTGTCCGTTTAACATTATTCTTGAACAGGTTCACTTTAGCATAATAAAAGGATATTTAACCTCCCTGGCGGTCTAATTTTTCTCAAAATTTTGTGTCTAAAAGCGTTTCAATTTTTTTGGAAAGGAAATGTGTTGCTTTATATAGTAAGCCTGTAATAATTAGGAATAATTCACTGAAATCCGTGCAAACAAGAGTCTAGTAAACACACAGTCAGATAAAGTTTGAAACCCCAAATAATTATTTTTGGGATAATAAATTATTATCAAAATAATGCAAATAAATAATATTCAATAATCTAATCAAACCAAAAACACTGAAATCTTTCAGTAAACAAGGGTGCAATATAATAGAGGATTTATTTTCATCAAAGCAGCTTTACAGAAATAAAAAGCACATAAAAATCGTTTCTAAAATGTAATCGGGCCTTCGCTGGTGCTTGCCCAGCTTCATCCGTTGGATATGGGCAAGCACCAGTGAAATATGGGACTGTTTACATTTTACTGTTAACCATTTTTCAGTATTTTTTTCCGTTTTTTTAAAAAAAATTTTTTATTAGTCTTCAAATTTGCCGCCTGGTCCCGCCCCCCTGCATCACGTGGCTTGCAGAGAGTGGAACCAGGAAGCAAGTTGCCGGCCCGCCGCGATCACACTGCGGTGACTGCGGAGGACGGCGAGGGAGCGCAGGATGCGGTGAGTACACAGCCAGAGTGTGGCTCAGGGTTACCGGTCGCGGTAGCGAAATTTAACCCCGAGTCACACTCAGGAATACTGCCAGGCAGGTTAAAATATTTTGATACATTGTGCTAGGCCAGGGGTGTCCAAACTCCGGCCCCCCAGATGTCCCTGAACTACAACTCCCATGCTTCTCCATCCATCTAATGCAATCAGAGATTTCTGGGAGTTGTAGTTCAGGAACATCTGGGGGGCCAGAGTTTGGACATCCCTGTGCTAGGCAAATGGCTTGCATGGCTTTTGTTTAAATCCCTATTAAAAGTGCTACCTGTCATTAAAATCAGTAGCAAAGTGGGTTGATCTAGCTTTTATGACATTAAGGAGTGAAGGATGAGAGCTGGGCTACAGATACCTAAACAGGCCCTATTCTGATTTGTAGGGATACAAGATCTTGTGAGAGCATGGCTGGAGGCCTCAGTGGCCGTATTACTACCGTCACTTGCTGGTGGCCAATCACTGGGACGCGGCCAGCGCGAGGGTACTGGCAAAATATTGTTAGAGCACTGTGCCAGACGCCTCAGCCGTCACATACCGCCCAGAAAGCCAGCCTAGTGCTGGCTTCCGGTGTCTGTAGAACTATCAGAGGCGTTTGCACGAGTACAAGTACTCATGCAAATGCCGGTATCGTCACCGATACTAGTAATCGGTATTCGTACATCCCTACTGATTTGGCTTTTAAGCTAATGGTTGGATTCGTTATACATAATGGTTTCAGGTGTTACCTGACGGTTCAGCAAATTTGTCCCTCCAAAAGGTTTGGACCTACGTTTCCCATGATGCTCAGCCACTCATTAGGTTGGCAGGGTCTCACAGGATTCCAAAACCTCTAAAAGACTAAGGTTGCTGACCACTGAGTTAGTTTTGCGGCTGGAAATGTTATTTCAACCTTGCACAAGTTATAGCGTTCGGCTTGGAAATAGCGGCTGCATACTGTACATTAATGGCTCTTATCCATTATACAGGAGTTGTATTCAAATTATAGCATGGAGAAAAATGCGATCCTGTTGTAAGCTTTGTGAGAGCAGAAGCAAAAGTCATTTAACATGTAGTAAACTCCCCTGAAAATCTCAAACTTTCCTCTAATCCTGCGGTTCCGACAGTGGCTCTATCCACCTCTTCCTCTGGCTATGAGCAGCAGAAATCTGGGAACAAACGGTTCCCAGTGTCCATCCTTGGCTCCTGTGCAACCCTTCGTTAGGGTCATATTTTGCTCCATGGAGTCTTATGGACTCCAGGAGCAGGTGGAGAGGCAGTGTTTCTGCCAGATGTCTGTTTGAGGTTTCCAATTATTCTGACTTGAGACGCTAATAATTATTATCCGTTATTTATATAGCGCCACATATTCCACAGCACTTAACAAGATCAGTGTACAAGGAGTTGATCTATTCGAATACCACACATGGTTGATACGGCCTGATTCAGGGAGACCCTGTTCCCAAGGGAACTTACTTCTACATCTCATATAGATTGTATTTTGTGAGGTAGGTGCATCCATATCGTTAGGTGTCTTGCCCAAGGATACTCGCTGGTGGTGTCTTCTGAGTGGGATCTGGTCGGCTTTCCATGATTGTAGCTCAACGACCTGGTGTTTAGGTTGAACCTGCTTCTCATAAAGTCGAGACTTGCTTCTCCACAGTTGTGTTGGAGGGATGTGCTGAATGGAATTTTGTCTTGCTTCTTCACGGTTGAAGAGCGGAGCCGTTACCACTGGACTCCACAGCCGATATTGTGTGGTAGGCAAGTATGTACCGTTGGGTGTCTTGCCCAAGAACACTTACTGGAGAGGTGCTCTTGCCGGGATACATCGCTTGTGTTGGAACAGACACAATAGCAGGGTGCAGGTAAGGGATCTTGACTAGCTATGGTTTTCTTTCCCCTTGCTGGCAACAGTGGGGTAGGGACTAAGAAATAAAATTCTGGTAGGTGCAGTTTCTACATGTCTTCCTTATTCAGTTATTTTACGGCTTTTGTTTCTCACATTCCAGGGTGCTCCCCGAATAAAATAAATACATTTAAAAAAAATAAACATGTTTTCTCGACAGACTCTTTACTTTCTGTGATCAGATCTTATGCTCCTATTCATCTGTACAGCTGTGTGAACATTAAAATGCTGATATGATAAGGATAACACACGCGGTTATTAAGATAAACAAAGAAACTATGAACTAATAAGCCGCTGAGTAATGAAGTCCAGTCCTACTCTCAGAGAACAGGCTAACATCAGGTTTAATCTTTAGTCCTCATCAAATAAGTGTCTTCTCCAAAAGATTAATTAAACATAGCGCTGTCAATGATAAGCAGCAGTGAAAGGTTACCCCAGGCTCTCTCTACCCACTGCCTCGAGCCTGAGATACACTGAGCACGTAGCGACGGAAAGCGTCGCTAAGCAAAGAGAAGCAAACATTTTGCAGGCTTGACTTCACTCCGCTCCGCCTCGCAGCCAGTCTACACTGCATTACATTTGCTTCTCACCACACTGGACAGGAATCCACTAACTAAATTAAAATGTACACGCCAAAACCTTTTATTTTCACAAAGCGCTTGTCATATAGGAAAAAAGTTTCTATTGAATAAAATCTATTTAAATTACTGCCAATTTAATAGGAATAGTGTAACAGAGAAAAGTAGCCCTGATCATATAGCACCCTTTTGTCTAATATATATATATAATAAGGGTTGCACCGATACCGATATGGTGCCGATACTGGGTACTGCACGAGTACTTGGTACTCGTGCAGTACCCCCGATACCGGAAGCCGGCATTGAGCCGGCATCCGAGGGGCTGGGGCAGCTTTCCGAATGCTCTATCGGCATTAGGACAGGCCCTGCAGCTGCTCACCGCGATCATACTTACCTTCCTGAGCGACGCCAGGAAAGTCTTTGCGCGTGCGCTCGTTGGAAGGCCCCCAGCCGCGATCACGTGGGACCATGTGATCGTGGCTGGGGCCTTCCAATGAGCGCACGTGCAGAAACTTTCCCGGCGTCGCTCAGGAAGGTAAGTATGAACGCGGTGAGCAGCTGCAGGGCCTGTTCGAATGCCGATAGAGCATTTGGACAGGGCACCTGGAGCTCTCCCTGATCATACTTACCTTCCTGAGCGACGCCGGGAAAGTTTCAGCGTGTGCGCTCGTTGGAAGGCCCCAGCCGCGATCACATGGTCCCACGTGATCGCGGCTGGGGGCCTTCCAACGAGCGCACGTGTGAAGACTTTCCCGGCGTCGCTCAGGAAGGTAAATATGAACGGAGAGCTCCAGGTGAGCTGGGGCGCATATCCACGAGCAGGGGCGCATATCCACGAGCTGGGGCGCATATCCACGAGCTGGGGCGCATATCCACGAGCTGGGGCAGTATCCATGAGCTGGGGGGCATTATCCATGAGCTGGGGGCATATCCATGAGAGCGGGGGCATATCCATGAGCTGGGGGGCATATCTATGAGAGCTGGGGGCATTTTTATATGAGGTCTGTTCTTATTGGAAAGTGGTCACATGACATAAAAAAAAGTATCGGTACTCCGCTTCGGTGAGTACTTGAAAAAAAAGTATCGGTACTCGGTCTTAAAAAAGTGGTATCGGTGCATCCCTAATATATATTTTAAATATCTAGGTATGTGGATTGACCCGAATATTTCCTTTGGCCCCCACATCGAAAAACTCTCATCTAAACCTTACCCCAAACTAGGTGCCCTTTACAGAAACAAATCCTGCCTGAGCCCCGCGGTAAGAAAGCAGATTGTACAACAAATGCTTATGCCAGCCATTGATTACAGAGATGTAGTGTAAGCATCAGAAACTTACTACATTGTATAACTCATTCTGCCGCTTTGCATTACAATGTAACTACATGACCCACCATTGTGACATGTTAAAAGAGCTAAACTGGCCGTCGCTGGAGTCTAGACGCACCCTTCACCTTTCCCACCTGGTGTTAAAGAGCTTTTCTGGGAAGCTGCCACCCTACCTGAATAGACTGTTTCCTCCAGCAGTTCCCTCATACTATAACCTCCGATCCAGGACCTGCACCTTACTTGCAACACCACAATACAAAAAGACAGTGGCTCGGTCCTCATTTTCCTACAGAGCACCGCAAATATGGAATAACCTCCCAGACACCATCAAATCTTCCCCCAGTCTTAAGTCACTCAAGATCTCCCTAGTAACATACCTCAATACGGAATGCACCTGTAAACATGTAACATAGTGACTATATTTCCTACATATTTATTTTCTGTTAATCTGTATATTTGTGTTTTTTAATATCTTGCATTTTATTACTTTGTATTTCTGTAACGACTGTAACATTTCAATGTTTTTGAACCCAGGACATACTTGAAAACGAGAGAAATCTCAATGTATCCTTCCTGGTAAAATCCTTTATAAATAGGGACACAGGGAGCGCTATGTATAGAGTAGGGTTGCATCGATACACACAGACCTCAGATATATATCCACACACAGACCACATATACACATATATCAATATGCAGACCTCATACATATATGTACCCACAATATATATACCCACACAGACCTCAGACCAGACCCTATATATACCCACACAGACCAGACTATATATATATATATATCTATATATATATATATATCCACACAGACCTCAGACCAGACATATTATACAACCAGACTTCACACACATGTGGGCTGCGCTGGGACTCGGGCAGTGTTTTTCTCCAGTGAATTTATTGGGGAATGATGTAAAATATTACGGAGGGGGGTACCGGCGCACCTGGCCCGGGGTCCTGCTACGGAGTGGCTCTCCCTGTGCTGCTGATGGGAGGGACCTACAGGACCCAGCGCATGCGCCGTGTGCTGCAGATCCTGCCCCTCCTCTCAACGCTCCGCTGAGGGGGAAGTTGGATTTTTCCAACTCCCTTCGCTCAGCACCGCATCGTGAGGCGGCCTGAGCAAGGGAGGTGGAAAAACCTGGATACATTGAGCGCGTTGCCTAGCGCTCAGTGTATCTCAGGCTTCATCACCATACGAACTTTCCATCTGAGGAATTCAGCATTTACCATGATGCTCCTCCAGAATCTAACTCAAGACGAGTAGGGCACTATTACAATCATAACGTTAGTGCTCACCTGTGTGAGCGCGTTAACGTTGGCCTTGGTGGCCCTAGCGCGGGCACCATATTACAATCCAAATGCTAACGGGTTAAAAAACCTGTTAGCGATTGGAATCTTGTGCTTTTCAGCGTGAGCTTACTGTACATTGCGCTCCCCATGTTAAGCATAGGGACAGCAAAGAGTTAATTAGCGTTAGTATTACATTGTACTAACTCTAATTACCGTCCGGCTGCGGTTAACCCGACAGTTAGCACCAGGTCCTGGCTGTGGTTAACGGATTCCGCTGCTGCATCCTATACTTAACATGGCGAGCGCAGACGTACATTAGAGGTTCGATAAGTGACGTATTACATAGTGCTAGCGCTAATTACCGCAGGGATGTTTAGAGATATTTTAGCACCACCTGAACGCTGGCACTACAAGATTCTGCATTGCATTGCAGAATCCTGTAGCACCCCCTCAAACCCACCCCCCCCCCTACTCGCCTCTCGTCCTGTTGCGCGAACAGTGGTCCGATCTGCTGCTGCTTGTTGCCGGGAGCAGAGTGAGACTGTGAACAAATGCTTCCCAGTCTCCCTCCGCGGCGCTGCACGAGCGGAAGATCGCGCAGGGCACATGTCCTGGAAGCGCAACCCTGCATGGAGTCCTTTGCTACATGGAAATCTGCAGGCGCGAACAAAGGAATAGCACCCAGTGTTTTTCTTGTGTTCTATCCGCCCTAGTTACGACAGATTCTGCTGCCCCATCCAATATGATCATAACATGAAATTACTAATTATTCATGACATACATTTTTATGACAATTAAAAAATGTAATTTAGAACAAAAGCAAATTACCTTCTTTATACCAAGCAGTCTTCAACAGCTTTTATTATTATGGTTCAGTGACGTTTATTGCTTTTGCAGCTCTGTTATACACAATCACGCCTGAATATCTTGGACCTCTGAAATAATGGACATTACAGTAGAAATAAAAATGCTCCACCCCCCCCCCCACCAGAATGCTGCTTTAGGCCGGGTGCACACTAGGTGCTTTCTTCTGATGGAAGAGATGGTAGACGCCAGACGATGCGTTAATTTTGACGCACGTCGTAAAAACTGAATTTGAGTTAAATGAAAAGAAGAAAAAAAGCTGGGCTTTGATGTTCAGCACACGGCCAACGTCGCGTCAATCCTAGCGCAACAGCCTTGGTGTTTCCATGACGGACGTCTTCAGCGCACATTATGCATTGCGCACGTACTACGTGTGTTCTTCTCTATCCGCTTTATTATATGCTACAACACACGTCCTAAAGAGCGTCATAACGCGCGCTAGTTAGCGTTAGTGCTAGAAAACACGCCTAGTGTGCACCCGGCCTAAGACCCGGGTTAAGGTGGCCTATGCAAGAATACACCCTTGGGTTTTCAGAATCAAAGGAATCAGGGACTGTAATGACTTGTCTGGTTCTGATTGATTGATTCTCAATCTATACAGATAGACGCAAATTAAAATCTGCTAATTCTGTGCTTTTTAGTAGATCTAGTACTGAGTGCTTTTTTTTTTTTGTTGCATACTTGTTTAGTCATTGTTTATAAAATGCGTTCAAAACTGCACAATCTCTGTGCTTGGGTGTCCTTATCTATTTTTTTTTTTTTCTCCACCTACGTTATTGTTATTGGCTTTCTCTTATAATTTCCTGTGTTTTTGTCTTTACCATTTATAATTCAGGCTTTTGCTAAAGTGCGCAAGGTTTTTCATATACTGGAAAAAAGTATACTGTGATCCTGTGAATATTAATACTGGAAGTCCCCAAATTCAGTGACGACTCACTGTATGCTATTTTACATTGTTTTATTAGTTTTTTAGAGCGTCTCCTCTCCAGCCCAGCTGTGCCTGTGTTTATAATGTTACTCTAACGACAGACAAACCTTCTTGAGTCACAATTCTTCTCTAGTTACTGTAATAATGTTATACTTTGAAAGTGTTGCTGAGTGAAAAAAATATATATATATACTGGCTCCCTTTTCATCACGTTTTATGTGTCACCTGCATTTTGGAGCCGAATAGAGTTCGCTGAAAAGCCATGTCTGTCACGGAAGCTCTGTGTAAAGTGTGTTTAGCGCTCAGATGTATTGTAGCAAGCATCTGGACACACACATGCTGTGAAGTCTTTATTACGCGCTGTTGAAATCCGTTTTCCTCTTTTATATATGAATTTACAGAACATTGAAAATGATCTTCAGTAATAAAAGGACACATTTCTTTTTAATGGTTGTTACATTAGAGTGGGGTGGTCCCATTAGAAGACAATTGCCATTTCATGTCGAAAAACTGTCATGGTTTATTGGGTCCATCCATATCAAGAGGTATTTTTTTATTATTTTACTTGGTTTGCTAATTATGGAACCCGTTGCTGCTGGTTTCTGGTGAAGGAAGTTCTTCAAGAGGGTACCAGCAGTCGTATAGATTGGGTGTCTGTTCAGTGCACTTCAAGGCTTGCATATAAACAGATTTTGTGAGTGGATGTCTTTGGGCAGATTATATTCCTTTTTCCTACAGTTTGTGGCGGCACTACTGTTTGCTTATTTCTATAGCTTTAAATTTCTCCCTGCTCCATTTTCACTTTTTTTTTCGAAGACCGTACTGGGGCAGAAGTAGTATTGTCTCTTTTACCTTGCACCTCAAGAGATAAGTGTGCAGTCACAGTACATAAAATTACGTATATATTTCTCCCTTTGTATTATTAGAATTTATTTATGACGCTCCAGCATATTCCACAGCGCTGTACAATGGGCACAATATAGACAGGGTTACAATACATTGAACAACATTTTGACAACCAGTACAGGAGGAAAAGAAGGCCATATTCCTGTGGGAATTTATAATCTAGAAGGGTTGGGGGTGGAAACAGGAGGAGAGGACTGCAAGGTGCGAATGATGGACTGGTGAGAGTGATGGACTGGTTGCGTCAGTGAGTCGGGTGGTAGACTTCCCTATATAGGAATGTTTTAAGGGAGTGTTTGAAGGAAGGGAAATTAGGGGATGTGAACACTATCATGTGATAATGTTTAATCACTTTCAAAGCACAAGGACAGATTGGAATGAGGTGAAGTGGGTAATGAACTGGAGTGAAGGCAAGTGGGATCATGGATTGACAGCTTGGAAGGGAAGCGGGGAAATAAGAATACAGACTGGTTAGGAAGTCATGGCACAGGAGTTACAGAATGGAGAGGAAGAAAGAGTAGTGGAGTACTGGTGTAAAAGATTGGGAATATGTGGAAAATAAATAGCATAGAACAGTAATACAGCTTGAAAAATTTATGAACTGTATATAAAGACCTGAGAAGGAGTGTGACCTTGCATGAATCGAGTTGATACATTCTTATACCGTAAACCATTTTTTTACCTTTATCTCATACTGGGAATTACATTTATATTGTGTAAGAGGCTTCATTCAAAAAGCTTTACTTATATTTGGAACTGAGTAACTTTTGACCAAAAAAGTCTTCTTGACTAGAACCATATCGAAAATCAGTTTATTGAAAAGTCCACCTTCAGGTGGAGGGAGGCTGTCACAGCCCATTGGGACATCCAAGGGAGGTTTGGGTAAACACTCAGCTCACCATGACCATTTAACCCCTTGCCACTGCGGGATGTGCTATGCCGCCCTTGCGACAGGAGGGCTTTGAAGACGCAGGGCGTACATGTACGCCCCCGCTGTCTTCAATGGGCCCCGTAGCCGGCGTGCACCGCATGCGGTTGGCAGCAGAGGCGGCCTGAACTCAGGCCGTCCCCCTGCAGCCAATGACCTACGTCGGCTGCAGGACAGGCCAAAATCAGTGGCTTGTGCTGCCGGCAAAGCGTACCTGTACGTCTCGCCGGTTTTATCCCACCCCTGACAGGCGACACCAGATCCGTCCTTAATGGGTTAAATAAAATTTTGGACAGGGTATGCCTCAACGGGATGTTATCAAACCTATAGGGTTTAGGAAAATCCGAGTTGGACAAACTAGCTGAATAGTGATGATTAAATCCCACAATGATACATTTTTGAGTGAAACCTGCACAAGGAGGCGATTGTGAAAATATGCAGTTTCCTCTAAAGCACAATTTAGCTACAAAAATATATTTAACTTGTATTTTTGTTTTGCTATAATATATTTAAAATCTAAAACCTAGCACTGCAACGCTAACTGTGATTTCAATAGTATTAATATGTGTTTAACTTCGTTAATGACTATATACTCTGTAGCTTGGTGTTAAGTGCTGTTCAGCACCTTGATTTTACGAGCTTACCCCATGATCATGCATTGAAGCATCAGAGAAGGAATTTCCATCATATATTTGAGACCTTTGTTTTGAAGCTTGTGATGTATTCATCCACATACTTTATTTTTATGTATTCCTCTAAAATCACATATTTTTTTTTTTTGCACTAGATGACAGTGGGGGAGAGCATTAAAAAAGAAGCTTTAAAAAAGCGAGTTATGAAGCAAGTAAGTACCAAGTTACTACCCTTCCATTCCATCTTCCAAAAAGTGTAGCTGTGCTGTTGCTGTTTTAAAGAGTAGTGGATTTGTGCAAGATATTGCAATGTACTGTGTTCATTTGACAGTAAATTGCTACGTGTTGTGCCCAAAATGTAAAAATAACTTTTTTCTTCTTTAATTTTTTATTAAGTTATCTCACGTTGAGTTTTTTCTGTTTGCTCTCTGGGATTTCTTTTTACTTATTCCAGGTACAGACACGTGTCTAAGTCGTTGTACGTCCTTCTGTTTGCTGTGTTTACACCTAATTTCACTATATGATCTAAAGAATGTTTAAAAATAATAGATTTTTTTAATGTCATGATTTTGTCTACATTTAAACCAATCAGTACTTGCTAATATTCAGTAGAAATCCGTGCTTATAATTTAAAACCTAATAGTCGAAATTTGTGACCCCCCCCCCCCATAGCTTTGCAGCTGCTGTATGTTTAGGCTTCATGTGTGGATGATGCAAGCAAGTCTGGCTAGATCATTGCAAAATTGTTGCAAGCTCTGCTGCTGAGAGCACTCACCGTTGTGGTTTGATGTATATTGTTTCTTTGCTCACCTTTATTGTGTGGTAATTTACTCCCTTGGGATAACATAGATTGGATCTATCCTGCCATCGCAATCCCCTAATTCATCTGAAATTCCAACAGTGTAAATTTAATCCGGTGTCACTGATTGAGACAATGTCAGGTTGCATTTCTACTTTTGTTGTAGTGTTAGACTTTAATGAAACATTTTGTGGAATTTTACATGTAATGACATTTGCATGCCTGTCTGTTTTTCAATCCAAGACCAAGCTGGAGATGCAGAAAGCCCTTGAAGAGGATTCCTCTGTATATGAATATGACAGTGTCTATGATGATTTGCAAAAGACAAAAGAGGAGAATAATTCCAAAATGCTGACTGGCCAGGACAAAAAGGTGAGATCATGGGCCAAATAATTCCAGAGTAAACATGAATATGTATTGCATGTATGTAAAGCCATACATGGTGTCACGACCCCTACGCGCGCTGCTGCGCAAAGACGCCGGGTTAAGCCGCGCACTATCTATCTATGCTAGACCCAGATAATTACGCGCACTTCTCTACCCGTCCCGGCCACACTACCTCTCACAACAGGCACGTAGAGCGCGATATACTGATCCCAGGATTGCAACGCAGCACAAGTCTTCTCCTGAAGCGCGTACTCACTACGTCTCTCACAATCCTGGAACTCACTTTCTTATTCTATTAGTAACGCTGCCACCAGTCCTCATGGACACTACGCGCGTCGCAACAGGAGACGCAGGGCTTAGCCGCCACACTATCCTAGACTCTTGACAGTGACTACGGGTCCCACAATTCCCTGCTGTTTCCTGACGACCGCAACACGCAATTTCTTATATATAACCGAGCTTAAGGCAAATAGCAATACTCCCAATCTCTTAGTTAGCATGGATTTCATCAGTCAGAGTCAAAACTTAAATACTTTTTTGGTTTATTTATGATAGAAAAATCACAGTGCTTGGTTACATAAAAACTTATAACTAGAATAAATCAATTACTTACACAATACACAGCAAACGAAAGAAAAAGGGTTAATCACAGAGCCTTACTTATGACGGACTAATCAGTAGCTGGCATCAGTGCCTCCTGGGATCTGGAGATAGAGCATGGACAGATCAGTCCTCTTTAGAAGGAACCCCAAGTGATCAGCCCTGAGCCATGCTTGATTCAGAATATATATAGGGCTGCCTTTTTCTACGTCCAGCCTCCTAACTGGCAGAGCCTTTGCCTACAATTCCCAGAGTGCCCATCTCTGGAGCATGCCCAGTGCACTTCGTCGTTAATCTTTAATTGCCTAAAGGCATCCCTCTTCCCTCCAGACCCCCCTTAGAGATCAAGGATGTGCTTCCTGTCTTTGAAGATAGGGTCCAACTCTCTTGGGGCCGACCTGGCTGCCAAGGTGTGATTTTCTATGTTGGTGTACAAAGAAATTCCCTTTTTACAGCTACGTGTTATATCCCCCCCCCCCCCCGGGAGAAAGCTAAACATTTTGATTACATTTCAGCTGTGGACACAGGGATACACTTACCAAATGGTCAGACACAAATATGAACATAACTCTATCTGGAGGAGATAACTCTATATGGAGGAGATAGACACATATATACAGGCAGACCCTTATATAGATAGAAATATAGATCTAGTCTGCCACATCTCCCATACAAAGGAAGACGCAGAAAGGGAGGCTAACTAACATGCCTCTCACGTGCGTCTTAACACGGGTTTGCCAACGGGCATCTGGCACCTGCACCAGTCGCCGGCGCTATGACGGAGTGCGGGACGCACAGGTGTCGTGCACTTTGCCCACCAAAGCGTGCATTCCCTCTCGCAACCGCATCACACATTGCCCCATGCAGGCCTTTGGCGACTCCACCATTCTTCCCCACCTCTCCCAAACCGGGGGGAGGGGGTCACTCATACTGCACTCACAACATGGCACAGACTCGGAGAAGCCCCTGTGCGTCTGCAACTCTTCCGGGTGCAGCACGTGTGGCTCACTCTCAGCTCGCACCTCAGTCTTACATGCAGCAGAATCTTCGTAACCCGTAGCCTGTTCTGGAGCCAATCTTACAGCAGGGGGTATGGAGAAACAGGATGAAGCGCCCCTCTCCCCAGTAAATGTCCCCCCTGCATCTACCAACGGAGTCAGGCATCTTACCTGGCTCGGGGCAGATGGCTGGGAGGTCACAGGAGCCACACCAGGACCCGCTGCCTCCCCGTCTCTCACTGTCCCCGCACATTCAGAATTTGGGGAACCAGGGGCGTGGCCTGACTCCGTTCGATGGTGGACGTGTAGCGCCGGAGCTCCGCACTAGAGACCCACTAAACACGAGGAAAAACGACTCAAAGTAAGCGCAGCTGCAGCACAGGACCTGGGGAACCAGTGGAGCACAGTATGTCCTCCCGCAGCGGTACCAAAAAAGCGGGTTCCGCCGACTTTTTCGCGCCGAAGAGCCAGAAACAGCGCGGCATTTGGGCCTCCCAAGATGGCGGCGGCTCATCCTCCTCGTCCCCACGTGCATCTGCCTCCCCCGCTGAAGACAGTTCAGGGATTGACGTGGTGACGGCCAAACTAGCACCTATGCTGGCAGCCCTTTCTGATGCATTATCGAATCGACTAGACAGCGTGGCGGCGGACATTAAAAAAGATATTAAAGAAATAGGAGACCGCACAGACAGATTGGAAACAAAGATGGCGGAATTTGCAGGGGCGCATAATGTTTTGACAGAACAGGTGGAGGATTTACAATCTCAACTTCTGGGGGCACTTACTAAAATTGCGGACTTGGAGGATAGATCACGTCGCCATAACTTGAAAGTGAGAGGTATCCCAGATTCGATATCAGCTCATGACCTTCCGGATTATGTTACTGAACTATTCCAACATCTCCTGCCTGAAGCCACCTCGGATTCCCTCCTTTTTGACAGAATTCATCGACTTCCTAAACCACCGTCAGCTCCGGCTAAGGCGCCTAAAGATGTCTTACTTCGTCTTCACTATTATAAACTTCGCGAGGACATATTGCGTGCCCTGAGACATCCTGGGGCTCTATCCCCGACCTACGATCATATTGCTATCTTTCCAGACCTGTCTCGCACTACCCGCCAACATCGCCGCAACTTTAAACAAGTGACAACGATGCTCCGTGATCGCAGTATCGCATACAGGTGGGGCTTCCCAACCAAACTGTTGATATCTCGTATGACGGAATGGGCGTATCCGCCTGCGGTCCTGCTCTATCTGACCCCCTCGTTGGTGTTGCCAAGCCCGACTACCGAGTGGCACGGCACCCGGCGTCTCGAGCGGCTTGGGTAGAGGACTACGTGGCGGTGGAGATCTGTAGAGTAGATGGGGCACCCACGGTGGAAATCCGCCCGACTACCGAGTGGCACGGCACTCGGCGTCTCGAGCAGCGGATCTACTGACCATTGAAGGGCTGGAGACGGTCTGCGTGGCGAACCGCGGTTCGGTAGAGTCTCCTTGCAGATGCAGAGCACGGCGCTCAGCCGAGGTCCCGATTCGGGGAGGTTGCGGTATCCCAAGATACCGATTCAAGGTGGCGCAACGGCGCGGCGAATCGATGTTCTGCCGCGGAGTTAGGGTGACCCGTTCCTGGGTGGTGGTGATATGTAGCCGACGTGAATGACAACACCAGGCAGAGCTGTATGTTTCAAACACTCAGATGAACTGAATCTTTTAATCACACGCCACTATTTATGCTGAAGTACAGCAGTCACAATTTGCATACCCATACTAATGAGTTAGGTCAGGTATTTACAATCAACATTCTTCACATTCTCTTAGCCTTCAGCGCACACAACATTTGTACATCCATTGTTCCAGCCCATAAGATTAAACACACACTATCAGAGATCCCTTAAATTAACATGTACCTAGATAATGGGGAAAATCCCTGACGCATAAATTACACAGCAGCAAAGCTTGTTTACTGTTTACACAAAACACATTTACCTACAGGAATATAAGTATGTTTTAAAACAAAGCTATGTCATTTCACTAAACTAAATTAAACTAAAACAAAACAAACGATGTAAAGTATATTTAAAATCACACAGGGTACATCTTATTACAGCACATCAAGTAAAACCACATCTAGCAAGGAAAATAAACTGTTCATACATTGAAACGCACACTGCAAACGTTCAAAGGAAAACAAGGTCCTTTTAAAAATGTCTTGGGTTTGAGTCCTGGGTCTCGCTGCGCAGAGCCCCTATGTCCTTCCGTGACACTCCTCCCCCTTTCCAAAGTCCGACGAGCCCGGTTGGACCCACACGGGTCGTATAGGGGAGTCGGTGCAGTCTCTGCGGCCCATAGTCCGTGGGCAAGAGGCGAGCCGCCAGGCTTCTCCAGTGGTGCTCGCGGCCGTGCCTGGCAGGTTGTAAGTCCTTCGGGGTACCCCCTCCAGAATAAGTGTCCCGTGGTTGGGGAGAGGTACCACCTGTGCCGTCTCCAGTGGTACCGTGCACCCGGGAAAAACGGGTGCCAAGTGCACGCGCCCCGAGTGTCCTGGTCAGCCGTTGGGGAAAACAGTGGCTGCATGGGGCCTCCGGGCCAAAGGGTTGTGGAGATGGGCAGAGGCCAGCGGCCCTCTCTCCCGTTGCCAGCTCTTCTGCTGGGGGAGTGGGCACAGGAACAACGTCCAGGGGGTCAGATGGGGTCAACGGCTGCGGGCTAAGCAGCTCGGGTAAATTCTGCTGTTCCTCAGGGCAGACGACGGAGAGTGGGCAGAGGCCAGCGGCACTCTGCCCCGTTGCCAGCTCTTCTGCTGGGGAAGTGGGCGCAGAAATGACATCCCGGGTGTCAGGTGGGGTCAACGGCTGTGAGACAAGCAGCTCGGGTAAACTCGCCTGCTCCTCAGGGCAGACGACGGAGGGTGGACAGAGGCCAGATGCACTCTGCCCCGTTGCCAGCTCTTCTGCTGGGAGGTGGGTACCGGAACAAAGTCCAGGGGGTTAGATGGGTCAAGGGCTGCGGGATCAGCAGCGCGAGGGTATCCCCTTTCTGCTCCTCGGGCAGAGGGTGGGAGATGGGCAGAGGCCAGCGGCACTCTGCCCCGTGGCCAGCTCTTCGGCTGGGTGGGGGTCTCCTTGCGGGAGGGTGGCTTCTTCCATCCCCAGGGCGGTCAATGGCTGCGAACAACCCAGCCCGGGGGATATCTGTCTGCTCCTCCTGGCAGACTGTGGGCAGTGGGCAGAGGCCAGCGGCGCTCTGCCCTGTGGCCAGCTCTTCGGCTGGGTGGGGATAACTTTCTCTGCTGCTGAGGGTGGGCAGAGGCCAGCGGCGCTCTGCCCCGTTGCCAGCTCTTCCGCTGGCCCGCGGGCACAGACACCGTGTCTTCCTGCGGGTTGAAGGGGGTAGCTTCTTCTGCTGGGGCCCAACGGGGACCCATGGGAGCATCTCGGCCTCCCATACTTCCAAGTCCTGTGGACTGTCGGTTCCTTCCGCCGACCCGTCCCAGTACATGGGACTCAGACCCGACTGCGGAACGCTGTCCAACAATCTCCTGTAGGCCTTCTCGAGCTCCCACTCTCGCTCTGCTAGGAACTCCAGTTCCTCGAACTCCGAGTCCCTGCTGTCGTACGGGAGCTCCTGTTCCCGTCGCTCCAGTATCTCCTCTGACCGCTCTTCTGTCTCTTCTCCGAACCCAGGGTCTGTGGCCATGCTCTCGTAAAGCAGCCCCGTGCCACCATAGTGGGGCCCTGCGGTGGAGGCGCCGTCCATGGTGCGGGGTATCAGGGGGCCGGCAAGCCACCGGAGCGCGCGGTACGCGGCGTCCAGTGCAATCTCCTGCTGCACCAGGTACTGGAGCTCTGCCTCCCACTCCTCCGGGGCCCGATCTTGCAGGAACGCTGCTCGAGCGTTATACTGCACCTGGTGGATGACAGCGTCGGAGGGAACATAGACGTCATGGTAGTCCCTCTCATGGTACAGGGCCTCGTACCAAAGTTCCTGGCGGATCTCGTCCCGCCACTCGTACCCGGTGGGCTCCACTGTGGACCCATGGTACCGGACCAGGCCCTCCTGCAGCCTTCTCGGAAATTCCGCCCTCGAGTCCGCGAGGGTGCTGAGACAGTGGCACTGCCACTCGCTGGGGGGTGGGCGTCCTCGGATGCAGCTCCAGGCGAGCTGTAAGCCTCCACCAAGGGTCGCTGGGATGTGCGATTTCCCCAATACAGGCTCCAGGCGAGCTGTAAGTCCCGAAAGGGGTATCACTGGGGGGTGTAGATTCCCGGGGTGAAGCTCCAGTCGAGCTGTAAACCTCGACCCAGGGTTCTACGGGTTTAGGGACTGGGTCAGAAAGTTCACCACTCCTCATACAGAGCGCCGCCATCCGCAACTCGTGCTGACGGTCCTTCTCCTCATACACTTTGAGGTCCACCACTAGTCGGCTCACCATGTCCTCGGAGGGTGAGGCCGAATATTTCAATTAGGGACCGAGCTCTCTGCCGAAGGGGTTCATCAGGGTCCTGAGTCAGGGTTGGGGTGCTCACCCTTTTCTGATCCATCCTGGTCAGCTCCTTCATTAGAGTTTTCCTATTTTTGTTGCCAGGAGTTCCTCCCCGATTCTCCAGCATGCCACGCAGGGTGTCCCTGTTGTAATGGCTGTACACCGCCATGGTGTAGGTCTCCTTGCTGGGGGGTTGCAGAGAGCGATCCCACCGCTGCCACCAGTATGACGGAATGGGCGTATCCGCCTGCGGTCCTGCTCTATCTGACCCCCTCGTTGGTGTTGCCAAGCCCGACTACCGAGTGGCACGGCACCGGCGTCTCGAGCGGCTTGGGTAGAGGACTACGTGGCGGTGGAGATCTGTAGAGTAGATGGGGCACCCACGGTGGAAATCCGCCCGACTACCGAGTGGCACGGCACTCGGCGTCTCGAGCAGCGGATCTACTGACCATTGAAGGGCTGGAGACGGTCTGCGTGGCGAACCGCGGTTCGGTAGAGTCTCCTTGCAGATGCAGAGCACGGCGCTCAGCCGAGGTCCCGATTCGGGGAGGTTGCGGTATCCCAAGATACCGATTCAAGGTGGCGCAACGGCGCGGCGAATCGATGTTCTGCCGCGGAGTTAGGGTGACCCGTTCCTGGGTGGTGGTGATATGTAGCCGACGTGAATGACAACACCAGGCAGAGCTGTATGTTTCAAACACTCAGATGAACTGAACTCTTTTAATCACACGCCACTATTTATGCTGAAGTACAGCAGTCACAATTTGCATACCCATACTAATGAGTTAGGTCAGGTATTTACAATCAACATTCTCTTAGCCTTCAGCGCACACAACATTTGTACATCCATTGTTCCAGCCCATAAGATTAAACACACACTATCAGAGATCCCTTAAATTAAACATGTACCTAGATAATGGGGAAAATCCCTGACGCATAAATTACACAGCAGCAAAGCTTGTTTACTGTTTACACAAAACACATTTACCTACAGGAATATAAGTATGTTTTAAAACCAAAGCTATGTCATTTCACTAAACTAAATTAAACTAAAACCAAACGATGTAAAGTATTTTAAATCACACAGAGTACATCTTATTACAGCACATCAAGTAAAACACATCTAGCAAGGAAAATAAACTGTTCATACATTGAAACGCACACTGCAAACGTTCAAAGGAAAACAAGGTCCTTTTAAAAATGTCTTGGGGTTTGAGTCCTGGGTCTCGCTGCGCAGAGCCCCTATGTCCCTTCCGTGACATCTCGCAACGGTGTTTTCCACTCGGTGACTTCCGTATCGGAGGGCATGCAACTCCTGAAAGATTGGGGAATGGAACCTGCTACCCCTCCATCACAGCGGCAAGATCCTCCACCCCGCCTTGACCCGGAGTGGCACAAGAAGAAAAAGTGATTTGCTCTATGCTATTGATGTCTTGCGAATCTTCGGATCGCTACGTGCTTTGGGCAGAGGAAGAAAGTTCTCGGGATATTTCATCGTCTTTACGGTATCGTATTTCGCCGAGTGTGCCTCCAGGGTACTTTTTTTTTTTGTTGTTCTTCCATGTTCCCATAAACGTGGCCCAGGTTTCGGGACTGTGGAAGCAGCTGGAGTTGATGGGTCCCGACGTGCGCAGCACGGCGCTGCTTTTTGTTCCTCCATCCGGGCGTTCTGTTGGGTTCATTTTTTGACCCCCCACTCTCGCTCTTCACTCGGAGTATGAGAAGTACACCCGCTTCTCGGGCTTCTCAAGAGAGGTTGTCTCTTTGAGACATGTATATAGTTCCTTCAACACCACTGTGGTGTTTTGTTGTTTTTTGTTTCTATGCTGTTTTCTTTTTCCTCATCACCATTCACTGACTGTTCTCAAACACGCTCGACCCGAGCCATGTGGGCTGCTTTGTTTGTCCAAAATGAGAATTGGGGGCTCTGTTGGCCCAGGAACCGTATACAGTTTTTGGTCTCAATTGTATGAAACTTATGTCCTTCAACGTTAGGGGCTTAAACGCTCCCTTTAAAAGACATGCATTATGTTCAGAGATAAAACGGGGAGACCCAGATATGGTTTGTCTACAGGAGACGCACTTTCGTAGATTGTCCCACCCTTTGTTGCAGGTACCTCGCTATACCACGCAATTCCATGCTACGGGCCCCACCAAGTCTAGAGGGGTATCTATACTACTGCATGATAGTGTCTTTCCAACTTCACAGAAAGCTGAGTGATCCGAAGGGCCGCTACCTTATTTTAGTGTGTACGATTAATCAGAAATTGTTCACTATATGTAATATCTATAGTCCTAACTCATCTCAAGTACCGTTTCTTAAACATGTACTGCTCAAAATGTTAACAGTATCAACTGGCGAGGTGATTGTGATGGGTGATTTTAATGTTTGTCCAGATTCGCTTCTAGATAGGTCAGCCGCATCATACGCACACATTAGAAAACAATGTAGGGAATTGGCGGACCTTCTGTCTCATTTTAATCTATATGATGTGTGGAGGGTTTTCCATCCGGGCGAGAGAGGATATACTTTGTTCTCCCACCTCACAATTCATATTCCAGAATAGACTTTTTTTGCATAAGAGGTTCTTTACTGCCTTCTGTTCGTGACTGCGACATCTCGAGCTTCACGCTGTCTGATCATGCCCCAGTATTCTTGACACTAGCAGATGACTTCCAGGTGTTTAGCAGGCCTCCTTGGCGCCTCAACGACACTCTTTTGGGCGATCCAGAGATATTAGCGGACTTGCAGTCCTCACTTGACAATTACTTCTCGGAGAATAAAGATTCTTCCTCGGATCCGACTATTCTCTGGAGAGCTCACAAGGCGGTTATGAGAGGGGTGTGCATTAGATGGGCAGCTATCAGGAAGAGACAACATATCGCAGATAGACTGGAGTTACTGACCCGTATAGACGCTTTGACCAAGGCCAACCAAACCCACCCGAATCCAAGTACGGCTCGGGAACTGGCCAAAGCGGGAGCGGACCTGACCGACCTAGACAGTACAACACATTTCTACGCATTACAACGCCTTAGAGCAAATAGATATTCGACCGCGAATAGGGTGGGGCACTCGTTGGCGCTCCGCCTCCGTACTCTTCAGCAATCAACCAGAACTTCCTTTTTGTTAAATAGCCGAGGGGAAAGGATATATAAACCACAGGACATAGCGAACGAATTTGCGACATACTATCGGGCTCTATATAATATAAGAGACGGGACGCAGGCCCAGGACCTTCGGTATCGGATATACGAGGCTATTTAGACAAAATAAACTTACCGACTCTATCACAGACACAACGTGCCTCTTTGGCCTCCCCGATAACATGCGAGGAAATCGCGGAGGTGATTACATCCCTACCTAAAGGCAAGGCTCCAGGCCCCGATGGGTTCACGTCCACTTATTACAAGACTTTCCATAAACGCTACTTCCCCATATCCATGGCTTGTTTACCGCTGCGATGGATAGTGGGAACCTCCCTTCTGAGCTACTTAATGCCGCTATAGTCACCCTACCCAAATTAGGTAAACCCCCCACTAGTTGTCAAAACTTTCG
Organism: Leptobrachium leishanense; assembly: GCA_009667805.1. Lineage (NCBI taxonomy): Eukaryota > Metazoa > Chordata > Amphibia > Anura > Megophryidae > Leptobrachium > Leptobrachium leishanense. The sequence continues at coordinate 89,396,840 of CM019064.1, read as the reverse complement.
ACCAATCTCTCTGATAAATGTAGACCTTAAAATATATACTAAGATCCTGGCGAATCGCTTGGCATTGACTATCACGAGTTTGATCGGGATGGATCAGGTCGGATTTATACCCGGCCGTCAGGGTCCGGATAACACTCGTCGACTACTCAATCTCATTCAAGTGCTTACTTCGTCTTCTACGCCTGGTCTCATACTGTCACTGGACGCGGAAAAGGCGTTTGACCGAGTGCATTGGGGTTTTATGTCAGAGGTGATGGCAAAATTCTCTATCCCACCTGAGTTTGTTAAGGGGTTTTTTTCGGTTTATGCTTCTCCGTCTGCCACGGTACGTTTTGCGGGATTCCATTCTCGAGCATTTCCTATCACGAACGGCACAAGACAGGGCTGCCCGCTGTCTCCACTACTGTACGCGCTCGTCTTAGAACCTCTGGCTCAGATGATCAGGCAGTCCGATGACGTAAGGGGCATAGAGGTGGGTCCGCAGACACACAAATTAAACCTTTTTGCTGACGACGTCCTCCTTACTTTGACATCCCCTAAAACTTCCTTAGAGGCTCTGACTAACATATTGCACGAATATGGCAATTTTCATATCATAAGATTAATTTTTCCAAGACTCAGGCGCTGCCAGTTAATATCCCAGATGACGTGCTGACTACACTAAAACAGGAATTCTCGTTTGATTGGAGAACTAAATTTCTCACGTATTTAGGTATCAAGCTAGCTCTTTCGCCTCAGGTCTTATTCGATATTAATTACGGAAAGTTGTTAATAGAAATTAAAACCCTATTGCGGTCTTGGCACCCCCGACGATTATCGTGGTTCGGTCGCATTGCGGCGGTGAAAATGACGATACTACCGAAAATTTTATATGTTTTTCGAGCCCTTCCTATTTTTATACCTCGAGCGTTTTTTTTTACTTTGCAGGGAGTGGTTAATGCCTTCCTATGGAATTATCGGCGCCCCAGAATCAAATTTCCTGTCCTCTCACGCCGAATCGAGGGGGGTGGATTAGGGGTACCGGATTTTGCAAAATATAGCCGAGCTGTCCATGTTGCAGCGATGATAGTGTGCTTGGGCTATGCCTCCCGTCCTCAATGGGCGGTTATGGAGGCCATTACTCTGATCCCTCACGATTTAAGGGTACTGTTATGGGTTCCCCCTCCGAATAGACCAAGGGGGGTGTTCACATCTCTGTTTGCTACAACGACACTCTCCTTGAGAATATGGGACAGTATGTTTCTGAAGATATCGGGGACGGGCCCCGTATCAAGAGCGGCACCACTGAGGATGTTTCAGTATATCCTTCCCCATTTTAATGCGCAATGTTGGGCGACGAAGGGGGTTTTCAATTTGTGCCAATTAACAGATAAATGCGGGGTATTGGAATTTGCGTCGGTGCAATCTAAATTTCACCTGCAGGACTCTTATTTTTTATCTTATTGCCAATTGCGTTCATACTTGAGGACTCAGGGATTCACGGCATTCTACTCGATCCATAAACCGCCCTTGACGTTAATTGAATCCCTGGGTGTCTCCCAATTGTTACCGAAGGGTTTAATCTCCATCGGCCTCAATGCAATCATGAAAGACAGGGAATTACCCTTGTGGCGGTATCACTCTGCGTGGGAAAAAGATCTGAAACGTTCCATTGAGCCAGAATTGTGGGCAGCTGTGTTCCGTAGAGATGTGGGGGTGTCTAGAAACGCGACTCTCCTGGAAACAAGTAGGAAGGTTCTCTACCGATGGTACTGGACGCCGGATAAAACGTCTAAATTCGTTTCGTCCTCCTCCTCAGTATGTTGGCGTTGTAGTTCACAGACAGGTACTTATATGCATATCTGGTGGCAGTGCCCTCTATTGATTCCCTTCTGGACTATGGTAGTGGAATTTGCTACAGCAGTGGTGGGTACTCCTATTCCTATGGATCCCGGATTCATCTTGTTGGGACTGGGAGGCCCCAAGTTAACTAGGCAACAGACCAGAATGACATTTCATATTATGTCCACCGCATTACTGCTGATAGCACAGAGATGGAAATCAGACACGGTCCCCTCTATGGGGCTCCTTAAGACGTACATGACTAGAGATAGGACTTATGACAGCAGGGCTATAGAGTTTCTCTCGGTGACCCCCCCTAAACAGGACCCATGGGAATTGTGGGACATATATCTAGTGAAACAGTGTGTGCATGGAGGGGTGAGTAGGCCTGTGGATAGGGAAGAGGCGAGCGTCTCGGAAGTTAAAGGTGACCCTGCTAATCTGCGAATCGAGGAATTAGTTAATGGGTGCCAGAAATCTATATGTACATAATAGGCAATGGCTTTTACTTTACTGGTGATGGTGATGTTCCCCCCCCCCTCCCTTTCTTTTTTTGTGTTTTTTGTTTCCTTTTTATCTTCCCGCCTCAATTTAAGTTTGTAAGCATATTATGATTTATGTTGGTTTCCCTTCCCTTATCTTTTTTTCTGTACCCCCATTGACTATGTGCTTTGAAAATAATAAAAAATCTTAAATTTCAAAAAAAAAGAATTTGGGGAACCATACAGATGGGGCACAAGATTCTCCACGCTCACCTCGCCCCCCATTGCACACCGTTTCCCCACTTTATCACACAGTTTATCAAGCACGCCTTGCTTCGTAACCGATGAGCATACAGCCGTATGCCACCCTCCTCTACAGGGGGGTTGCTCAGTACCAGTTTCCTGTGGTACTGGGAACCTGGTTGGCTTTCCCCCAGGGCAACACTCGTCCACCCCAGGCCCTTCCTCCTTATCACACAGCATGCGCTCGGTGCCACCCGCAGCCTCATACACCCACGACACAGGCTGGCACACCGCAGTATCCTGCCCATCCACCCATCCAGGATGTTCTGCCCTCCACTCCTTTCACCTGGCACCGCCAACCTGGATGGTTCAGGCCCTGGATAACCCTCTGCCACCCTAGGCCTCTCCTCCCGACCACACGGTATGCCCTCTGCGCCACGCACAGTCTCAGACACCCGCGACACAGGCTGGCACACCGCAGTATCCTGCTCATCCCAGGCCTTCCGATGCCCACACCTTCCCTCCAGCACCACCGACCCAGTTGGTTCAGCCCTAAAGGAACCTGCCTTGGTCCTTTGTTCTCCCTCCCAACCGCGTGGCGACAGACACACCTGAGTCTGGTCTAGGCAGGCACACCACAGTATCCTGCCACCCCTCCCAGGCATTCTGATCCACACCATTCTCACGGGGCACTAGAGTCCTGATTGGTTTAGGCGCAAGCAGACCCGCAGTCCTCCCTTGCCCTTGCTCCCAACCATATGGCGTCACAGACAAACCTGGGTCTGGTCTAGGCAGGCACACCACAGTATCCTGCCACCCCTCCCAGGCATTCTGATCCACACCATCACACGGCAGAGACGGGCCTTGTGCCCTACTCCCCGCCGACCGCCAGCGGGTACCCACTTCCACCATGGGCACCGCGGCCTCCCCACGCATGGGGTCCAGGGAGCCAGCTGACTCGGGTGCAGGCGGGCATTCACTCACCCCCTGCCTTTCTTCCCAGTCACACTGCCCCCTCATGCTACCACACAACACCTCAGGCACACCTGGCGCAGGCGCAGACTGACTCACTGCCATCCCCTGCCCTCCCGTCCAGGAATCCTGTTGTGCACCCCCACACACAGCCCTCCCCACTGTAGAGCCACTAGTGGGCCTGGGTAAATCCCCAGTATCCCTTTCCCGACAATGACTGCTTGCTGGTTCACGTTGGCACTGCCCTCCGATCTGGTCACAAACAGGACAGAGGGTGATGTTGAGGGGTATCCTCCCCCAGCTGTGGATGCAGGTTTCTTCCTCTGCGGGCACGCTGCCAGGAGATGATTGGTACTGTCGCAAATAAAACAGCGACGGCGCACACTTCTTCCAGGCGAAGAAGGATTCGCTCCCCCCTCCCCAGCAGAGACTGGCACAGAGGGGGGCGCTGCCGCCGTGATGTTGGGGGGGTCGTGCTGAGTTGGGCTTCCATCCTGATGATCCTTTGGGGGAACCTCTGCTCTGGTCCACAGACGCTCTGTTGGCCGCATGAAAATCGGCCAGCTCACCAGCTTCCAGGGCCGTCTCGGGTTTGCGATCCAGAAGCCATTCCTTGATCTCAGGTGGGCACAGCTGCACGAACTGCTCTTTGATTAGCAGGTCTTCCAGGGATTCCAAGGTATCAATCTTCAGCCCCCTGACCCATTGTCGAAATAGGATGGTCAGTTGGCTCACAACTGCAGAGTAGCTCTCCGTGGCCCGCTTCTGCAAGGACCTGAACTTTTTGCGATATACCTCTGGCGTGAGGTTATAACGTCTCTGCAACGCGGCTTTAATCGCCTCATAGTCCTGGTCGCTCTCAGCCGGTAATTCTGCAAAGGCTTCGAGCGCTGGACCTTTTAGTCCAGGAGTGAGGTACCTGGCCCATTGCTCCTTGGGCAGCTGGTACTGTCGACAAGTCTTTTCAAAACTTCGCAGGAACACATCCAGGCCCCCATCTTTGTCCAGAGTGGGAAAGTTCTCGGCACGAGGTGTGGGCGTAGAGAGCTCGGCAGCGCCCGCAGGGGCAGGAGATAGTGGCGTTCTGCTTGCCTGTGCCAGAGCGAGCTGATGTGCCCGTTCGGCTTGGCGCTCCGCCACTTCTCGCTTGGCGCGCGGCTTGCTCAGCTTGGCGCGCTGCCGCTTCTCGGTCAGCCTCAGCTCTGCGCTCCGCAGCTTCTCGTTCAGCTCTGCGCTCCGCAGTTTCGCGTTCCGCCGCAGCTCTGCGCTCCTCTCGCTCTTGGTACTGCAGGATGAGCTGAAGCCGCGTCTGCGAGTCCGCAGAGTCCACATGTTTTAAAACAGTCTGCAAGTAAACATCCAGGGCAGTATCACCCTTGGGCGAAGCACTTGACACTGTCCTTTCCACTGGACTTGCGCTTCCTTCTGCTGGGTCAAGCGTGGTACCCTGCTCTGCTGCATCCTGGACTGCTTGCCTCGCCTCATAATCCTCGAGGGCTTGCAAAAGTTCATCTTTCTTTTTATCCTTCGTCAAAATATTTTTGTCTCGACATAATTGTTCCAAAGTCTTTTTCGATGATTGTTGCGACACTCTCACTCCAGCCAAATAAAAGATAGAAAAGAAAAACAAAGAAGGGGAAGGGAACTGCTGTGTATTGTGTAAATTCTAATAAATGCACGGAGTTCTGCTCTGGAAATTGGAAAACCAATTTCTTTAGTATCTGGATCTATGTTGCTTCACCGATCCAAATACTAACCTGATATCCCACCGCTTGCCACCAGTTGTCACGACCCCTACGCGCGCTGCTGCGCAAAGACGCCGGGTTAAGCCGCGCACTATCTATCTATGCTAGACCCAGATAATTACGCGCACTTCTCTACCCGTCCCGGCCACACTACCTCTCACAACAGGCACGTAGAGCGCAATATACTGATCCCAGGATTGCAACGCAGCACAAGTCTTCTCCTGAAGCGCGTACTCACTACGTCTCTCACAATCCTGGAACTCACTTTCTTATTCTATTAGTAACGCTGCCACCAGTCCTCACGGACACTACGCACGTCGCAACAGGAGACGCAGGGCTTAGCCGCCGCACTATCCTAGACTCTGACAGTGACTACGGATCCCACAATTCCCTGCCGTCTCCTGACGACCGCAACACGCAATTTCTTATATATAACCGAGCTTAAGGCAAATAGCAATACTCCCAATCTCTTAGTTAGCGTGGATTTCATCAGCCAGAGTCAAAACTTAAATACTTTTTTGGTTTATTTATGATAGAAAAATCACAGTGCTTGGTTACATAAAAACTTATAACTAGAATAAATCAATTATTTACACAATACACAGCAAACGAAAGAAAAAGGGTTAATCACAGAGCCTTACTTATGCCGGACTAATCAGTAGCTGGCATCGGTGCTCCTGGGATCTGGAGATAGAGCATGGACAGATCAGTCCTCTTTAGAAGGAACCCCAAGTGATCAGCCCTCAGCCATGCTTGATTCAGAATATATATAGGGCTGCCTTTTTCTACGTCCAGCCTCCTAACTGGCAGAGCCTTTGCCTACAATTCCCAGAGTGCCCATCTCTGGAGCATGCCCAGTGCACTTCGTCGTTAATCTTTAATTGCCTAAAGGCGTCCCTCTTCCCTCCAGACCCCCCTTAGAGATCAAGGATGTGCTTCCTGTCTTTGAAGATAGGGTCCAACTCTCTTGGGGCCGACCTGGCTGCCAAGGTGTGATTTTCTATGTTAGTGTACAAAGAAATTCCCTTTTTACAGCTACGTGTTATATCCTCCTCCCCCCCCCCCCCCAGGGAGAAAGCTAAACATTTTGATTACATTTCAGTTGTGGACACAGGGATACACTTACCAAATGGTCAGACACAAATATGAACATAACTCTATCTGGAGGAGATAACTCTATATGGAGGAGATAGACACATATATACAGGCAGACCCTTATATAGATAGAAATATAGATCTAGTCTGCCACACATGGTACCTCTGGGTGCAAACAGGAAAATAAAAAGCACTACAATTATATTCATATATATGTATATTATAAGGGGAAGGTTCCAGGTGTGTGTATAATAGTGGGGACAGAAGCAACAGTACACCACTCAACAAATAGGGCGAGAGAAGCTAAACAATGCACTTTACCAGTCCATATAACCCTCAATAGCACAGTAGAAAGTAGGGGTCCAGCACACGTTAAATCCTTGGAACTCAGGTTTATTGGAACATACATGTTTCAGCCCTAAATTGGACTTTGAGTGGTTAAACAAGTGCTGGACCTCTGCTACTTTTATGTATGGTAGTAAACATTACCTGATGTTTTGTTTTAAAAGTACACTCTACTGAAAAACAGAGGTTCCTCTTTTGCCCTTAAATAATTGGGCAGAGACTATTGACAGCCTCTGCCCAATTGTTTTTTAATACGGTTTTTATTTTTGGTGAATTTACCAAACACGGAAGTCCAAAGCTTTTTTTGTGCAATTTGTGATCCCTGCACTATTTGGATAGCGTAAGAAACGCAAATTGAGCACTGCAACGAGACTCGCAAACTTTATGTACGCAAGTCCCATAGTAAAAATAGGGTAACTAGTGGCGCAGTGATTCAGGTTATTTCTTATGCGGTATCTCAAAGGCTAATTGCATGCGACATACAATTCAACAGTATATGATACAAGGTGCAATTGTGAGTCACAGTGATCTGTGTATGCAACACAATTAGAGTGCAATCACAACAGTTGAGATAAAGTGCAAATGCAACAGTAAAAATAAAGTGCAAGTGCAACAAAGAGGACAGTACAATGAGGATCTGGCTATAGTATCCAGTCTAGTCCATATGAAAGGGTTTCAGCCAATATCCAAAAGAGTCTATGATGTTGATATACCGGTTCCTAAGTGGATGGGTGATGCATCAAAAGTGCTCAATATTAATGTCAATATTACCCCTTCCACAAATGTAGCAAACTTGCTTGGGCGTATCTGTTCCTCTAGTGATCTTGGTGGGCTCCACGGCAGGAGATATGAATAGGGGAATAAAAAAGGGAGGAGAGAATAGTGCAGAAATCTTCTATACGTGTGTGTTATGATGAGTAGAAAATGCACACTTACAGATTCCAGAGCCTAATTGGATCCAGGCTCTGGAGTGAAACGCCTTGTGCCTAAGTATAGGGTGGTCACTGCCCTTCTTTAAAAGGTCTTCTTACTCCACCTCAGCCAGGGGACACAGGAATAGAAAAGAGACAACGCTCTCATAGCACAATATCAGTCTTGTAATATTGTATTAGAGGAGGGAAAGGTTACACTCACCAATACAGGAGCCTTAAGGGTCCAGGCTCAACTGTTGCGCGTGCGGAGCTCCTTTATCGGTGAGCTCACGAACCTCTTTGGCTGCTCACTCTGCACCAGATCGTGATTCGTTCGGTGTCTTCAGGGTTGCTTTGCCGAATCCACAGGCTGGTGTGTTATATTCAAAAACAACTAAAAGACTCTTGGGAGTGAATTAAAGGAGTTTATTGTGCAGTTAAACATTAATGTCTAAAGTGCATAGAGGAGTACATAAAAACTATGGGGGATGGGGGGGCGGCGAGACGCGTTTCGGTGCAACCAGCACCTTCTTCAGTCGATGGGTGTGTGGAAATGGGGGGGATCCGAGACCTCTCAATGGCCTTCTTTTATTCAGGGAGCAAGTCCCATAGTGCCTGTGCAGAACGATGGATCAAAGCTGCGCGTATTCGCAGCTCCGATCCATTGCGGCCCCGGAGATAGACATTGGCGCACTCCCTGCGAGCCGATGTCAATAGTAACTGATTACTAACTGGCAGCCAGGGAATTCAAATTACCCTGCTGCTGGTAACACTGGATGGCGTGAAGGAAACTCCTCCTCTTCAGCTTTCTTGCAAAAATGGTATGGGGAAGAGAAGGGGGGACTCCTCACATCCTGACAATAAAAAAAAAAGCGGTCAGGATATGTAATTTATGTAGAGTGTTCCTTTAGGTGATTTGAAAAAAGCTAGAATGGTACATGAATAATCTATTGTCAAATGTAAAACTCCATGCGTCCTTCTAGATCAGGGGTCAGCAACCATGTCTCCCTGATGTTCTGGGAACTACATTTCCCTAGATGCTCAGTCACCCATTAGGCTGACTGAGCCACATGGGAAATGTAGTTACCGAAACATCAGGGAGCCAAGGTTGCTGACCCCTGTTCTAAATATTCAATTGAAATAATAATAATTCAGATTAAATATTATTTAATTTCCCTCAATCATATATAAGAAGACCATTGTGTATATCTTTCCGAGATACAGTATCTTTGCTTTGTCTTATTGCATCAAATTCCTTAGCCACGTATTTAAGGTGCACATGTCATACCGGCTGCTATGCACTGTGACTCCCTGTCTGCTGTAGGCTGCCGTCTCTGATCTCACCTGACTGGGAAACAGCAGCTCTGATTGGACCTCCAATTGCTGTGCCAATGCTATTACCGAGAGGGTGGCTCCCTGTAGGAAAGTAGGACAGATGTGCTTTAAATTAGGGAGAGACTGATTATCGACAGCCTTTCTGGGCAATAGCCGATATCTGGTGCCAATATTCTGTAAATTTAAAGTTGTGGGAAAAAAGCAACACACAGCTGACATTTTACCATTAACAGAATTTGTTTGTGCAATGTTTACAATTTTTTTAATGTCTACTTCATTTATTCAATTTAATAAAATTTTTATATTTTTATTTAAGCTTTTGTTTTCTTATACAACATAGCCGTGTCTAGACCCTGGCTTTTGCAATGATCCTTCATATGACCCTGTACGAAAGTGGTTGGCAACCTTGGTCCTCCAGATGTTTTGGAACTACAACTACCATGATGTTCAGATTCTCCTTAGGTTCTTAGAGCTTCATGGGAAGTGTAGTTCCAAAAGATCATGAGGGTCAAGGTTGCTGACCCCTGCTGTAGGATATAGGTACCAGAAATGGAGAGGAATAATAGAGTCCTGCATCTCCTGTATAGAGAATTCCCTGCCAGATGGGAGGGAAGCCAATTTCTGTTGTCATCACTTTCATGTGCAATACAGTCAGTGGGCAGGGGAAGTCCTACAGCAAGAGTTGTCAGCCTGCTGTGGGAGAAGTACTGGATCGGCACTGTTCTCTGGGACCTCACATGTCACGGCTGCAGTGAGCCAGCTGGTCCAAATATCTGCAAATAAAAGGCCAATGCTGATATCCGTAATTTGCTGAATATCTGCCAAGCCAATAATCCTACTTTAAATTACACGTACAGTAACCAGGCGGCCAGGTGCACTTTTTCTGCCATATCCGATGAAGGGATGTATATCACACCTATGATAAAAATCATAGTAACTTCTTATCCCTCGAATGAGAGATTGAAGTCACTGCTTACCCATTTCTTGCTCTGAGCTCCGCCATGTTTCCCCTTCCGCAGTCAGAGTTTGCTGAGGGCCATTGCAAAGCCCTGAATGATTAACCCTCACCTATGATGTTATTGCACTTGTCTTGTCAGTCAGAACCCCAACAATCGGGGGCACAGAGGGCTATTCTGTAGGATGGCTCTCCACTGTCAGCTGTCACTCACCCCTGTGGCATGCCGCACAGACGGGCGTGACAGATAAACGTTGACAGCAAATTACTGAGTTTTTTTTCTTTTAATTCTGTGGCCATAACAGGTGCACTTTGAACATCCCAACTCCAAATTAAATGTCCCTTGCATTTTACCACTGTATAGAGCTTTAAAGTGTTAAGTAGGGCAATTAACAATGTCATTGTTAGGGACCCGGTTGTGATGTCAAGTGAAGATGAGTGGGGTTAGGGATGCATATCTTAACAAGACACTCATGAAATTGTTGGAATAGTTGTTTGTTTGAGAGGAGCTCCACTCTGGTATTTGTGGGATTCCCCAGTCTGGTTTTACCACCTTTTCTTTAGATAGTCAGCAGTCATCATTAGAAATTATTCCCTGTCTGGACAGACTTCTTTGTTGTCCTGAAAACTATATTCCACTCGAACATCATGTTTCAGAAATGTTATACTGCATTAGATTGAAGTGCCACAACCAAATGATAATCCTGTTGTTTTGAAAGAATATTCTATACACATTGACAGAATGGACGCACATTGCGTTCCTGCACAGTTTAGGAAATATACACTTGTTTTCTTTTAAACAAAATTAAATATTTTGCATCTCCCGGTTTTGTTTTCTTTTTAGCCCAAGTACATCCAGAACATCATGAAAGCCGTGGAGGTGAGGAAGAAAGAACAGGAGAAGAGGATGGAGAAAAAAATCCAGAAAGAAAGAGAAATGGAAGGGGAGGAATTTCAAGATAAGGAAGCTTTTGTCACATCTGCCTACAAAAAAAGATTACAAGAAAAAGCCGAAGAGGAAGAACGAGAGAAAAGAGAGGCAGAGATAGAGGGTATAACCACGTAACTGTTCCCTTTTTTTAAATATCTAAAATCCATTTCCTCCTTTTATTGTGCACCATTGCTGTTCGACAGGTTTTAACATCACTTTATAACTGGATCACTACAATCACTTCTTTTCAGTCTTGATGTTTACGTATGAGCTTTAGTTTGTGTGAGGTAGATTACGGTACATCAGAAGTTACAAAAGAAAACTTTTATTTCCCGAGGTCTATTTCCTAAAAGGTACCCTTTTCTTTCATTGGGGTGCAGCATTCTCCTTTCAGTGATTTAGAACTCTCTAAGGAGCTGCTGGAAATTTTCCTCTCTTTAAATCCACCCTTTGTCTGAAAGACTAGCAGCAGAGAAAGGTCCATTAACTGAGTCAAGTGCTAATTTCTGAGAATATTAAATTGCTGGACACTAGGAGCTTTTGGATTAATAAAAAAGTTTGCACCTGCTGAAAAAGTAATGATAGTTAACAGGACTAGTAAACCATGTGACATTTCCTTTGTATGCTGGTTTCCCTGTCTATTCTCAAGCATTGAGTGCTGTATGGACACTGTCAGCCCTTATCATGGCTTTTACATTCAGTTAGTTTTTTTTCTAAACATCTGTGTGATGTTGAGTGTTTACATTTTTATCCTTCCGATAAGACTAAGCTTGCAGGAAAACTGTAAAGCAAAAATGTGGAAAACTTGTTCAGCAGACCATTAACTCTAAACCAGACTAAATTATTATGATATCTTTCAGTTGTATTAATGATTCTCGCCTTGTAAAGGGTTTATTCCAAATAAGTAAAAATAATATATCAATGGCTCCAATGTTCACAAGTAACTGGTCAATTACCTAAAGGTGAAACTCAGGAGAATTGTCAGAAGTGAAAATTCTAGGTCGACATGGTCAAACCAGAAAAATTCTCCCATTTCTCACTTTCCAAATCGGCTATTTGGTCTAGATTGTTCTCTTCTCCTGTCAATACTCCAGAGTTTCACCTTTAGTGAATAGACCGGATTGTAAGTTATTTATTTATTAGCATTTATATGGAGCCAACAGTTTCCACAGCGCTTTGCAATAACCAAAGGGAACAATATACAGATAAACGGACATAGTATGGAAACATTAGGGGCTATATTGCAATCTTCACGCAAACGTTTGCGCGGCTGCAAAAAAACATTAACGCGTGTGGGTAAAACCATTTGCGCCTAATCCCATATTACATAGCGCAACAACCGCGCGCAAACGTCTACCACGGGTGAACCGGCGCGAACCCTGCGCGAGCTTACTGTTCTGTGCGCGTCCTATACTTAACATTGTGAGCGCAAATGCGAATGTGCGCTGGTACGAGGATGGTATTACAATGTATTTGCGGTAATTACCGCATAGCCTTTACGCGCATAATTTTAACAACTCCTAAAAGCTGGTGCTAACGGAAAATCTGAACAACCTGGTGAACCCCCAAAAAAAAACAGCCCATGAAAAGGAATGCAGTAACAATATAATGCATGATGGCAGGTGTGTGTGTATTGTTACTGTACATATGTGCTCATTTTGCATCATAGACGCAGAACCTGTCTCCGATGCCTCTGGCAGATGCAATTCAGTTGCGTTTGATAGGTGTGTTTCTTCATTTTGATTGGCTGAATGGGTGCAAAAAACTGCACGCACAAAGATTTTTGCTCGAGACAGTACTGCACCCGCATTTGTGCATGTCCTGTTTGCGCATGTAATTGATCGGCAGAAGAAAAAAGCCACGAGGATTGTAATTCCAGCGGTGATTTGCGCATGCAAAAGTTCAACGCTTGCCGCAAAGATTTTCGCTTTGCGTGAAGAATGTAATATACAGTTGCAAGAAAAAGCATGTGAACCCTTTAGGATTACGTGGAGTTTTGCATGAACTGGTCATAAAATGTGCTCTGATCTTCATCTATGACCAATTCATGCAAAACTCCACGTAATCCCAAAGGGTTCACATACTTTTTCTTGCAACTGTAGCCCTAGGTGTAGAGGGCCCTGCTCATAGGAGCTTACAGTCTAGAGGAATTGGGGTTGAGGAAGACGAGGGGAGTTTTACTGGACGGCAGGATCTTTAGTTCCAGCGGTTCAGGAATGGTGGGTCATAGAGGCAGCTTCAATCCTGTGTGAGTGAGTGAGTGAGTGAGCAGAGGGATGAGTTGCATCAGTGATGTGGTACGCTAATCTGAAGAGATGGGTTTTGAGGGACTTCTTGAAGGCCTGAAGATCAGGGGAGAGTTTGATAGGGCGAGGCAAGTCATTTCACAGGACCGGAGCTGCCCTTGAGAAGTCTTGGAGGCGAGAGTTGGTCGTGCGGGTGTAGACAGATGACCGGTAAGGATCGCCCGCTGACCAGAATTGTCTAGACAGGACGTGTTTGCATTGTAACAAAGACATGTAGGGGGGGTTGAGTTAATGAGTGATTTGAAGGGGAGTGTCAGTATTTTAAACTGTATCCTGAAACGTACAGGAAGCCAATGGAGGGACCGGGGGGGGGGGGTACGCAAGGTGGTTCCCTCAGGCCTCCAGTCTTACTGTATGTTTAGAACATGTTTTGTGTAAATGTATTATCCTCTTGTACAGCACTGCAGAATCTGCTTCCTTTTTCTAAATTAAGACTAATATTAATAATTTATATTTTATAAATGATGTATATTAATAATCATGTTTCCTTATGATATCTACACTTTCATGCTTGATTTAGCATCTCTTGATGTGACAAAACAAAAAGACCTGAGTGGCTTCTACAGACATCTTCTAAATCAAACTGTGGGGGAGGAGGAAGCCCCTGAATGCAGCATGCGTAGCGCTGGGTAAGATCCATTTTCAGTGTTTTGTAAGCGTGTGTTCTTCTGCTGGACATTCATAACATTATTTTTTCCCTCCCAAGCTGTCTCAAAATCTACAATGACCTACCATTTATCCAATCTATACACAGTCATTTTATGTTTTTTTTTATTATTATTTAAATACATTTTATACTTTAAAAACCAAGCAAGACTTTTATTATGATAACATTTTTTTTAAGAAAAATTACACAAGTATCAGTTTAGTTGTAAATCACACTGCTCTGAATAAAAAAACTTGCCAAGGAGACTAGTAAGGTACCTATCCTCACTAAGCCCTATGGGTTTATGCAATTTAATTACATCTTTAATATACAGAATATGATGTGTAGGTAATTTATTCTGTTCCTGGATGATGAGATTTTGCTGATACTATTCAGGTTACTGAGTGATCGTATTTGCAAAATATATTTAGTCGCTGAACCTCTCGATGCTTAAATATGTTTGAGCCTTCATATTTTTAAAATCTGTATTTTCAAATGTATGAAGACACAGATCAGAAGTATGATGTCAAAATAGGTAATACTATCAACCGCGTGTTCCTGCACCTTACATTTTTTAATAGAAACAGAAAATAAAAAAGGGAAGGGCCTCGGTAACGGGCTCATCACACATTTTTTATTGAAGTGAACGATTATTTTTTACATGCTAAAAGTATGTGTTAGAAAAAAATGTCAGGGTGTGGGAAAAAAGGTTGAATATCTCTAGTTTAGGAAAGGGCGTCAAATTCTAATAAAATTTTCCCAAACTTTGTGAAAAGCGGGCAGTTCATTATGAACATGTGCTGCTAGTTTGTCCATCATTAGGTTATTCCTTACTCCGATGTAAGCAATGTTCCTGGAAGGCAGAGATTCTTTCCACCCTTGTGCTCTCGATCTTCTTGCTTCCAGTACAATTTCAAGCGATGATTTGTTCTCAGATTTTGTGAGGATTGTGTGTTGCGTTTATATTTAATCAATAATTTACATTATGCATTTGTAAAACCCACAGTAAACCTACTTTTTCATAGTTTACCTGTTATCATGCAGTCAAGCTGCAATACAGCCCAAGGTTCATTCAGCCATATCGATACTCTACTCGCTGTGCCGATTTAGTTTTTATAAAATCAATAAAAAATATTATTTCGATTAAAAAAATTCTTAACATTAGGTGAATGTACATTTAGTTTATTTTTTTCATCTGTTCTTTTAGTGACCCTGTGACCATTACCATTTGTGATGTAAATGTTTTAATGTGGTTTCTTTCCTATAAAATTTCAGTGTTAAACTGGAAAAGTCGAGAGGATATTCAGATGAGGCAGGCCAAGAAAAGCGAGTTGATGGACCAGTACAAGTAAGCAATGTGAAAATAGAAGAGAACTTGGATGCCGACAGTGATCTGGGGAGTGAGTCTAGCGGAGAAGAGGACACTTCAGATAAAAAGAAAGCAGCCTCCACCATCAAATCAAATAAAGGTGAAATGAAAGGTGGCAATAACAAAGATAGGAAAAAATCTAGGCACTCCAGTTCATCAAGCGAAGAAAGTGACGACTACGTTGATCTAAAGGGAAGACACAAGGCAGGTGACGCGGGCCGGACAGAGAAATACAAATATCAGAAGCACAGAGGCCAAGAATTCAAGGATAGGCAAGGGGAACACGGCAGCAAAGATCGACACAGGCACCGCGAAGAACAAGATTACCGATCAAGAGACAGAGAAAGAAAGGAGAATGAGAATAGAAACAAGGATTCACGGAGAGAAAGGGACCGGGAGTATACAGAGAGAGACAGGCCGAGGACTGAAAAAGGTGAACGAGAAAAGGAACGTGGTTCAAGGCACAAAGAGAAGAAGCAAGATAGAAGAGATCTTGAGAAACACAGAAAGCTAGATGAGGAAGACCAGACAGACAGAGATGGGAAGAACAGAGACAACAAGGAAAAGAGCCCACAATGCTCAGGGAATGATGACGACACTCAACATGTAAGTGACTCAGACTCCAAGCGCAAAGTGAAAGAAATCACGGAAGCAACGCAAGAAGATGACTCCACCCAGACCAGCAAGTTTGCTAAGCGCAGTAGTGAAGAGACTGTGTTATCGGCTAGAGACCGTTATCTTGCGAGGCAAATGGCAAGAATTGGCAACAAGGCTTATGTGGAGAAGGAGGAAGACTAGGTAGTTTATCACTTACAATGGCAGGGGTTTTATAGTAGTGGACAACTACGATCATGTTGCTAAAGCAAGTTTATTGCATTGCAGCAATAGTTTTGCTTGTAATACTTTGGGAAACAAATGGTACCGTGCAGAGTAATTGCAACAGGCATCTCCCACTATATGTTTTGTTGTGTTTTGGGGTTTTTTTAACAATTTTTTTTGATTGTTTCTTTTTTCTTCTTTGTATGGCTGTATAATATGGTGCAAATAAAAGAATTTATACTTCTATGGTTTAAATTGAACCATCACTTCTGATTTGGTTCCACTAATGAATTAAATGAATGTTTTAATATTCGATTTTGCCAAAGCTTTCGACACAGTTCCACACAAAAGGTTACTATTTAAATTGAGAAAAATTGGTCTAGATGAAAATACTTGTTCTTGGATAGAAAACTGGCTAAAAGATAGGGTACAGAGAGTGGTCATAAATGGTACATTTTCAAGATGGACACAAGTGGTAAGTGGTGTCCCTCAGGGGTCTGTTATAGGACCAATACTATTCAATTTATTTATAAATGACCTTGAGATAGGCATTGAAAGTCATGTATCAGTGTTTGCAGATGACACAAAACTAGGAAAAGTAATACAATGTGAGCAGGATGTTACTTCGCTGCAGAGGGATTTAGATAAATTGGGGGACTGGGCACTTAAATGGCAGATGAGATTTAATCTAGATAAATGCAAAGTTATGCACTTTGGAGTGAAGAACACACAAGTAATTTATACCCTAAATGGTACGGAGTTAGGGAAATCCAAGCAGGAGAAGGATTTGGGAATAATCATAGACTTCAAACTAAGTAACAATGTGCAATGTCAAACAGCAGCCGCCAAGGCCAGCAAAGTATTGGCATGCATTAAAAGGGGAGTTCACTCATGGGATGAAAACATAATTTTGCCTCTGTATAAATCAATGGTCAGGCCGCACCTTGAATATGCCGTGCAATTTTGGGCACCTGTCTTAAAAAAAGATATTATAGCGTTAAAAAAAGTGCAGAGACGGGCAACTAAATTAATAAGGGGAATGGAAGGGTTAAGTTATGAGGAAAGACTAACAAGCTTAAACCTGTTTAGTTTAGAGAAACGGCGTCTTAGAGGGGATCTGATAACCTTATATAAATATATACGGGGTCATTATCAACCATTGTCTGATAACCTATTCATTAACAGGTCTATACATAGGACAAGGGGTCACCCATGTAGACTGGAAGAAAGAAAATTTAGCTTAAAGCATAGGAAGGGTTATTTTACGGTGAGAACAATAAAGCTGTGGAATTCTCTGCCTGTTGAGGTGGTTGGGTCAGAGTCTGTACAGACTTTTAAAAAACGACTGGATGACTTCCTGCAGACACAGAATATTAAGGGTTATAATATTTAATATGTGGGTAAAAGCTTCTTGATCCAAGGAGAAATCTGACGCCATTCTGGGGTCAAGAAGGAATTTTTTCCCGGTATGTTGCATATTTCAGACTGAGTTTTTTGCCTTCTTTTGGATCAACAGCAGTAGGTTATGTGGGAGAGACTGAACCCGATGGACGCATGTCTTTTTTCAGCCTATATAACTATGTAACTATGTTGTAATAGCACACATGCACACCTGCTCCGGTAGTCCAGTTTTTATTATAACACTGTTCATCTGTTTAGATATCCTCACTAAAGGTTTTTTATTATTACTTGCAGTGTCAGCTCATGGATTGATCCTGTTAACTATTGTGTTTGCGTCATGTCTGGGGGAAAAAAATAATCAACTTTTGTGTTAAAACGGGTGGACAGAGACACTGGGCCATATTTGCCTGTGATCTCAAACGTTTTGCAAGAATATACATGCGGCTTTGGTTAAGTGTTTCAGTGCCAGAGGTGGCTTCATTGCAATGCATTTTCTTTGACATATCTTGGCTTCTCAGAATATCCAGCTCTGTACAAGTTCTCATATTTGTAATTATACTTCTGGCCATATGTGTTATATTAATTCCCAGAACAATTAGCATTCCATACAAATTCTTCTAGTTTCTATTTCCGGAGCGGAATCTTTCCTGGAGGTCAGTCTCCTTTCAGTCAATGGCTCCCTGAACTCAAGATTATTGCGAGTTGTGATAATTACCACAGGAAAGCCGTATACTCTTCATTTTTTCATTTTCTGCTTGTCATTTTGTGTGGACTGTTTTAAGAAAAAACACAGGTTGTGCACTTACTAAATAGTCATTTTATGACGGTTTACCACTTATTACCGAATGGCCGCTTTTCTGTTCACGGTCATTAATAATTCCGTTACTTTCAAAATAGGTAAAATTACCGCTATGATAGAAGAAAGCATTAACATATTTTAGGACAGGCTTAGATGGTTCCCTTGAAACAAAAATAGTGTGGTATCCACTCTGTCTTTATCACTCCTACCTTTTATAATTATTTTAAAATCCACTACTATTTTAAAATCCACTACTTATATGTCATTAGTTATACGCTTTTCCATATCCTTCCCTTCTTGTGCTTCCAAAAGGATTTAGCCTCTGTTTTCCGTGATGTTCTCTAATCTTGATTCTTTAATTGCCTGTTAGCAGGGATCAAGTCTTAAAATGAGTGCGGAACTCGCTTAAATGTCTGGTCTTTAACAAAGTGTTGTCATGTCATTATTAACCAACACACTAAAATGTTGATCTATTCATGTTTATAAGGGGAACAAAAAGTGTGTGTATATAAATCTCAAGGACCATCAAGAAAATAAATAGTGTGCCCCGGTGGAACTTCATTTTAGTCTGACAGGCCACTTCATCCAAAACCTCAGAATTAAAATCCTCAAAGAAAATTTTAAAGTCCCCCGTGAACGTAAGACATTTGAAATGAAAATGATCACATATTTTAACACCATAAAGGAAGGACTCAATGTGGACTCTGGCTTTTTAACACAATATCATAATGTCATGTAACATTCAGCATTGTGCTTGGTTTATATGGTCCCCCCTCTTGGTTTTTGCTTGGCCCGTTATTGTTCAATTCTATGATTTTAGTTAGTTTAGCTTCAAGACCTGAAGAAGAGTTATACTCTCGAAAGCTTGTCTTTTAAATGTAAAGATAGTCCAATAAAAAAGGTATCACTACATACTGTTATACTCTAGTGATTTTGGCATCTTGACTAACACTGTCTAATATATATATCTTACCCAGAATTCCTTGCTGCATATGGGGAATGTGGCACAGGAGCTCTAGCAAGCAATTCATCGAATTGCTGTGATGTGCAAATGGCTTCTGCAATAATAAACACACTTATTATAGTGTGGAGGCCTTTTATCTCACTTTTTCTCCTCCACTACAACACTTGTAGATACTGATTGCCCTATGGGTCCCAAGCATCCACTGCAACTGGTCATCATGCCTAGCGCCTAGCTGATGAGGGTCCAACAAACCCGAAACAGCGCTGTCCTAGGAGCGGCTTTGACCAGTTGCATAAATCTTATCTCTTCTACAAAGCCACAGTGTGGCATAGCATTGATTTTAGGGTTCTGTGTAATAACAGATCCAGGATGCATAAAAGTGAGACAGATGTAATTTGCATATCTTACCCAGAATTCCCTGCATATGGGGAATGTGGCACAGGAGCTCTGGGATGCAATTCACCGAATTGCTTCGATGTGCAAATGGCTGCTGCAATAATAAACACACTTATAGTGTGGAGGCCTTTTATCTCACTTTTTGTCCTCCACTACAACCCTTGTAGATACCGATTGCTATATATATATATATATGTCCATAAAGTCTCTTTACAATTTCAAAAATGTATTACAAAGGCAATTGATGAGATATCTGCTTCAGATTTGTTTTACGTACTCAGTGGTTATCACGGTTTTTATCACATTGTATTCGTGGATTTCAGGTACCCTGTTGATGAATAATGTACTGTTAAATGAACCCCATTGAACATTTCCAGACCGGTTGATTGGAAGGGGTGGCCCAATTCCCTGGCCACCTCGTTCACCAGATATCACTCCCCTCGACTTCTTTCTATGGGGTTATGTTAAAGATATGGTGTATCGAACAAAGGTACAGGACATCACTAAACTAAAGCAGAGGATCACTGATGTCATTGCCACCATTGATGAGGGTATGCTACAGCGAACACGGCAAGAAATCGAGTACCGACTTGATGTGCTTCGTGCAACTAATGGTGCCCATATAGAGGTGTATTAAATGAGGCAAAAAAAAATTAAATATAGTCTCATTTTGTAATAATTTTCACTTATCTGTCTTTTCATTTGCCTTTTGTAATACATTTTTGAAATTGTAAAGAGACTTTATGGACACCCTGTATATATAGTCTGTTTTAGTGAGTCATTCGGATCTATATAAATATTTATTTTGACTTCTCTAGGAAACATACGGTTGAACAAAAAAAAATTGAAAAATCCTTTTCCTGTTCAAAGTGAATGACTTTTAGCTTTGACACAGTTTGCACAAATGTCTTTTTTAACTATCTTCTCTTAATTAATTTCTCACTGATCTCAATCTATTTCTTCGCTCCACCTGTTCCAAATATTTGGATGTATTTCCTGTAACGGTGCTCTGTGTCTTTAAATTCCCTACATAACACTTGAATATATCAAATCTATAAACACGTTTTTATTGTATGTGTTTTGTTTTCCTCCCGTCTCGTATGTTTCCTCCTCTGACATTGTAACCTTTGCACTGTCATGTGATCAGGTTTTTACCGTTTTCACTTTAACGGCATTTTGGTATTGCACACATTTCTTCTCCTTTTGAAGTCAATGCTGTATTTCTGTTCAATCAACTTTTGGTGCATTTTCCAGATTTCAGCCACACAGGTCATCTCCCACTATAAGCGGGCTATTTTTCTGTCTTTCCAGTTCCACTATCTTCTTTTGGACTTTTTTGTGTCCTTTGGAGATTAAAAGTAATGTTCAAATGACAAACTATCTCTGATGCTTCAATTCTATATAATGCGGCATGCCATTCTTTTCCCTGGTGCAATTGGAATAGCTACATACGTCATATCACCATGGATGCTTCCAATAACCTATGCTTGCTGCTGTCCTTCAGAATACAATGTTTTCTGTATCTTCCCTCATTCATACAATACCATGTCCTACTTTGTTCAATGTAAACCTAGTCGTACTCTTTAAATCCCTCAATCCACATCATCACCATCAAATTTTATCATTGGATATAAAAGCAGACTTCTTGAATCCATGATGAATAAGGTAAAAGATACGCAGTGCTATAGTTTATAGATATATTTATTATGTCATCAGATTTATTACAGTAACAGTTACAATACAAGGCACATACTGATGATTTACAATCCGTCTTGAAACATTCAGAAGTGGAATGGCGGCATAAGTTAATACAGATACATAATATACAGGTGATAGAAGATAATATATAGATATGTACATCTAGGACTCCAGTTACATGCTCTACTTAAGCCTCTACTATTCCTGATCAACACAAATATATATATGTATATATCCCATCAGCAGGTATCTCTGCTCGAGAACACAGGATGGCTCTGGATGTACAGTTTCAATACTCACCATCTCAAAATAACGCAGTATGTAGACATCTAGTATAAATACACTGCGTGTTTGCTATTAGGCATGCCTAGTATTCTGAAAACAAAAACATAGCAATAACAGTCCTTGAAAATGCAAATTAACATCACCTCTTTGTATTCAATATTAAGTGGACATACATATGCATAAAAATACTATGTTGTGAAGGGCAGTGCGCAAACCTTTCACTTATATAATGGGACACTCCTAGAACCATAGCAACTCCTGTTTCTTGCATACGTTATGGTGCATGGAGGTCCCCTATGCCTGGCTTCCGTACAATTAAGTCTTGTGTAACGTTGTACAGAGTCACTGTGGCTATAACCCACCCTGTTCAATAATGTCACAATGGAAAGCCATGCCTCCTGCCATACCTGTCCTTCCTGAGAGGCTGCATCGCAGGGTGTTTATTTCGGAGTTATAGAAAGGCTTTCTATAGAGAAGGTTGACATACCAAACATCCATAAAGCCCTGCTGTGCGATGATGTATTGGGTAAACCCGGCAAAAATATAGGAAGCCATATTAGCACCCTGGTTATTTTCGTCCTGGTCTGGGCGCAGCTCAATGCAGAAACTTTACAACAAATGCAGAGAATCAATGGGAAGAGGTTTTAGAAATTTTTTGCAAGTTTTATGTATTGGTAAAAAAAAAAAAAAACACCGAACATCAAATGTAATGAACCAGAGGTTGTACAGAGTCAAAATAGCACTAATGTAGTAACATACATATCAACAAAAGAGGGTGCTAGTATTTTCATATATGTCGGGGTATATTTTATGCTTGACTAAGGAACCTTTGAAGTTTACAAACACAACCTTATTGATCTAATGTATCTAGACCAACATACATATTTTGGAAAGTGTTGTGTGGTCAACAACTTGGTTTGCTGTTCTACAATAAATCGGTGTTTCTCCATTCACAAATAGCAGCTTCAAAGGATGAAACTAGTGAGCTGGTGTCATTTTTGTGTCATCACTGTTGATTCCAAGTTTGAGTACGTCTTACATACCTTGGAAGAGACAGGTCAAATGGGGGGACACTTTATTTAAATACCGTGGGTAAACATAGAAACATAGAAAAATGTCGGCGGATAAGAACCTTTCGGCCCATCTAGTCTGCCCAATTACATGGATACTTTACCTGGATTTATCTTTTGTTTAGGATAGCCTTATGCCTATCCCATGCTTGCTTAAATTCAATTACTGTTTTGGCCTCTACCACTTCTACTGGAAGGCTGTTCCATGTATCCACCACCCTCTCAGTAAAATAATGCTTCCTGATGTTACTTTTAAACCTTTGCCCCTCTAATCGAAGACTATGTCCTCTTGTTTTGCTATTTTGTTTCCTTTTAAATATACTCCCTTCCTCTGCCTTGTGGATTCCCTTTACGTATTTAAATGTTTCTATCATATCTCCTCTGTCTCGTCTTTTTTCCAAGCTGTACATGTTAAGATCATTAAGCCTTTCCTGGTAACTTTTCTCCTTCAAGCCGTACACCATTTTAGTAGCCCTTCTCTGAACTCTCTCCAAGATGTCTATATCCTTCTGGAGATACGGTCTCCAGTACTGCACACAGTACTCCAAGTGAGGTCTCACCAGTGCTCTGTACAGTGGCATGAGCACTTCCCTTTTCCTACTGCTAATACCTCTCCCTACACAACCAAGCATTCTGCTAGCATTTCCTGCTGCTCTATTACATTGACTACTTACCCTTAGATCCTCTGAAATAATGACCCCTAAATCCCTTTCCTCAGATGTTGAGGTTAGGACTGTATCAAATATTCTATATTCAGCCCTTGGCTTTTTACGTCCCAGGTGCATTATCTTGCACTTATCCACATTAAAACTCAATTGCCACAACTCCGACCATTTTTTTAGTTTACCTAAATCATTTGTC
This sequence comes from Leptobrachium leishanense, assembly GCA_009667805.1. Lineage (NCBI taxonomy): Eukaryota > Metazoa > Chordata > Amphibia > Anura > Megophryidae > Leptobrachium > Leptobrachium leishanense. Next base: position 89,373,391 of record CM019064.1, on the reverse strand, counting down.
ATTTGGCTGATCCCTCCAGGAACGTCAACCCTGTTGCAAATCTTTGTGTCATCAGCAAAAAGACATACTTTTCCATTAATACCTTCTGCAATATCACTAATAAAAATATTAAAGAGAATGGGTCCAAGTACTGACCCCTGAGGTACCCCACTGGTAACAAGACCTTGTGCCGAATAAACTCCATTTACCACAACCCTCTGTTGTCTGTCACTCAGCCACTGCCTAATCCAGTCAACAATATTGGAATCCAAGATCAAAGATTGCAATTTATTGATAAGCCTTCTATGCGGAACAGTATCAAAAGCCTTACTGAAATCTAAATAAGCAATGTCTACTGCACCACCTGTGTCTATTATTTTTGTTACCCAATCAAAAAAATCAATAAGATTAGTTTGGCATGATCTCCCTGAGGTAAACCCATGTTGTTTCTGATCCTGTAATCTATGTGTTTTTAGATGTTCAACAATCCTTTCCTTTAACATGGTTTCCATTAATTTCCCCACTACTGACGTAAGACTAACTGGCCTAACTGGGTAACTGGCATGAAAGCCAAAAATCATCATCCAGACTATTCTTCCCCCTGGGGTTTGATTTGTTTTTGCTAAATTCTTCTTACATCTTTACATCCCAAAACCAAACCATAGAGTATAAATGTTCTATGAAAGATGAATGGACATTCATTTTCTATGAAAACACAATTTTTAGATCAGAATAGCGCAATATTTCCAATCTGGCTATTTTTGAAAAAACTGTGATTCCCTACAACCAAAAACCACAATGTAAGTGCCACGTGTTCTGTAAGCAGTTGTATCGACCTGCTTCTGGCATATTTATATATCTTTTTTTTGTTTGTTTTCTTTTCGCTTGATTTTTTTTATTTTAGTTTAATTGGACAATGTAGTACAATATCTGGAAACTAAACCATTAGAGATCGATAACCACATATCGGCAGCTTTACATTTTCAGATTCCACTACAGAAATCTATGGGTTTATTCTAAGAACTTAATAGCAATAACCTGCTGTACATTTTAAACAAAAATCATACGGATGTACAGCTTCAGGGAGAATACCATTAAAATGTCCTTTATCTGACCTTTTACACATTTACAGCTGGTTAAAATGAAAGTTCTGTAAAAAATAAAGTTTAGTGTTCCAGAAGAAAGATAAGCGTGTTTATCAGCAATAGCTACACCGTGGGATTTATTGGCGAGCCAGGAAGAATTTTCATCGGCTTGGGAGGATCCAACATAGCTATTCTAAATATCAAAATTGATTATTATGTAAAGCAGACTCTGAACCAACTTTTCTCTCCTCATTTACCTTACTTTAAGGTTATGGAAGGGGTTAGAAAATGGAAATTGAACTGGATGGCTTGTCCTACTTAGATTATTGCACCCCCTCCCCTTCCCGTTTCACTCTGTGATAACATTAGCATGTTGACTGTGAAGCCTTTATGTAAAACCACATTGCGTTGCTTGGCACTGTGCAATGTGGATATATAAAATGATTTGATAATTCTAAACGAACAGAGACCAAGGAGTGCAGTGAACTGTGCAACCATTCCATTGACCTCAAAAGAAGCAACTGTGGAGACACTTAAATTCTCTAGCTGGGGTAGAATGGATAAATGTGTGGTTCAGTAAAGACTATATGAGAGGAGATGGTCTATTCTTTGCATACATAAATGGAAATATAGTCAATGTATTTATGCTAAAGGTATGCACCACTTGCTGATCCGTAGTCGAAACGTGTAGGCTTTATTTCAGTATACCTTGATCTGAAGCTGGTTGGTGCAAATCAGCCAGTTCAAAAAACTGATTGAGATCACTGAGATCAGACAACGGCACTTTTAGCATTCCTGTCAGTGAACTCTTCCTCAGGACTCGTGATGGGATAATCGTTCGGTGGAGGCAACTGTATCATTGGCAAATCAGACCATCACCTAAAAGGGCAGCAAGAATGGAAATGCCAAGGAAATTCCTGCACAAGAGATAAAGCAACTACCAACAGTCATTACCTGAGTTGGAAAGATGCAACAGATACCTCTCTTGGCCCACCAAGCAAGGGGTCTACGTCTGGATTACCCACAAAAATGAGGATCTCAGACCCTGGGCCCCCCGAGATGTTTCCAAATAACTCCTATTATTCTCTGGCCACCTATTGCATTCAAAGCGCCACCCAGGACATACTTGAAAACGAGAGAAATCTCAATGTATCCTTCTTGGTAAAATACTTTCTAAAAAAAAAAAAAAGAATTCTAGGCCATCAACATCGGGGAGGGGAGGTTGTGTGTGTGCAGATTTTGTGATCCCAGCTCTAGAACAAAATCCGATTTATGAGCGCTCTTGTTAGTGTTCCTGCAATGTAGACATGAGACCTATTCAATGGAATTAGGAGTCTTTCAAATTGCCAATCAGCAAAACATGACTGATGAAACTCAACTCGTTAATAAGCTGTGGCTTAATAGAAGTATAAGGCTGGGCGTCCACTGGCACCGTATTTGTGCGATGGTGCGATCATCCGTTATTGTCCGTCGTCGTCCGTCCGATCCAACAACATGCAGGTGAATGGACCATCGTCCATTGCGTCTGACGTCTGTCTTCCTGCGACGGGTAAAGACGGCATCGGATGTGCGATCAGAACCAAATCACTTGTTTGCATCGCATGTATTTCAGCAGATCAGAGAAGATGGATGTGGAGAAACTGATCAGGGCAGTTATTATAAAAGCATTTAAAATAAAACTATATCAGGGATCTCAAACTCTGGCCCCCCAGATGTTTCTGAACTACACCTCCCATTAATCTCTGGCCATTTATTGCATTCAAAGAATTCTGGGATTTGTAGGCAATATACATCTTTGGGGCCAGAGTTTGAGATCCCTGATTTATATGTATGTGAGATGTGTGGGACTAGCCCTGTTTGTGTAGGGGTGAGGGGTAGGGCAGGGAAGGCTCCTTGGTTGATTGTAAGCTCTTGGGTCCTCTCTGCTACTGTTCTGTGTGTACTTGTATGTATATTTGTATTCTGTCTCATCCATTGTCCCACAAAGGACTGCAGTGTTTAAAAAAGCAGAATGAACTGTGTTTTATATGTAAAACCCGTTCATCCTGGTTTTGGCAGCCTCTGCACTCCACCTCTTCAGAAATCTGATCTATCCCATTGTCCGACGGATCGCTTCCAGTGGACGACCCTCGTCGCACGACGTCGGACGTACGACGTCGCACATAGTCGGATGAACGCATCGGTCGTCCGACTACGGTGCCAGTGGACGCTCAGCCTAAGTGAATAGTCCTCATTCATCTTTAATGTGATGATTAGCCTGCAGTGGACTAGGACATTACAAATGTTTGGATGGGGGTTCTTGTTCAAAGAAGAGACAACGGCCAAGAAATTACAATCTAAACAATCTTTCATTGAAAGTAAATTCTCATTACTTCTTACCCCACATAGTGATGTTTTCAATGTGGACTTTGTCACGTTCAACCAAGGAGTTAATAGAACAGTATCTAATTCATGGATGTGGGCATATAGTTATCCTCCAGCTGTCTTCTTTCACCTCCAAGTCAGTTTGGATAATGTGAAAAGGTGAATCGCGTGAATGGAACATTTCATTATTTAGATTTTTATCTTAAACCCATCAGCTGCCAAAAATGCACGCTGGGTCCCACTACATTGCATAGCTCTGGAAATCCAAACGTTACAGCAGTTTTTCTTTTTTATTAAAACAACCATCTATTTATGCTAAGGTTGTTATATAACAGTACCCTGGTATTTATACCTCCTACTAGTTAACTATAAAATATATATAACTATTTTCCGATAATTCCGACACATGTCAGGCCAGTGGATGTAATAAACAAACTGCATTAAGTATTTGGACTTGATTAGGTGGTGTTTTCAGATAGCTGCATTCACAGGGGTGCTGAGTGTTTTAAAGTGATAACACTGATAAAATAGTAATAATAATAAATCATTAATATTTTGTTGCTACTAAAACACAGCTACTCCCACCTATGGACGTGGCAGAATTCTTTCTACGGAATGCGTTTCTCTGTGTTATTTTAACTTCCATTTATTTCTATCAAAGAAAAAAATAAGAGTTCTGAAACCCATTATTATTAAAAAAAAACGAAATACAGTGGAATACCCAGTTAGAAACGATACTTACGCATCACGTAGAGCAGTGTTTCCCAAACCTGTCCTCGGGGTCCTCGGGACCCTCAACCAGGCCAGATTCTGCAGATCACCTTGGGGAGATGCAGACTGAATCCTGCAATCCCTGAGCAGCGAATAATATCACCTGTGCGGAGCTTCACATATCCTGCAAACCTGGCGAGGCAGAGGGTCCTGAGGACAGGTTTGGGAAACCCTGACGTAGAGGGACAAAAGCAAATCCAGTAGTGTTTTCGGTTTTATTTGGTCTTTTTCTTCAAATAAACACTGCTTGGATAAATGGCTCTTATGTTAATAATCCAGTATGATAAGAAACAGAAACAGTTTTTTTTTTCTTTTTAAGATTAGTGTTTGTCGCGGTGGTGTTGCAACTTCAGCAAACAACGGTGTTTCATCACAAAATTAAAATCCAAACCGCAGCAGGAGAAGCTTCGCTGTGAAGCTTCTTCTGCAGCTGTACGGGTTCTTTTGTGAAACGCCAGTGTTTTTCACCAATGCGAAACAACGCCGATTTCGCAAATGTTTGCAACTTCAGCAAGCATCTTTAAGTAACCCCTTATACTTAGGGTGACCGGCCATGTTGACACATGTAATTTATTCATGCTGATGGACAGTGCATGAAGAATGTGACAACGCTGCGTCAAAAATCTTTAAGCTGCAGGTAAGAACTCAAAGAGGATTCCCAGGTGACCTGCCTTGATTTCCTTCCTGCAGCATATGAATTATACATGTTGCAGGGCAACACTTTTCCCTGTGCTTTAAACATAGCCAATATGGTCACCCTACTTATACTATTTCATATATTATCACACAACAGACATGTTTCTCCATAGTCCATAACATTTGGACTTTTGTTACAGCTGCCAGTGACCCTCTGTCCAGCCTGCTATGAAAAACAAATCCATCGAATTCCTGCTCTGTCGCTTTAAACTGAAAACGCAATAAAAGTTGCATTTACAAAAAAAGGGAAAAAAAAATTCAGTGACTGTGTTACTGCTTTTTATAGGAGATAGTCATACAATGCTAGAAGCTACAGCAGCAATCGCTTGTGCAGCCCTACTATCTCTAGTTACTCTTTGGAATACAAATAGAATCCTAGTCCTATACGATCTCTATTGTTGCACCACTATTTATCATCAGGTAAAATAATCCACATGTTGGCTCTCTTTAACAATATATTTAATGTAAAATATATCTTTAGCTTGAATATAAATCTGTTAGTTTAATAGTTTCCTTTAAAGCTAATACTAAGTTGTTGCACACTGGATAGTCATGGAAATCACTGTGTAACAGTATGGTGACAGGGTGAAATGATCCTTTACAGGAATATCTTCAGTGGCTTTATCATGTAGGTCTGTAGGATGTTCCATTTCATTCTTTTTATTTCTATACCCTGCTAATATACCTTTCTTAAAGCCTTTCAGGGTTATTCAGAGAGCTGTGAAAACAAGGAGAATGACTGGAGAAGTGAAAATTCTAGGTTAAAATAGCCAAACCAGAAAAATTCGCCCATTTATCTCACTTTCCAAATTGGCTATTTTTACCTAGAATTTTCAGTTCTCCAGTCATTCTCCTGGTTTTCACCTCTCTCTGAATAACCCTGTATGTCTCAAGCAAGTAGTTGTATCAGCTAACGGTGCTCTCTTTCGAAATGCGTCACCCGTATAGAGAATTTAAACATCACAAACCTCTTTATTGCAGTTGTTCATTTATTTGGAAGCTTGCGATCAGGTCACCATGCGAATGCACAGGGGCTTTGCAAATTAAAGGACGTGCTAGTAGACATGACCAATTAAGTCAAGTTAAAGGGACGGCAAGTTGATTATTTTAATGGATTTAAATGTTCATTGGTGCTGAATGTTCCCCATCTCCCTGGGGCTGTGACAGCCTTCCAAAACAGAGGGCTTCCACTAGACTAGTGGTTGCCATCTCTGGTTCTCAGGTCCGGGTTTTAAGGATCACCTTGGGGAAATGCAGACTGAATCCTGCAATCACTGAGCAGCAAATCATATCCCCTGTGCCGTGCCTCACATATCTGGAAAACCTGTCCTGTGAGGGGCACCTGGCAGAAGTCATCAGCTCGACAAATTCCTCTGTTGTCCCCACTGTGGTTTTAAACCTATGGCGTTCCTTCAAAGAGTCATCATGGGATAAGCGTGAAACTCCCCCACATTCCTGTTCTCCCTGGGTGCTGTAAAGACAGGAAACACAAGCACTTGCAAGGCGCAGAAAGCGTCCCAGGGTGCTGTGGCAAACCATCAAAGCGGAAATCATCCTTCCTCCCTGAAGGTTGTCATTTAGCTGCTGATGGACAGCCTTTTGGGGGGTAGGATTCACTGGAACATGTGGGGATGTAATCTCTTGAGTTGTCACTGGTTTAACAGGCTGATTGTAAAATGCCTCTCAATGCTTCAGTGTCATCTGATTGGATGTGTGCATTATAGTTTCATACCATCAGGGGTCTGATACTCCGCTATGTCCTGCAGCAAAGTGCGGGCAAGTACACCGGGGGTAGACAGTGCCTGTGACATGTGAGTTTACAAACATACAGCTAGAAACAAAGGGTGAAGCAGTCAAGAGGGGTTCATAAGTAATCCTACTGTCCTTATTTAGGCTAGGGTCAGTCAAACACATTTTTTGTCTGACCCTAGCGTCCTTAAAAAAGTGAGTCCGAACGCATGGACGTACTTTTTCATGGAATACGCGATAGCGGCCATACGATGCGCAATTTCGGCTGTGATTTCATACGGATCCAAACCAGGAAACTTTGGGTGTCTGGACGTTATGTTGGCCGGACATGAGCAGCGTCTGACGTCTCCTAATCACGCACACTCGCCGCTATGCGTACGCAGCGCACTCTGTACGTCAGTACTAGCGCTTCGTCGTTCTTGCGAAAATGCGTTCGTTTGCCACTTGCGTTGCGCCGCCGAACTTTCGTGCGGCCGCACTTCGTGTGTGGGCCTGCGTTGGACGTCATTTGCTGCTACCATGGCCGTAATAAAGTACGGCTAAACACACGTTCGCACTGTGTTCGTCTGACCCCAGCCTATGCTTTGAGTGTGCATTTAAGCACTAATGTAGTGCAGCAACATGGTTTATTGTGGAAAAATTAGACTGATGTGAACAGAACTTGTACAAAAATTCTAAAAATGGACAATGAGTGCTAAAATATGAGTATTTATCTTTTATAAACAGGGGTCAATTAGAATAGAAATTATATTTTCATATATATATAAATTTCCATACTTTACTCGGTTTTTGCTTCTTAAATATCACCCAAAGACAAGATCAGCCCAAGTTTTTCAATATACAATAAAAATGTGCTAAACTCTCCATTGTCCCAAACATAAAATAATGTACTGTATAGAATAGTATTTTTTTTGTATAGACCCTGACGCAACTTATTTCGTAGGTGAGTAAGCACTTTTATGACACTGTCAAATGCAGACAGCCTGCTAGAAAACAGCGGTCACATAATTTCGTAAAACACATGGCCAACTAAGGCTAGGGTCAGACGAACGCATTTTTCACGTTGTCCGTGAAAAAGTGCGTTCGAACGAATGGATGTATTTTTTCACGGAATACGCGATAGCGGTCATACGATGCGTATTTTCGTCCGTGATTTTGTACGGATCATCAATAAAACCCTTTTGCGTCTGGACGTTATGTTGGCCGGACGTGTGCAGCGTCTGACGTCTCCCAATCACACAAACACGCCGCTATGCGCCGCAGCGCACTCTGTACGTCAGTACTAGCGGTTTGACGTTCTCGAAAAAATGCGTTCGTTGGCCACTTGCGTTGCACGGACGAACTTTCGTGCGGCCGTTCGTCGTATGTTCCCCGGCATTGGACGTCAGTTGCTGCTAGCACGGCCGTGATTTCGTGCGGCTAAACGCACGTTAAAACTGCGTTCGTCTGACCTTAGCCTAAGCTCTTGTTGACTCTTGGGCCTCACATGAGAATTTGAGAGGAATTTCAGTGTTCTTGCAGATATTCCACAGCAATACACTCTTGCACTGACTTCCTCCCATCCACCAAGACAGCCTGGAGAGCCGAACCTTTGTGAGTAATTATTACTTTGATTTAGTTCTATAATATTCTACATGGCCAGGACATGTAGTGCTGAGACATCTGCAATGTCGATCTCTTATAAAAGTCTTTATTTGTTTTACAGTGTTGCTAGTTAACGCGGCTCAGTTTGGTTATACAGATTTCCAACACCATGTTATCAATGGGATGGCCTATGGGAATCTGTGATAACTTGGCAAGGACCTGCGTATCACCATGCCATGTGATGACACTAATGAAGCAACAAAAATAAACTTTTAATAAAAATATTCCATTGATTTAAAAAAAAAAAAAAAAAGAATATTTCTTACAGGATATAATTTTTCTCTTGTCATCAAAAATTACTATTTGCTTGAAGGTCCACCAGCATGAAGCTGAACATTGAATGTACACACTGTGTTTGGCACATTAAACGCCATTCCTCTTTATGTGAAAATACAGGCCTGACAATAACAAACATTTTAATGTCTAGTGCTGCACGTAACATCAAGCGATCACGTCACAAAATACTAGCACATGCAGGACAGGCGGACAAGGAAAGTAGGAAATGGCTTTATCATGTGACACTTGCCATTTGTGCTCAACCTGGATCTACATCTGGATGTTGCGGATCTTTAGATTGAAAGATCTAAACTGACAGTGGAATTCTATGTAAAGGTTCCATCATTCCATTGATAAAAAAACCTTCACCCCGTGCTGTATAAATCTTTACCGTCGGAATAGTGGTGGATCTGAACTCATGGAAATTAGTTCATAACACCTCCGGTTGGGGGTAAGCCTCTCTAAGCACCTTGTTTGTCTCGAGTGGTCATATTTCCACACCGTACAAATTATTGATACTATAAACAGTCTCCCAAGCAACAACAGTCAGTAGAGTAATGCTTTTGGTTATTATAAATCTGGCTGATATTTGTGCCTTGGTGTATCCTCTGCAGCCATTTAAACGGAGGGATGTGGAAATGGAGCAGGGGGTTTGAGAACGGGTATAACAGTGTCAACTATGAATTTTAGGCAGGGAGATAATGAAACCTGACACACTGATGGATACAGATCTACTTACAGTCAAATACAATGTTAACATGGTGAAAATGTCTGCGGTTACTTCTCTTTCTTCATCAGAAACTGCTAACATTATCTTCATCTCACACTCATGCAATTCACCTTTCCGTAGTCCTTGTTCACTTGTAACATTGTAACGCAAACCCTAGAATATAATGCAAGGGTCTTCTCCTCACTTGGAGTCTACCTGTGGAAAGGCTTTTTTTATTCCTTGAGTAATTCTTCGCGGTTGGAGATGGATGAACTGTAGTGAGTCTGAGGTTTCGGAGAGTTTTCCATAGGCACAGAATGGGATGTGTAAATTTTGCAAATGGGAAGGAACCAAGGTTTTGCTTCCAGTTTACACAGCGTTCATGTGGATCGCACCCATGGGGAGTTCTGTGGCGGTCTCTGGAGTGATGCTCTTTATGAAGCGCTAGGAATGCAAAGAGACAAGATTTAAAACTTCTAAACAGTAAAGGAGATAGGGTTACATGCATGTTTCAGAACTGTTTCATTCTTTAGTCTAGTTCTGTCGCTCCTCAGTTTATTTGTTGTGAAATATCCGAAAACCATATTTTAGAGTGGTGGTTCCCAACCCTGGACCTCCGGTATCCCTAACAGGTCAGGTTTGCCATATAGCTGAAGCGCAGCACAGGTGATATGATTTGCCACTCAGTGATTGCATGATTCAATCTTCATTTCCCCAACTTAATCCTTAAAATCTGGCCTGTTAGTGGTTCCCAAATCTGGTTTTAAGCCCCCCTGTTTTAGAGCATTTGCATGTAGCCATAGTAATTCCTCTGGAAATTCCCTGCTGTCACATTTCCAGTGGTTTTCTAATCATTAGGTCCAGCGGTTTAGTAACTTGTACAAAAGCCAAAAGGATTAGTCATTAAAATACCGGCAGCTTCCATACCTCTTTTAAGGAGCCTGGAGTGCTGGCCAGCAGGTACACCATGTATACTGGGACGCAGATGAATGAAGAGGTCCCAATGCTATAGCCCAGCACAACAGTCCAACTGGGATATTTGTAATTAAATAGGCGAAGATCGGGGGGGCTAGACAGGAAACTGCAAATGATGAACTGAAAATATAAAACAAAACACACACAAATCATTGCAAATCAGAAAACATAAGCCTAGACGTACCATTTTGTGAGTGGACACCTATAGTGCACTGAATAAGGAAGGATATCTGTACCAAAAATGGTAATATCTACATATAAGGTACACTTGTTTTGTCACTGAGCTGCGTCAATCAGACTTTAGTGAATAGATCTTTATAGAAAGGTGAAACCCAGGAGAATGACTGGAGAAGTGAAAATTCTAGGTCAAAATAGCCAAACCAGAAAAAGTCTACCCATTAATCTTACTTTCCAAATCGGCTATTTGGTCTAGATTGTTCTCTTCTCCTGCCTGTTCTCCTGAGTTTCACCTTTCTCTGAATAACCCTGTAATCTTTCCCCTTTTATTCACTCCATCTGTTTGTTTTTTTATTCTACACATAATTTTCAAGCAAATATGTGCAGACACAGTGAGCAGTTACATGTAAGTAAACAGCTCTAGCAGAAAGTTATTACTGTTCCTGGCTAAAATAAAGAGTTTAATAGCAGAAAATGATTTCACTCCATGGCTCGGCTCTGCTTTCTGTTTGCAAACCCATTTTACTAGCATAGTAACCGCTCTGTAAGCCTATTAATCACCTTTACTCTGCGAAATCATAGCGACCTCAACAAAGCCGACCTATTTATACACTGTTAATAAAATGGAAGACATTAAACATCAGCCTCTGTGAAGTTTCACTCGGCCGTAAACCTGTTCATTTCACTATTAACCTTTATGAATCAGTGTGCCATAGGAATAACCCTCGCTACAATAAATCAGCCCATAGGACCACGCTGCTAACAGGCCGTGCGGATTGGAGCATTTACTGTTTGTTTATCACTAATGTTTCCTCAGCATCCATCCAGAAAATAAAGGGTAATACAAAGTTAATTTTAGAAAGCTACGTACCACGCATTTGGTGCCAGATGCTGTGAGAGTAAACACTGATATTATAAAAGCATTACTTTTATTGTCTATAACGCTGCAAATGCAAGGTGTACAACACTCATTATTTCTACTTAAAACAATATATATATCCATGCATATATAAGTTTACACACACACACACACACACACACACATAGAGAGTTGAGTGGGGATTATTGTGATCAATGGAAACAGATCAATCCCAACCCACAAACTGGTGTTTCGGGTTTCGTAAAAAACATCATTTTGTAAGTAAGGTCTATCGTCTGTGATTGCATCAAGAACTGATACATGTTTAGAATATTTGTAGTCAGTGAGGGCCCTGGGAGGACTAAGGCTGAGGTCAGACGAACGCAGTGCGAACGTGCATTTAGGCTGGGGTCAGACGAGCGTAGTGTTCACGTCCGTGATTGCGCCTAAAAGTACGTCCGTGATAGCATGAAAGTAAGTCCATTGGAGCCTGACACATGAAGTACGTCCGCACTGAACTGCGGACGCACAACGGCCGCGGCAAACGGACGCAGGTTAGGCAAGAACGTAATACTGCTAGAACGGACGTGCGGAGTGCGCCACGTCCACAACGTCTGCATAGCTTTGTGTGTGAGTGATGGAGCGAGGTCAGACGGACTGCATTTATACGTCCAGCATTTTTGACGGACAGAATGTTTTTTCATTGTAATTTATTTTCCCCTCCTACATCCGTCAAAAAATAACTTCAGTGAAAAAACGGACTGTGTGACCACTACTGCGTCATCCGTACTGACGATGTCCGTACTGCACGCACGTACAGTCCGTAGAAATCACGCTCGTCTGACCCCAGCCTTAGCCGCACTTTATTACGGCTGTGGTAGCAGTAAATGACGTCCAATGCAGGCCCACACACGAAGTACAGCCGCATGAAAGTTCGGCCACGCAACTCAAGCGGCAAACGAACGCATTTTCGCAAGAACGTCGAACCGCTAGTACTGACGTACAGAGTGCGTTGCGTCCGCATAGCGGCGTGCATGCGTGATTAGGAAACGTCAGACGCTGCTCATGTCCGGCCAACATAACATCCAGACACACAAAGTTTCCTGGTTTGGATCCGTAAAAAAATCACGGCCGTAATTGCGCATCGTATGACCGCTATCGCGTATTCCATGAAAAAGTACGTCCATGCGTTCGGACGCACTTTTTTTACGGACGATACGAAAAATGCGTTCGTCTGACCCTAGCCTTAGACAAGGTCCAAACGAGAGTCCCCTCTAATCCTGTGACGCATGCAAAAATAATCACAATACATTTTTATTATTGAAAGCTCTAACATGCTTTGTGGTTGACATGTGTATGTGAATGTAGAAGTGTGTTTGTGTACAATGTAATATGTGCACAATTTCATGTACATACGGACATTATTCACAAATTTCTATGTGAAGTCCCTGTTGAAGCCGAGCCCTAGGTTGCTACTTTTGCTATTTATAGGATAGAGATGCCAGATGGACCCTGGACACATAATTTATTCATGCTGAGAGGCAGAGCATGAAAAATGCCACCCTGCAGGATGTAGGATCTATACCGGCTGGATGGAGTAGAGGTAACATCACTGCTCTCTAACCATGGAGGCCCAGGTTCAAATCTCAGCCAGAGCACCTCTCCAGTAGAGAGGGGTGTCAGCTATACCCTCCTGACGAGGCCCAATAAGGCCGAAACGATCGTCGGGGTTGCTGCACCTCTCGTGCAGGGATGACGTCCTTGGCAATCAGCACTGGCCACCCTTTCTGGGTGAGAGCAGGCTGATTTGCATATGGAAAATTCATCCCTGTAATGGCACAATCAAGCTAAAACCTTGTTTGTGAGACCTGAGCGGGCCCCACCGTAGAGCAGGCCATTGTGCTGTTGCTCGTTCTCAGGACCCTCACAAACACCCCCTTGTTTCTCACCTCTCCAGTAAGGCTGGGGTTAGACTAACGCATTTTTAACGTGCGTTTAGGCGCACTTAATCACGGCCACAGTGGCAGCAAATGACGGGCAATGATGGCCAATATATGAAGTACGGCCGCATGAAAGTCCGGCAGCGCAACACAAGTGGAAAATGAATGCATTTTTCAGAGAACGCAGAACCGCTAGTACTGATGTACAGAGTGCGCTGCGGCGGCATAGCGGCGTGTGTGCGTGATTAGGAGATGTCAGATGCTGCTAATGTCCAGCCTACATAACGTCCAGACGCAAAAAGTGTTTTATTGACGATCCGTAAAAAATCACGCACGAAAATGCACGTCGTCTGACCGTTTTCACGCATTCCGTGAAAAAATATGTCAATGCGTTCCGACGCACTTTTTGACGGTCGCTGCGAATAATGCGTTCGTTTGACCCTAGCCTTAGTATCCTTGGGCAAGACACCTAATGGTACATAATTGCCTACCACACAATATCGGCTTTGGAGTCAAGTCTACCCTATGACCGTTGAAAAGCCATTCAGCACATTCCTCCAAGTCAAAATCCCATTCAGCACATTCCTCCAATACAACGGTGAAGAAGCAACTCTCGACTTTACGAGAAGCGGGTTCAACCTGGCCACCAGGTCGCTGATCTACAATCATGGAAGGACGACTTGATCCCACTCAGAAGATGCCACCAGCGAGTGTCTTTGGGCAAGACACCCAACGATAGGGATGTGCCTACCTCACAAAATACTTGTAAACAAGAACATAACACACAAATATGTAACATTCTGTCAAAACGGCAAAAAATACACCAAGTGCACTTTGGTACTTCTAAGGCTAAGGTCAGACGAACGCAGTATTAACGTGCGTTTAGCCGCACTTAATCACGGCCGTGCTAGCAGCAAATGACGTCCAATGCCGGGCAGTATACAAAGAACGGCCGCACGAAAGTGCGGCCGCACAGCGCAAGTGGCAAACTTGTGGCAAGTGGCATTTTTGAGAGAATGTCAAACCGCTTGTACTGACGTACAGAGTGCGCTGCGTCCGCTAGCAGCATGTGTGCGTGATTAGGAGACGTCAGATGCTGCTAATGTCCGGCCAACATAACATCCAGATGCAAAAAGTGTTTTATTGATGATCTGTACAAAATCACGGACGAAAATGCGCATCGTATGACTGCTATCGCCCATTCCGTGAAGAAATACGTCCATTTGTTCGAACGCACGTTTTCACGGACAACGCGAAAAATGCGTTAGTCTGACCCTAGCCTAAAGGTGTAAATCAATGGGTCAGGTCAACCAATGGTTGCTGTGTTGCAGTTACTGTGTGGTCCACAGTATGGTTTATATTATGTGCATGTCTGAGCTATAGTATTTGAAAATCCATAAAGAACATTAACATCATGGCATGACAAACACAGATTTATTTTTTCATATGTTCATGTTCAGAAGCTCACCAGCAGGAATATTGGGCATATAGCCACCCAGCATATCCTCCAGAACCAGCCAGGAGTAAAACCGAGCATTGCCTTCACGTCACGGCAGAAGCGGTTGACGCCTGCAAAAGATAGTACAGGTACGTGAGCACAACAATACAAAATACTAGACAGTAAATGAAGCCGGAATCAGTATAATACAATGGTAAGTAGTAAAAACAACAAAATGAAAACCAATTCAACAGGTAGCAGAATGTATAATGGACAATTACTGAGTATCCCCACCTCTTCCTTCTTTGTGGTGACCTCTGATTACTGCTGGTAACCAGGTCGGCCAGGTATTCCTGGACACATAATGTATTTATGCTGATAGACAGTGCATGAAGAATGCCACCCCGCAGCATGTAGATTCCATATGTTGCAGGTAAGAAAAGATAAAGGAATTCAGAGTGATCGGCCTTGATTTCCTTCCTGCAGCATATGAATTATACATGTTGCAGGGCAGCACTTTTCCCTGTTCTCCCCTCTACGAGAAATAGTGATCCTTGTCCAGGAAAACATGGCCGACCTGGCAAACCTACCCCTGTGGGCCCACCTTTGGGGTCCTTTGGATCATGCGCAATTTATTTAGCAGAGCCAGCGGGACGTGGATGAGGACAGGTGTTACAGTCCAAAGCCCCTGGGTGAAAAAGCACCCTCTATCTCTATCTCCACTTATCAATAGGTCTCCGAACACTTTGTACATATTAACCCTAAGTTAACCCTCCTGCTCCTAAACACCACATAGGACATCCTCTCTTAACCATCCATCCCTATATCTACCCAAAACCAATGTCCATCTCTTACCTCACCTTCAAACATATCCATTACCCTCTTTTACCTAAGTCCAAAGTAAACGCCTTTACAATTTATATCCATTTGATGACTTTTGAATACTGTGTCGTGTTTAGAGCAATGCCAAAATGAAATGGCATATGATCAAATAGCACGTTTTGGAATACATAATGAATCCTACCTGTTTTAAATGTCGTCTGCATTCATTACTTTAAGGCACATGGTGAACATACCTTAGATACTTTGGAGAATGTATATTATATACTTAATTCTGATTGTATCGCTAATACTTGGATACATTCGATTTAAGCTTTGCTTTTTTACTTACCATAAAACCAAGACACGGCTATGGCCTCCAGGAACACCACAGTGAGAACAGCAGGTCCTGTAGCATACTCCTCAAACAGCTTAACCACATACGCTCCTCCCTAGATGGGAAACATCAAAATGTCAAATTTCTGGGTTTCGCAAGATTAGAACAATACACGTGGTTACCATCACCAAAGTAGAGTATAACCTACCCCCAAATCAAACTCAGAGGTTCTCTTTGGATTCTTATCACATACAAACACTGGAATATTTCAATATTATCTCAATGGAAAAGAAATATGCAAATAACCCATTAATATGCTCAAAGGCCTCTAATTCTTAAGAAGACATATAGGAGGGCTGAGAAATACACACAGGGTTATTCAGAGAACGGTGAAAAGCAGGAGAATGACTGGAGAATGGAAAATGGAAAACCCCTCATACAGGGTTATTCAAAGAGATCCGAATAGCTCCCGAAAGGGAACCGAACGCTGAAACTCAGCGTTCGGTTACCTTTCTTGGCCATTCGGCTATCCAGAGAGCAGGCAGTTCGCCAAATCCTTGCGAATTGCCTGCACATACGGTGCCTGTTCGGTGCCTGTTTGAGGGCAGTGAAATCCCCATAGAGAGGCAATGCTTCGGCTATTCAGAGAGCAAAACCCAGCAGTGAAAAGTTGCCGAATTGCCCTGCTGTTCGGTGGTTTAAGGCTAGGGTCAGACGAACGCAGTTTTAACGTGCGTTTAGCCGCACGAAATCACGTCCGTGCTAGCAGCAAATGACGTCCAATGCCGGGGAACACACGACGAACGGCCACACGAAAGTTCGTCCGTGCAACGCAAGAGGCAAACGAATGCATTTTTTCGAGAACGTCAAACCGCTACTACTGACGTACAGAGTGCGCTGCGTCCGCATAGCGGCGTGTTTGCGTGATTGGGAGACGTCAGACGCTGCTAATGTCTGGCTAACATAATGTCCAGACACAAAAAGTGTTTTATTGATGATCCATACAAAATCACGGACGAATATGCGCATCGTATGACCGCTAACGCGTATTTCGTGAAAAAATACGTCCGTTCGTTCGACCGCACTTTTCCACGGACGACGCGAAAAATGCGTTCGTCTGACCCTAGCCTAATTCGGCAGGTTTATTCAGGCAAATCCAATAGGCTTCAATGTTAAAAATATTCCCATTTTAATTCAATATCTAATAAACCGTTCATTATAAAATTCTGCAGTAAAAAGTCTCTTTATTCTTAGATTTTTTTTAGGACCTTTTAGGCAATTTTTGGGATTTTTTTTTAAAACATTTTTTTTCCATTTTATTTTTAAATCGTTTTTTATTTTTTCTGTAACAGCCCTTTTTATTATCATTCCTTGGACCTCATATGTAAATTTCAGACATTTTCGCTCAGTAGTTTCTTTGCAAACAGCATTTCAATTTTCAAACATTCAAGCAAACTGTTTTTTTAATTTATTCACTCCATTCGTCTGCGGTGTCGGCTTTTTCTGGCGGCTGCGCTGCGTGTGATCGGCTCCTGCTCGGGTTTTTCCGGCGTTTTTTCGGCGGGTTAATCCAGATGTTTTTGCGGGTTTCGGTGTGTGTTCGCCCTCGTTTTGCGATGAGTTTTCGGCGGGTTTGCGGCAACTTTTCCCTGCATTTCGGCGGCCCTGTGGTGCTTGCTGAATACACTGCAGGGTCGTCGAAATGGGATCGCCGAATCGCACCGAATTGAAGAGAACAAAAAGTCACCGAACGTGCGGTGGCTTTTCGATTCTCTTGGAATAACCCTGATAGTGTTCAGTAGCTACTAGCTATGTCTTAGCATACAGGTCCATGTACTGATTCAGTGAACAATTTCTGATGCTGAATGAAGAGCTAGATGATGAAAAAGTACAGGGCGGCTAATCGAGACCAGAACAGGCTTCATCTTCAGGAAACATTACACATAATGTCTCCTGCAGTTATTTTATCGATGAGCTTGCGGCTCGAATGTAGCTTTTCCCTTCGCATGGTTACTGTACATTAACGTCACCTATATTTATTATGGAAAACATTCATTTTCACCTCCGCGTGGAAGCGTAAGCTATTCCGATGTAGCCTGCGCTTCTACCCAGGAGATGGTATTTCATTGTGAAATAAACAGGGTTATTCAGAGAGCGGTGAAAAGCAGGAGAATGACTGGAGAATGGAAAATTCTAGGTCAAAATAGTCGATTTGGAAAGTGAGATGAATGGGAGAATTTTTCTGGTTTGGCTATTTTGACCTAGAATATTCCATTCTCCAGTCATTCTCCTGCTTTTCACCGCTCTCTGAATAACCCTGAAAGTCTCCAGTCTCCTCAAAGCTGTTGTTATGTGATTTTGCAAAAGCATAATCACTTAACACACTCTGAAAACCCTGCCATTAAATCCCATACTCACCTCTACTCCAGCGATGAAAAGGGCGTCATGATCTGTCGCTTCCTCTTGTCATAAGAGGAAGACTGGGAATAGATCAGGGACGTGCGGTCAGGGGCGGCAGGTGAGGCAGAGCCTCACCTGCCATTACGTGCAGCTGCAGTCAAGCTCACCTGCTACTCGTTCCCCTGCTGTCGGCTTGGTCCGTCCTCTGTGTGCATTCTTCTTTTTTTTCCCCTTCAGCAGCCTGAGCCTATGCAATTTGCGTAGCGGGACGCTACGCAAATCGTGTAGGCTGCCAAGAAGTGTGCAGCGCGATGTGTCTGTTCAATGAACAGACGTCCGAGCACTGCCCACTTCCTGAACATTGCTCTTCCAGTGCCTTTAGAGGCACTGGGAGAGCAATGGAATAGCTTGGAGCAATAGTAAAGCGCTATTGGTCCAAGCCATTCAAAAACACACCTGCATTGGAGGCAGGCCTCCCATACATTGATTGGCGCAGGACAATCAGTGGGTGCAGGGCTGTGCTCGAGGTGGGGCCTCAGTGTCTGTCACGGTTCACGCCGTCGCCGCCGTGGCAAGAAGGCCAAAGGTGGTACTGCACCCTCCTGAATGGATCTACACAGCATCTCTCTGGCTACGCCACCTTGCACTTCCCTCAGGCTGTGTGAACTTCAGGTGCTACCACTAATAGACCTGTCATTCCCTTTATAAGGGTGGAGCACCCATGATCCAGTGCTGCATTGTCTCACTTATTCCCTGGTAGCCTTCCTTCTAGACCTGTTCCCATCCTCTGATATTATTGACTACCCGTGTACCGACTTCTTGCCTTGAATATTGACCACGTTTGCCAGCCGCCTGCCTCGACCTATTGCATGGACTATATGACCCACGTATACTGCCTACTGCTACCGAACATCCAGTGCCCGCTGCTGCCAAGCATCAAGTGCCCGCTGCTGCCAAGCATCAAGGGCCCACTGCTACCAAGCATCCAGTGCCCGCTGCTGCCAAGCATCCAGTGCCCACTGCTGCCAAGCATCAAGTGCCCGCTGCTACGAGCATCCAGTGCCCACTGCTACCGAGCATCCAGTGCCCGCTGCTACCGAGCATCCAGTGCCGCTGCTACCGAGCATCCAGTGCCCGCTGCTACCGAGCATCCAGTGCCCGCTGCTACCGAGCATCCAGTGCCCGCTGCTACCGAGCATCCAGTGCCCGCTGCTACCGAGCATCCAGTGCCCGCTGCTACCGAGCATCCAGTGCCCGCTGCTACCGAGCATCCAGTGCCCGCTGCTACTGAGCATCCAGTGCCCACTGCTACCGAGCATCCAGTGCCCACTGCTACCGAGCATCCAGTGCCCACTGCTACCAAGCATCCAGTGCCCACTGCTACCAAGCATCCAGTGCCCACTGCTACCAAGCATCCAGTGCCCACTGCTACCAAGCATCCAGTGCCCACTGCTACCAAGCATCCAGTGCCCACTGCTACCAAGCATCCTGTGCCCTCTGCTTCCAAACCTCCAGAGCCCTCTGTTTCCTGTCTCGTGTTGTATGTAAGTCTCCTGCTGTGTTTTCCCTCAGTGTCTCCCTGTATCTGGTTCCTCCCTGCATTGCCTCCCCAGACATCTCCATTCCTGCATTGCCCATATTGTTGTATATTGACAATAAACCCCCTTTTTACTTTATCTACGTGGCTCAGCTTGTTTATCACCGCACACCGGGCTCATACCCTATTCCCCTCTGCCAGGCCCGTGACAGAACAATGCAGCCATTACAAATTGAGCCCGCGGTGATACAGGTCCTTACAGGGTTAATCCACAAAGCCTTCCATGAACTGTGTAGACACCTGGTGGACCTGTTTAACGAGCTGTTGCAGAAGTTTTGGAATCCCTCACCTAATGTGTGTATGCAAACACCCCAATCTAGGCACAGAGACCCATTGTCTGCTGATGAACAAGCCAGAAGACGTGCTGCCAACTTGTGCCTGTACTGTGGGGATAGCCGGCATTGGATATCACAATGCCCACTGCGACCACCCAAAAGCCTTGTTTCCATGCCCCAACCAGCTCCTATGCCAAAGCTGGCTTCCTTCCCTGAATCTACCCCTGTGTCAAAGTCTGCTCCCAAGAAATCCACCCCCAAGAACTCCTCACCTCCCAAGGCTGGTACACCCTCCAAGACTAAGGCCTCTACCAGGCCTAAGACCTCTGCCAAGTCTAAAGCTGCTGTCCCTGCTAAATCCAGGAGATCCTTATCCCTGGATCATGAAAAAACTTTGCTTGAAGAAATCATGCAGGAGACTCCTAAGGGTGGTTCTGAAGTGAACAATATTCCTATTGTGCCCATGGAGACTGAACCAACCCTGCCCGAGGAGTATGACCCTACCGTGCCCATGGAGTTGGAGTCTGATTATGCTGAACCCATGGATATTATGTTCCTCCAGACAGCAAGTAAGAAGACTACCACTCCCACAACTCTCAGGCAGCAATCTAAAGCATCTGTCTCCCCTTTGTCTCCAGTCTGTATGTGTGCTGTGGCATCTGAACCCAGATCTCTGGAAGCTGATCCCGGTCCTGCCGGCGTTGAGGATAACCAGGTGGTTGAGCCTGAACTTCCTGAAACACCCGCTGCTGAGACTTCGTTCCCCATGGAGATGCCATCTGCGGAGGTGCCACAAGCCAGGACTGTTGCTACTGAAGTATTGTCTGTGGAGAATGCTGCTGAGACCTGTCCCCTTTTACCCAGTTCTACCACCACAGTGCCAGCCTCTGATACTGCTGCCCTGACTTTGAAAGACCCAGTGAATATTGCCACCGTTACTGCCCTCGCTACCCAGGTCGGTACCCTCCTCCAAAATGTACAGGACCTGCAACGCGATAATGCATCCCTGCGATCACGACTACAGGACACTCTGGTCTCCGTTTATATGCCAACACCAGAGCCAACTACTACCACCAGAAACCCCCGTCCTCTATCCCCGGAGGTGTCCCTTATATCTGAGACACCCACAGAAGCTGAATGGGTCACCGACTCAGATGATGAACCCTCCCTACAAACAGCACGGCGCAGCCAAGGACCGCCTGGCCCAGGAAGGGCTTACCTTGGCACAACCAGTGCTGTGCCATGCGTCAATCCAGCCGCTTCCCTAAGAGACGCTGTTACCCCCAAGATCTCTAGCGCGGCTGACATAGACTTTATTTTTTCCGCAGTTGCTTTTCGCCTGATGAGACCGATGATGAGGCCTGCATGGCTTATGGTTGCCCTGACACTTGTATAACGACGAGCCAAAAAGGTCCAGAACTGCCTGGACAACGAACTTTATTTGCTGGCACGATTATCACAGATGCTGACCCCTTGCCGACGAACTGTGTGCCTGCGTCCAATGGAACTGTTGTACGCCAGGAGGACCTGCAGACCTTTGAACAGGCTCTGTCCGCACGGAGTGCGTCCTTGGAGAGGGGCATCTGTCACGGTTCACGCCGTCGCCGCCGTGGCAAGAAGGCCAAAGGTGGTACTGCACCCTCCTGAATGGATCTACACAGCATCTCTCTGGCTACGCCACCTTGCACTTCCCTCAGGCTGTGTGAACTTCAGGTGCTACCACTAATAGACCTGTCATTCCCTTTATAAGGGTGGAGCACCCATGATCCAGTGCTGCATTGTCTCACTTATTCCCTGGTAGCCTTCCTTCTAGACCTGTTCCCATCCTCTGATATTATTGACTACCCGTGTACCGACTTCTTGCCTTGAATATTGACCACGTTTGCCAGCCGCCTGCCTCGACCTATTGCATGGACTATATGACCCACGTATACTGCCTACTGCTACGAACATCCAGTGCCCGCTGCTGCCAAGCATCCAGTGCCCGCTGCTGCCAAGCATCCAGTGCCCGCTGCTGCCGAGCATCCAGTGCCCGCTGCTGCCGAGCATCCAGTGCCCGCTGCTGCCGAGCATCCAGTGCCCGCTGCTACCGAGCATCCAGTGCCCGCTGCTACCGAGCATCCAGTGCCCGCTGCTACCGAGCATCCAGTGCCCGCTGCTACCGAGCATCCAGTGCCCGCTGCTACCGAGCATCCAGTGCCCGCTGCTACCGAGCATCCAGTGCCCGCTGCTACCGAGCATCCAGTGCCCGCTGCTACCGAGCATCCAGTGCCCGCTGCTACCAAGCATCCTGTGCCCACTGCTACCAAGCATCCTGTGCCCACTGCTACCAAGCATCCTGTGCCCTCTGTTTCCTGTCTCGTGTTGTATGTAAGTCTCCTGCTGTGTTTTCCCTCAGTGTCTCCCTGTATCTGGTTCCTCCCTGCATTGCCTCCCCAGACATCTCCATTCCTGCATTGCCCATATTGTTGTATATTGACAATAAACCCCCTTTTTACTTTATCTACGTGGCTCAGCTTGTTTATCACCGGGCTCATACCCTATTCCCCTCTGCCAGGCCCGTGACAGTGTCACACTAGGCTGCCTGGAGGACGACTCATAGATCCTGGGGAGCACCGACAGCAGTCAGATCTTGGGGAGCACTGAACCTGAACCTACGTAACCTGTGTATATCTGATACTAGCCAGTGCCTCACCAGCCACTGACCTCACCGCACGTCACTGGAATAGATAGATACAACCCTCTAGATTGTAAGATCCTATGAACATATGACCAGGCTCTCTACACCGCTTGTCTCAGTTCCTATCTTTGTTTATTTGTGTCTTGTTCCCTTTTGTTATTGTAAAGCTCTGCGGAAACTGTATATATACTATCAGGGTTATTCAGAGAGAGGAAAAAACCAGGAGAATGACTGGAGAAGCGAAAATTCCAGGTCAAACTAGCCAAACCAGAAAAATTCTCCCATTTATCTCACTTTCCAAATCGACTTTTGGGCTAGATTGTTCATTCTCCTGGCAATTCTCCTGGTTTTCACCTCTTTCTGAATAACCCTGTATATATATAAAGATAATGAATTATGACTGATGATACACCCACAATAGAAACTGCAGGGAGTACAGCATTGTGTAACTGGAATTACCAACAGAGAGGCGTAGGAATTCAGATACAGAGGTGCTACCTATCTAGCAAACATTAATGGAGAGCGTAAAGATCCCCGACAAGCAAAGAAACAGGCCTTCAAGGATCTTTGGTATAGGTTAATAGGAAAGTCACGAGTATAGCAGTATGTAGTGATACCTATTTTTATTGGACTAACGTTACATTTAAACTACAAGCTTTCGAGAGTGATCCTCTCTTTGTCAGGTCTGGGATAGATACATCATGCCCACTCATAACAGAACACCTCCACTATAACATACGTCAGAGTCCCTCTCTGTGTACATAGAGTGTACATATATTAGTGAAGAATAAAAATACAGGGTTATCCAAAGAGATCCGAATTGCTTGAGAAAGGTAACCGAACGCTGAAAATCAGCGTTCGTTACCTTTCCTGGCCATTCGGCTATCCAGAGAGCAGGCAATTCGCCAAATCCTGGCGAATTGCCTGCACATACGGTGCCTGTTCGGTGCCTATTCGAGGGCAGTGAAATCCCCATGAAAAAGCACTGCTTCGGCTATTCAGAGAACACAAACCAGCAGTGAAAGGTTCCCAAAATGCCCTGCCATTCGGTGGTTTAAGGCTAGGGTCAGACGAACGCATTTTTCACGTGCGTTTAGCCGCACGAAATCACGGCCGTGCTAGCAGCAAATGACATCCAATGCCGGGGAACATACGACGAACGGCCGCACGAACGTTCGTCCGTGCAACGCAAGTGGCCAACGAACGCATTTTTTCAAGAACGTCAAACCGCTACTACTGACGTACAGAGTGCGCTGCGTCCGCATAGCGGCGTGTGTGTGTGATTAGGAGACGTCAGACGCTGCTAATGTCCGGCCAACATAACGTCCAGACGCAAAAATGTTTTATTGATGATCCGTACAAAATCACGGACGAAAATGCGCATCGTATGACCGCTATCACATATTCCAGGAAAAAATACGTTCGTTCGTTCGAACGCACTTTTTCACGGACAACGTGAAAAATGCGTTCGTCTGACCCTAGCCTAATTCGGCAAGTTTATTCAGGCGAATCCCATAGGCTTCAATGTTAAAAATATTCCCGTTTTAATTCAATATCTAATAAACCATTCATTATAAAATTCTGCAGTAAAGAGTCTCTTTAAGCATTTTTCTGAATTTTTTTTTTTTTTTAAGTTTACTTCTTTTTTCTGTAACAGCCCTCTTTATTATCATTCCCTGGACCTCATATGCAAATTTCAGACATTTTCGCTCAGTAGTTTCTTTGCAAACAGCGTTTCATTTTCACAGATTCATACAAACTGTTTTGCTAATTTATTCACCTCCCTCGTCTTCGTCTCTGCTGCTTCGGCTGCTTCGGCTGAGTGCGAGCGGCTCCTGCTCTGGCTTTTTCCGTGGTTTTCGCAGGTTAATCCAGATGTTTTTGAGGGTTTTCGGCGTGCATTCGCTGGGTTTTGCGGTTAGTTTTCGTCAGGTTTGCGGCAGCTTTTCCCTGCAATTCGGGGACCCTGTGGTGCTTGCTGAATACCCCGCAGGGTCACCGAAATGGGATCGGCAAAAGGAACCGAATTGAAGAGAACGATAGGTCACCGAACGTGTGGTGACTTTTCGAATCTCTTTGGATAACCCTGATAGTCTCTAAAAATAACTGACCATGACTTCAAGGATCATTACTAGGAATTATCAAACAAAAACCCTTTTTCTCAACATAATTCACCATGGTAGATACATGGCTTCCTCAGGCGCAGCCATTTGTAGGTGTTTACAGCATAAACAGTGGCTAAACCTGTGCTAGAAAACTGAACCCCCTTAAAATATGCCTCATAAGCAGCTGCCCCACCTAAATACAAGATTTGTTTTGCAAATTATGCGGCCAAATCAGAAAGTAACACAGAATATGCAGCGCAGCCTATATGAATGATGGTATATATGTCAATGAGTCAATATTAACACAGGCTGAGGCTAGGGTCAGACTGAGGCAGTGCGAACGCGCGTTCTGGCGCACTTAATCACGGCCGCACTAGCAGCAGATGCCGGGCAATGACGGCCAATATACGAAGTACGGTCGCACAAAAGTCCGGCTGCGCAACGCAAGTGGAAAATGAACGCATTTTTTCGAGAACGTTAAACCACTAGTACTGACGTACAGAGTGCGCTGCGTCCGCTAGCGGCGTGTGTGCGTGATTTGGAGACATCAGACGCTGCTAATGTCCGGCCAACATAACGTCCAGATGCAAGAAGTGTTTTATTGATGATCCGTACAAAATCACGGATGAAACTGCGCATAGTATGACCGCTATTGCGTATTCTGTGAAAAAATGCGTCCATTCTTCGAACGCACATTTTCACGGACAACGTGAAAAATGCGTTAGTCTGACCCTAGCCTTAGTGTCTGCTGTGCTTTTCAAGGTCCAGTCAGTCGTCAAGTTATTGTATCTGCATTCTGTAACATTGTCATTTTGTCACATTCACTGTCACCTACAAAGTAATACATAGATGAACTGAGGCTAAATTGTGTAAATAATTGTATTTCACTGTATAAAGCATTTTCCTTGGTAAACACAAATTGGTACAAGATGATAAGCAGCTCTGAGCTTCCATCATCACCAGCTCATTGAGACGTCCTGATTCTAGCTGACGGACAATAAGTACAAACCCCTATTCATAGATGATGACATACATCGATTGAGCCTCTGGGCAGGCATGACTATCATAAGCTTTTGTATTGCCTTGCCCTTATAGAATGATCTGTACATTTAATAAACCATAAATAACATTAAAATATATTATCTTAATGTATCATAATACAAACAACATAATAATATAAACTGCGCCGAGAACCACCGAACTGCCACCGATAGGCAATGGTGAATTACACCGAACTGCAAAAAAAAAATCTCCTGTCTCTCCTAAAAGGTGTTTAAATCAATAAAAATATATTAACATGTGTCTAAATAATAAATAAAGGTCATTTAAAAATAATAAAAAAGTCTGTTACGGAAATAATCAAAACGGCTTTTTAAAAATTGGGAAACAAAAATTTAGTCTAAAAAAAATACAAAAAGCTGTTCTAAGAAAATAAATAAGGCTTTTTGCTGAAAATGGAAAAGATAAATGGTCTTTAATTTTTTTTTTTTAAAAAAAAGATATTTTCTTGCATTCTGTTTCCTGTCTCTTGTCTTCTTGAGGCTGTAATCTGAGATCAACCTTTCCCCCTGCAGTGAAGAGCAGTAACCCCATCCCCTTACTATGGAAGGAAGATAAAGAGCAGAAAGCTGAGTCCGCAGTATGATGATGATGGTTGAATAAACATCGCACAAGTAGAGAGTAATCATTTTAATTGCTAAAGTGCTTATTTTATTGGACTGGGCTTATTAAAACTGGTCTTAAAATTCAAAGGAATGACACTTTAAAATGATGCAAAACATTTCCAAAAGTGTCATACATACTCCCTAAACAACCTGAGAAAATTGAAATGGACTTGACCTATAAATGACTAGATACAGTAGATACAGTTCTGCCATCACGAATATTGGGACCCCTTATTGAAGCACTGGTTACGAGCACCCCCAACCACCTTTTCAATACATCACCCCAATAGCACGCACATGTGACAGTGTGACAGACACATACACACAGACAGCCACGGACATGCCTCCACTCTCTCGCAGTGTGTCACCACCAGTGTGTCACCACCTTCATCCGGGAAGTGGCATGCCAGCAGATATGTTTAGATTTTGTTATTTAATGCATAAATTGACAAATTCTTGGTATAACATAGATATAACCAGCGGAAATCATCCAGTGTTACATCTGACATCAACCTATTGGCACAAACCAATCCATTGATATATCATCTCTGCAGCTACAGGGTTATTCAAAGAGAATCGAAAAGCCACAGCACGTTCGGTGACTTCTCGTTCTCTTCAATCCGGTGCGATTTGGCGATCCCATTACCCTGCGGTGTATTCAGCAAGCACCACAGGGCCGCCGTAATGCAGGGAAAAGTTGCCGCAAACCCGCTGAAAACTCACCGTAAAACGAGGGCGAACGCACACCGAAACCCACAAAAACATCTGGATTAACCCACCGAAGACGCTGGAGAAACCCGAGCAGACGTTGATCACAGAGCAGAGCAGCCGCCGGAAAAACCCGACACCGCAGACGAAGGAGGTGAAGAAAAAAAAAAACAGTACGCTTGAATGTTTGAAAAGTGAAACGCTGTTTTCAAAGAAACTACTGAGCGAAAATGTCTGGAATTTACATATAAGGTCCAGGGAATGATAATAAAAAGGGCTGTTACAGAAAAAAGAAAAAAACATTAAAAAAAAAAAAAGCGGAAAAAAAATGTTTGCAAAAAAATCCCAAACAATGCCTAAAAGGTCCTACAAAATCTAAAAATAAAGAGACCTTTTGCTGCAGAATATTATAATGAACGGTTTATTAGATATTGAATTAAAACAGGAATATTTTTAACATTGAAGCCTATGGGATTCGCCTGAATAAACCTGCCGAATTAAACCACCGAATGGCAGGGCAATTCAGCAACTTTTCACTGCTGGGTTTTGTTCTCTGAATAGCCGAAGCAGTGCTTCTCTATGGGGATTCACTGCCCTAGAACAGACACCGAACAGGCACCGTATGTGCAGGCAATTCGCCAGGATTTGGCGAATTGCCTGCTCTCTGGATAGTCGAATGGCCAAGAAAGGTAACCGAACGCTGATTTTCAGCGTTCGGTTACCTTTCGGCAGCCATTCGGATCTCTTTGAATAACCCGGATAGTGAAATGGCATAATCACAGACTATAAAACACACAGCGTAACAGTTTGTACCTTTGGCGATATCCGCAGACTACAAGCTGACCCTTTTTTAAACGTGTTTTGGCATTTCAGATATTGTTGTATATTTTTTTTCCGTTCTAGCTTTTATGATTGTCATTGAGTTTTTAAAGTACATCTGGCAATGCATTATACAGGGGATACATTGCTCTCAAAAGTACATTTAAAATATTAATTTATATGAAAGATTTATGGTTTATCTTTGAAGTCTTTGGTATCAGCTAGAGCTATGCCATAGCAGTGGGTACTTAGCAAGATCCCATCACATGCTTGAGTTAGAAAAATGCAGCTAAATTCCATTTTCTGCCTCCCTCCACTTCTATACATTGTAGTCCCTCTGGCCTCTAACTTCTTTTTCTGTATTCCTGACGTTGTGTATTTTCTTTTTTCTTTTTTTTTTAAAGAATAGTGTTTATAAAGAAAAATGCAAATTGCCACTTTTCTTGGCAAATCACAAAGTATCACCTTTTTTCCTTACCTTAAAGCAATCTTGTCACCACTCACATCTAAATAACAGATCCTCCCTATGTGAGCTGACATAACGTAAACAAAAACTTTTTTTGAGAAAGGATTTTACCAGGAAGGATACATTGAGAGTTCTCTTGTTTTCAAGTATGTCCTGGGTGGCAAGAATGTACCGTTAGGTGTCTTGCCCAAGGATACTTACTGGAGAGGTGCGCTTGCTGGGATGAAACCCGTTGTCACGACCCACTACGCGCGCTGCTGCGCAAAGACGCCGGGTTAAGCCGCGAGATATACTGATCCCAGGATTGCAACGCAGTACAAGTCTTCTCCTGAAGCGCGTACTAACTACGTCTCTCACAGTCCCGGAACTCACTTTCTTATTCTATTAGTAACGCTGCCACCAGTCCTCACGGACACTACGAGCGTCGCAACAGGAGACGCAGGGCTTAGCAGCCGCACTATCCTAGACTCGGACAGTGACTATGGATCCCACAATTCCCTGCCGTTTCTTGACGACCGCAAAACGCAATTTCTTATATATAGAAACATAGAAACATAGAAAAAATGTCGGCAGATAAGAACCTTTCGGCCCATCTAGTCTGCCCAATTACATGGATACTTAACCTGGATTTATCTTTTGTTTAGGATAGCCTTATGCCTATCCCATGCTTGCTTAAATTCAATTACTGTTTTGGCCTCTACCACTTCAACTGGAAGACTGTTCCATGTATCCACCACCCTCTCAGTAAAATAATGCTTCCTGATGTTACTTTTAAACCTTTGCCCCTCTAATCTAAGACTATGTCCTCTTGTTTTGCTATTTTGTTTCCTTTTAAATATACTCCCTTCCTCTACCTTGTGGATTCCCTTTACGTATTTAAATGTTTCTATCATATCTCCTCTGTCTCGTCTTTTTTCCAAGCTGTACATGTTAAGATCATTAAGCCTTTCCTGGTAACTTTTCTCCTTCAAGCCGTACACCATTTTAGTAGCCCTTCTCTGAACTCTCTCTAAGATGTCTATATCCTTCTGGAGATACGGTCTCCAGTACTGCACACAGTACTCCAAGTGAGGTCTCACCAGTGCTCTGTACAGTGGCATGAGCACTTCCCTTTTCCTACTGCTAATACCTCTCCCTACACAACCAAGCATTCTGCTAGCATTTCCTGCTGCTCTATTACATTGACTACTTACCCTTAGATCCTCTGAAATAATGACCCCTAAATCCCTTTCCTCAGATGTTGAGGTTAGGACTGTATCAAATATTCTATATTCAGCCCTTGGGTTTTTACGTCCCAGGTGCATTATCTTGCACTTATCCACATTAAAACTCAATTGCCACAACTCCGACCATTTTTTTAGTTTACCTAAATCATTTGTCATTTGGCTGATCCCTCCAGGAACGTCAACCCTGTTGCAAATCTTTGTGTCATCAGCAAAAAGACATACTTTTCCATTAATACCTTCTGCAATATCACTAATAAAAATATTAAAGAGAATGGGTCCAAGTACTGACCCCTGAGGTACCCCACTGGTAACAAGACCTTGTGCCGAATAAACTCCATTTACCACAACCCTCTGTTGTCTGTCACTCAGCCACTGCCTAATCCAGTCAACAATATTGGAATCTAAACTCAAAGATTGCAATTTATTGATAAGCCTTCTATGCGGAACAGTATCAAAAGCCTTACTGAAATCTAAATAAGCAATGTCTACTGCACCACCTGTGTCTATTATTTTTGTTACCCAATCAAAAAATCAATAAGATTAGTCTGGCATGATCTCCCTGAGGTAAACCCATGTTGTTTCTGATCCTGTAAACTATGTGTTTTTAGATGTTCAACAATCCTTTCCTTTAACATGGTTTCCATTAATTTCCCCACTACTGACGTAAGACTAACTGGCCTATAGTTCCCCGATTCCTCCCTACTACCCTTCTTGTAAATGGGCACAACATTTGCTAATTTCCAGTCTTCTGGGACGACTCCCGTTAACAAGGATTGGTTAAATAAATCTGTTAATGGTTTTGCTATTACATCACTGAGCTCTTTTAATAATTTAGGGTGGATCCCATCAGGCCCCATTGACTTATTTGTCTTTACTTTAGACAGCTGCTGTAGAACCTCCTCCTCTGTAAACTGATATGTAAATGTCTCTTTAGTGTTCTCTCCTAACTGAGGTCCCTTTCCTTCCTTTTCTTCTGCAAAGACTGAACAAAAATATTCATTGAGGCAGTCAGCGAGACCTTTATCCTCTTCTACATACCTTCTTCCTTTGTTTTTAATCTAACTAATCCTTGTTTTACTTTTCTTTTCTCGTTTATGTATCTAAAAAATGTTTTGTCCCCCTTTTTTACTGACTGAGCTATTTTCTCTTCTGCGTGTGCTTTGGAAGCTCTTATAAATTGCTTTGCCTCTTTCTGCCTAATCTTATAGGTTTGCCTATCTTCTTCACTCTGAGTTGTTTTTAAATTATTGAATGCTATCTTTTTGTTCTTCACTATTTTGGCCACTTCTGCAGAGTACCACAGTGGTTTCTTCCCTTTTTTGTTTTTGCTAACAAGCCGAATGCAATTTCCTGTGGCCTTCAATAATGCTTCCTTTAAATAATCCCATTTCTCCTGGACTCCCTTTAAACTCCTCCAGTCTGATAATGACTCCTTCACACAAAATCTCATTTTAGAAAAATCTGTTTTTTTAAAGTCTAAAACTTTCGTTCTTGTGTGGTGCGGCTCCATCCCTGTTGTTATATTAACCATACTGACTGGTGATCACTAGATCCCAAATTTTCACCTACAACAACGTCTGATACCAAACCTCCATTTGTGAGTATTAAATCCAATATGGCCTCTTTACGGGTCGGCTCCTCAACTACTTGTGTAGAGATAATCCCAGTAGGGAGTTTAGAATATTTGTACTCCTGGTGCACCCAGCTGTTTTGGTTTTCCAGTTCACATCAGGAAGATTAAAGTCCCCCATGATAATAACTTCCCCCTTCATTGCCATTTTGGCTATTTCCTCAACCAGCAGATTATCTAGTCTCTTCTGCTTGTCCAGGGGGTCTATAGATCACACCTACACGAGCTACTGTATGATTGCCAAATGTTAGCGTAACCCAAACTGACTCTATGTTCACCTCGCTCACTTTTATTTGGTTCGTTTTTATGTTGTTTTTCACATACAGGGCCACTCCTCCTCCTTTCCTACCTTCTCTGTCTTTTCTATGTAAAGAGTACCCCGGTATTGTTATGTCCCAGTTATTTTTCTCACTGAACCATGTCTCAGTAACCGCCACTAAATCTACTTTTTCAGCTGCCATCATTGCCTCTAGTTCATTGATTTTATTGACTAAACTGCGAGCATTTGTAGACACGACTCTGAGTTTGTCATTTTGTACCTCGCATGTTGCTTGCACCCTCCGATTTAGTTTTGGGGGACAATCGGGCAGATTGTTTTTTACCCTTTTGTCCCCCCCTCCTAGTTTAAATATTTCTTTGCGAAACCTTTGAACTTCTCACTGAGAACATATGTTCCCCTATGAGTAAGATGCAAACCATCTTTTTTATACAGTTCCTTTCTGCTCCAATTAGAGCTATCATGGGACACAAGCCAAATCCTTGCTCCCGACACCATTCCCGAAGCCACAAATTGAATTCCCTATTGCACATCTGCCTATCTTGAATGTTATGCACAGGCAAAACTTCAGAGAATGACACAGTGGACGCAATCTGCTGTATTTCACCTCCAAGAACACAAAAATCTTCCTTAATCTCAGAAACCTCATTGCTAGCCAAGTCATTTGTCCCTAGATGGACTAGAACGTCCACTTCCCCTTGTTGCTTTGCTTGTTTGACAATATTGAGAATACGTCTCTTGTCTCTACGAGCAGTAGCCCCAGGAAGACATCTCACCAAACCACTACTCTCCAGCTCAACACCTCTTATGATAGAATCACCCAGCAACAATTGCCTTCTATCAAGTCCCACCTTTTCATTTTTGTCCTTGGTTGCAGTGCTGCATACCTTAGGCATAGTGGATGGTGGTTCCTCACTATGGTGTCTGAGCCTACATCCGTCTTATCACTACACTCTGAAAGTGCCTCAAAAGAATTAAGAAGAGCCACAGATTGTGGGACATGCCTTCTATCCACAACTCTAAGTCTACCAGATCCTACAGTAGTCCATCTGCCGCTCCTAGGAGGCCTCTGTGGCAGTGGCTTAGTAACAGTCATAGCCTGAGTTTCTGTAACAGATAATTTACAAATCTCAGACTTCAAACAGGCAATTTCCTGCTGCAATAAGAGAGCTGCCTACATATCAGGCACACTCCAAACCTCCAAAAATTGGATCTAAAAACAAAAGCATGACAGCTCTTACACTGGACCAAGCCTGCCATTATAAAAGAATGGATTTAAAACCAGCAAATCTTACCTTTTTGTAGGTTTTCTACCTCCTGTCTAACCTCAGACTACCTCCAGAGTATCTCCAGAAGATCTCCTGTAAGTGCTCACTTTGAAGACTTCACTTAGAAGGCTTCCCAAGCTCAATTAGACCAAGCTAATATTCCACAAGCTTTATATAGCCACCTAAGAAACCTCCCCCAGCAAGGAGTGGACAAGCTAAACCTGAAGCAAATACCACCAATTGATTCCAATTGTATGCTAATCAGTATGAAAATGAGTCACCAGCCTAACCTAATTTACTCACCAGACCTAACTTGAAACCTTAAGATGAATAGAAAAGATCTGTTTGAAACAAAAATCTAAATCACTCACCAGAAGATCTCCTGTAAGTGCTCACTTTGAAGACTTCACTTAGAAGGCTTCCCAAGCTCAATTAGACCAAGCTAATATTCCACAAGCTTTATATAGCCACCTAAGAACACCTCCCCCAGCAAGGAGTGGACAAGCTAAACCTGAAGCAAATACCACACAATTGATTCCAATTGTATGCTAATCAGTATGAAAATGAGTCACCAGCCTAACCTAATTTACTCACCAGACCTAACTTGAAACCTTAAGATGAATAGAAAAGATCTGTTTGAAACAAAAATCTAAATCACTCACCAGAAGATCTCCTGTAAGTGCTCACTTTGAAGACTTCACTTAGAAGGCTTCCCAAGCTCAATATAACCGAGCTTAAGGCAAATAGCAATACTCCCAATCTCTTAGTTAGCGTGGATTTCATCAGCCAGAGTCAAAACTTAAATACTTTTTGTTTATTTATGATAGAAAAATCAGTGCTTTGTCACATAAAAAATTATAACTAGAATACATCAATTACTTACACAATACACAGCAAAATATAAAGAAAAAGGTGTTAATCACAGAGCCTTACTTACGACGGAATAATCAGTAGCTAGCATCGGTGCCTCCTGGGGCCTGGAGGTAGGAACATGGACAGATCAGTCCTCTTTAGAAGGTGCCCCAAGTGATCAGCAAAAGCACATGGCCAGTGTTCCGAATTTATACACTTCCTGATCTTTCCAGCCCCCACCCACCAATGGCCCAGTGTCCTGGACTCCATTTCCCAGAGTGCAATTCTCGCTCATGCTCAGTAAGCTTGTCAATTAGTCTTTAATTGCCTAAAGGCATCCCTCTTCCCTCCAGACCCCCCTTAGAGATCAAGGATGTGCTTCCTGTCTTTGAAGATTGGGTCCCCATCTCTTGGGGCCGACCTGGCTGCCAAGGTGTGATTTTCTATGTTAGTGTACAAAGAAATTCCCTTTTTACAGCTACGTGTTATATCCTCCCCCCAAGGGAGAAAGCTAAACATTTTGATTACTTTTCAGCTGTGGACACAGGGATACACTTACCAAATGGCCAGACACAAATATGAATATAACTCTATATGGAGGAGAGGAGATATGTATGAACCGGCAGATAGACACATATATACAGGCAGACCCTTATATAGATAGAAATACAGGTCTAATCTGCCACACCCGTGTCTACTGTAAAGCTTTACTGAATGTATCACTTTCCGGTGCCATAAAAACATGGTTTTATGTTGTAACAAAGAATCTTTAAAAAGTTCTTTTTTTTTAATGTCAAGGCAAAGATAAAGTACTAGAAAAATTATGAGTAAGTCCTTTTGGCAGTGAGCACCTGGGACAAGAACAAATCTTGGCATAAATGTTTGTCATTCCAAATGGCTCATGTTAGCATTCAAATTATTTTTTTTTCTCTGCGAGGTCACAAAGTTTAATATCCCTCTCACCCACTTATATAATAACTGTATTGTTCCCAGGATCTCGACTTTTGCCACATTTAAAAACAAACATTGTGAAAACAGCTAAACACAAAGGGGGTTTATTTATCTGCTACGATGGGAACTGTGAAAAGCTACGGGAAATGGAAATATAGGACAGGATAGAAAAAGTGAAATAAATCATCAACTTAGTTATTTTCCATTTTACTTTGTTTTACCCTCGTTATTTCTCCACCATTCCCGGTTTAGTGATTACATCTTTTAATACGAAATCACTATTGTTTGGGTGGGGATATGGGTCCATATTTCTTTCTTTATACTTACAAATGTTAGGGTAGAAAGCGCCCCAAGGAAGCAGATGGATATCAGAATGAAGACGAACAACTCTCTGCGTTTCCCCCACACGTGTGAGAACTCATCCAACACCGCGGTTATGACGCCCTCCAGACCTGCAAACTGCAAACAGAGGGCCAAAGTGTTTTTTACATGGGCAGCACGTGCAATCATCACACTGGTGGAGAGATATATAATGAAATGGGATGCTGTGGGAACAGTCAAAATTTCTAAATGGGTTAATTTGGTAGAACCACAAGATGCTAATTCAGAACAGGCAACAATGGCATTAGGCAACGCATCATACTCCCACCACAGAGCATAAAAGGGACATACATACACCTGTTATCAATACAATATGTGTTATAACAATATGGCACAGAACTGTTACCGTAACATTCATTTAGGTCCCTTTGTAAATGATGATGCTATGATTACGGGTTCCTACTGCTGGGACAGTCAGTAAGATGTTGGTGTTGTTTCCTGTTTTCTAGTGTCTGTAGTTATATTCCATCATTATTACAGCTTATTAGCGTTGTGGTGGAGGGCAAAAAAATAGATAAAAAGCCTCCACACTGTAATTAATAATGTTTATGATTGCAGAAGCCATTTTCACATCACAGCAATGAGAGTTCCTGTGCCACATTCCCCATATGCAGCACAGAACTCTGGGTAAGACATGCAAATGACGCATGTCTCAATATTACTGTAATAATAAGCATCATTAAGGCAGCTTTACAATGCAACACCGACTATTGATACAATGCTCTTTCCATAAAGAGTCTCATTTTATCGATGACATTTTTCAAATGAATGCCCCAGCCACGCAGGGTTATCTGTGGTCCTGGTTTTGAATGTCAACGGACTCTATTACTTTAACAAAGTCTGTATTCTAGTTCAGCTATGTTTTAATGTAGTAAAACTCACACATTTAGAAATAATAGCCTTTTTTTGGAAATCTGTGTTACAAAACCCAGGCTTCAAGAATTGAGATGAATTAATATAATATCCCTACATGTAGAAGGAGCAAAAATGTCAGAGTTCTAGATATATGGAAACAACTTGCTTGTCTAAGGAAAATAACTTAGGTTTCAATCAGCAAGAGAGGCTTTCAGTATCTATGAAAAAATGACCCGGAAGAGCTGGTATTGTGTATGTGTCATTCATACTCCAGCCTGGCACAATAAATGCTTACTTACTGTGCTGTCCAGGCCTAAGGTGATTAACATCAAGAAGAATATAATGGCGAAGAACGTAGAAGCTGGCATGTTGGCAATGGCCTCTGCATATGTGATGAATAGCAGACTGGGACCTGGAAGAGAAGAAAACTAATGAATTGCTTTTATAGGGGTTTGGGTCAAAATCCCTACAACTAGGTTCCCTAATGCCAAAATCCTGACGGCCAACTTCCCTACACAGACAACTCCCTGATGGCCAACTTCCAGACATCCAAAATCCCAGCAGCTAACACTAACTCTACTCCCTAACCCCCCTAAACCTAACCCTAACCCCCTAAACCTAGCCCTAACCCCTAAACCTAGCCCTAACCCCCTAAACCTAACCCTAACCCCCTAAACCTTGCCCAAACCCCCTAAACCTAGCCCTAACCCCCCCAAACCTAGCCCTAACCTTAACCCCCCTAAATCTAGCCCTAACCCCTTAAACTTAGCCCTAACCCCCTGAAACAGGCCCTAACCCCCTAAACCTAGCCTTAGTCCTAACCCCCTAAACCTATCCCTAACCCCCTAAACCTAGCACTAACCCCCTAAACCTAGTCCTAAACCTAACTCCCTATAACTAGCCCTAACTGCCCTAAACCTAGCCCTAACCCTAACTCCCTAAACCTAGCCCTAACCTCCCTAAACCTAGCCATAACCCTTACTCCCTAAGGGTTAGGGTGTTAGTATTAGGGTTAGCCACTGGGAATATGGATGTCTGGAAGTTGGCCGTGTAGGGAAGTTGGGATGTCCGGCACTTGTGCTGTCTGGAAGTTGGCCGTTGGCATTAGGGAACCTGGCTGTAGGGATTTTGTCCGGCACCCCTTTTATAGTCCAATGCGACCAGTACGAATAGATGTACTATTTATTAATTACAGACTGCAAATAAACCCAAAATGTCAATTTTAATGTTCGGTACTAAGAGACAGATAGTAAAAATCCAAAAGGTGTAGATCAGAACCTAAATGATTGGCAAACCCTACCAATAGGTGCCTCTTTGGCTCACGCATTTGCCTATAAGGCTAATGCTTTTGCCTATAGCACAAAACAGAGTACTGTAATCACAAATGATCCTTGACACACAAATCATCAGAACTCATTATACAAGTAAACATATCTCCAGGAGATCCGTTTTATTCATACCGTAAAAGCGTAAGTCATCACGGTGACATCATATCTGACAACGGTAATGGTAACAAGTAACAGCATTTTAATTACATAAGTTATTTTGTAATATTTTTGCCAATAACATTGTACAAAAATATTTTAACGATTTAATATGTTTTAAATATATATATAGTACATATTAATAATTACTTAAGAGATGTTTAAATAATATATTATGCTAACTGCATAGTTTGAGGTTGTTGTTTCTCTTCTATTATATTTATCTGGAGACAGAGTGTCAGTTATCTCATTTCATCCAAGGAGTTTTGAAGACCATCCACAAACGTTTTAAGAAAAGACTACAATGTTCTATTTCTCATATGTTGACTGGAAACTATTTAGATTGTTGATTTTTGTCAAGACGTTCTATGACCCAACCTCATGATGCAGACCAGAGCCTTATTCGTAGAGATAGAGATGAGAGACATGGGTTGGATGACATTTTTCCTGCCTTTTAGAATGGTCAGAATTATCAGAAAAGCAACAAAAGTTGACAAATGAAAAACTCCAGAGCTGAACAGTTACTAACTACTCAACATAAAACAAAACTTGTAATAATGTGTACAGGAGATTCAAATTGGCAATTAGGACAAAAAATGTCTTGGCCCAGTTTTTTTTTTTTTTAAAAAGATGTATTAGAATTTTCTTTTCACTGCTGAATATTATTGTAATTAATGACATAAGTCAATTATGGCTTTCAGTAGGCCAAGACAGCACACAGACATGGTGTCTCATCCTGGACCCAGCTCCAACCAGTCAACGTTGGGTGCTAGTTAGAAGCCTATATTGCTTTGTGTTACTGTGAAACAAAGCTCTGCAGCTTCTGCCATATTAAGGCAATGTAATGAATCAGTCCACCAATAAGGATCATTAAACAAAATCTCTGCTTAACGGTTCTCCGCCGTCACAGGCAACTCCCAGACTCGATACTATTCTTAGACAATGAGGGATGCTGTCGGGCTGTTCTGGAGATATTCACTGTCCAGAAAATGAATTGAAAGTTGTGGAGAATGGTGATGCACCTCATTAGCAGCTGTCAATCACGTGAGGGTGTTTACAGACCCTTCTTGGTGAACCGAGATATCTGAAATAGTTTGCAGTTCACTGGCTGCACTGATGATCAGTGGTTTGGACAGGGAAATCTGCCGATTGAGCTGTTTGGGGAAGAGCCCAAGCGTTTGGATTGTTTTCCAGACAAGCCCACAGCTTTTATTTCACCAAACATGAATAAAGTAAGTGGTGTGTGTGTGTAACCGTGTGTAGGCTTGAGGGGAATATAGGCTCAGGATACACATTTACATATTGTCAGGATGAAAACATTCACCTTTATTGTGCTCGCATTACCGAATTTATTCTGAAATTAGTGCCTGGGGTCCAGAACAGCTTTGACGCCTTAAGAAATGTGATTGTTGGGACATCTGCCGCCCTCTGTCATAGTTTAGTAAGTTGTCAGAGACAATTTTTAGGCAGAGTTAATGAAATCCCAAGTTTTTTTTCTTAATCCGTGGAATGCTTAGATGGATATTTTAATTAACTTATTGAAGGTCAAAGCGCAATATGAGAAATAAAGTTATTTTTGTTACTTTTTATTTACTGTCAAATTCTCTATTACTGTAGATACTCGAGTATACCGCTAGATTTTGGTGACAAAATTTTACCTTCAAATTGGAGGGGTCGTGTTATAGTCGAGACATCTGCATCGCGTTTTAAAAAAAAACTTGCCTTGCTCTGGATCTCAAGTCTCCTGGAAGTTCCGGTAGTCTCGCTGAAGTGAATGTGGGCTCCCTGATGCTTGCAAACACTTCAGGAACTCCCGGATTTGAGAGAGGTGGGATCCATCTCGGCCAGAGGGCACGCTCGGTTTAAGCCAATCATTCACCTCGCTCGCCTCCGCCAGCCATATAATCGCTAGTAAAGAAGACGGGAGGCCGACGGCTTCATACTTCGTAACAACTGCAATCATTCTAGAGCAGAGCACCCTGACCTGAGGGGAAGCCTGACTGTGTTAAGAGAACCTGGAAGGATTTTAATTGTTTACAGGTACAGTATAATTTTGTTCCTCGCGTTATATTCGAGTCTTGAGTATTCTTTCATTTCCATAATAAATCTATCCATCGCGTTATTTTCAGGTCGCGCTATACTCGAGTATTTACGGTCCTATATGAAACTTCCAATCTGGAAGGGAACAAGCTATGGGTAGCAGACGATACATGAAAAGCTAAACAGAGGTTGCTACTGTCACCTTATGCCTCCAACCTCTTGTAAATCTATACCAATCAATTGATTGGAAAATATTACCTGTATCCTTGGCCACTTCAGAGACGTCGAGATCTCTCATTTCTGCCATGTAGCCCAAGACAGTAAATATGACAAATCCAGACATGAAGCTGGTCATGCAGTTCACTGTGCTCGTCACCAGCGCGTCCCTAAAGAAATACAGTTATGCAGATACCTGTGTGTTACCGTCATATCATACAATTGTTACTCAGGTACATTAAGGGCTCTATTACATTCTCTGCGCAAATTCGTACGTGCAGCGCAATTTTTTTTGCGCACAGCGTTAAACATTAACGTGCGGAAATTAATTCTGGTATTACGATCTGAGAGCATTTTTTCATCCGTCAAAAATTAACGCGCGTAAAAAAGACGCGCAAAATCGCGCGTGCATTAATGTTGCGCGCAGAAGTTGGTGGGCAGACTGTTTTTTCACGCAATTCAGCCAATCAGAATTAAGAACCACAATTGTCTCCAGTTCAGTTTTGCGCCTGTCAAAATCAATCTGAATATATATGCTGCAGCAAAAATTAAAACACGCACAACTTCTCAATTTTATTGTTTGGGTATGTGTAGAATGTGTAACTATACTGTGCTGTATTTTTTTTTCGGGCTGGTGTATTTGGTTTTGGCCAGGACGTTCAGATTTGCAGTTACCACCAGCTTTTAAAAGACGTTAAAATTATGCGTGCAAACGTCGTTCGTAAAAATTAGCACATCGATTGTAATACCATCCGCGTACTAGCGCACGAACGCATATGCGCTCACAATGTTAAGTATGGGATGCGCGCACGAACTTGTGCTCGCGCACGGATCGTGCAGGGTCACTCGTGTTAGACGTTAACGCGCATTTTGTGCACGAACGTCGTAATACGACATTCTGCGCAAAGGGTTTTGCCCCTTGCGCTAATGCGTTTTTGCGCACGCGCACATTTTTGCACAAAGAGTGTAATAGAGCCCTAAACGTTTATTTCT
This sequence comes from Leptobrachium leishanense, assembly GCA_009667805.1. Taxonomy (NCBI): domain Eukaryota; kingdom Metazoa; phylum Chordata; class Amphibia; order Anura; family Megophryidae; genus Leptobrachium; species Leptobrachium leishanense. The sequence continues at coordinate 89,332,686 of CM019064.1, read as the reverse complement.
ACAGTAATGATGTAGGCAGTGTGCCGACGGACCACTGAAAACACCATGGGTATAAAAAATCTGCACATCCTTATTGAAAAGGGTTAAATTGCAAACACCCCCCCGCCCCACTTATCTATATTTTGGATGCGTACGCAGAATTGTCCAGAATTTAAAGTAGGCTTGGCTAAATTAAAAATGCACACCTTTATGCAAAGCTTGAACACACCTCAAGGACACGTGCCCGATATCTCCAATGATTAAGTTTCATTTACTGGATTTTACCTAATTACTGGGAACGCTATTATGTTATCCTTATTATGTATTCAGAAGTGCCTTGTATGTGATTTCCGTTGTATTACGATGCATACTTTCTTTATCTCTCAGTATGAGGTGTAATCCACTCCCTCTGCCCAATTATTTTTTTAGTTAAAATTTTTATTTTGCCCTATTTTACTCACCATTTCTCACTCACTAGGAGCAGCTCTTCCACTTTGGCTCAGGGACCCCCAAACACGGAAGTGAGGCTTTCCTGTGCAATTTGCACTTCCTGCGCTACTTGCACAGTGTAAGAAATGGAAATTGCACAACACAACGGGACTTGCAAACTTAACGTACGCAAGTCCCGTAGCATCTGTGCATAGTGATGGACGGAGCTGTGTGCATGCGCAGCTCTGATCCATTGCGACCTTTCTGAGATCAATCGCTAACGATAACGAGATACTGACGTCGGAAATTTCCCTACGAGCCGTCATCGCTGATAACTGAGTAGTAAGGGGCAGCTGGGAAATTCAAATGTCCTGACTGCTGGTGAAGCTGGGTGCGGGAGGAAACTCCTACACTTCGCACAGGTTTTTAGAAAAAAGGGGGGGCTGGGAGGGCATTCTACACATACTGACCATTATAGAAATAAGTATGAAAATAAGTATAAAATCGGTCAGGATGTATAGAGTGTTCCTTTAAGACCCTTTAATAGAATTCGGTACCACTTCATGTTGTGGGCCTCAAGTTCTGTTCCCACAGTGTTATGAAACTGGTGTATGATGTGACTTGATTGACGGATTAAGTCTATATATATATATATATATAGCAGGTTAAAGAGTGATCGCTCTATAAAATAAACAGCGGACACACTCCCACACTTACCAAATGACAGGTATTTGTGATGTAAAGAGAGAAATAACAACAATGTAAATAATTATCTGTTTTTCCAGTAGATTTTTGTTTGTTGCGAGATCGTACGACACATAGAAGAAAATCTGACGTTTACACTGTTGTTATTTCTTTCTTATCTTTTCAAAAACCTCCAATATCATTAGGGTGTGTAGAGCTTTTTATATCTGCTGAAATGCTGCGTCGAATAACAGAGAAAACAGATAGATCCTAATCAGCTCAGTTTGTTGTCGGCTGCATGAGAAAAGGAAAACGTACATATGATACTAACTGGTAGCAGTTGTTGTGAAACTTATTGTAACTCGCGAAGGCCAGCAACACCCCGAATCCTGGACCGAGTGAGAAAAATATCTGTGCGGCGGCATCTATCCAGACCTGGAATGAGAAGTGAGATAACACACAGGACATGATGCTGGAATTCCTCCTAAACTGCAGAGAAATATTACAAACCACGGCTATTAACACCAACTGACAGAGGAACTGTAAGCCCCAGAACATGCATATAATAATATAAAAAAAACTTACTGTATATACTGTATGTGAAAAAAAATATGCAAAAAAAAAAGTGTACATACATTTATCCGGAGGCTGAGCTCCTTCACCCACTGAGCATATTAACACAAGTGACATTTTACTGCACTCAAAATGACACTCGTCAGCCGTACCTATAACATATGCTATAAAATACCTAGAAGCAACGTCACTTACATATTCAGACCTATTTTGAAGTGAGGGACAAATAAAATGTATATAGATTATATGAACAGAATGGAAATATGCCATATGTTCAGAATTAAATATTTTTTAATTTAATTATTATTTTTTCTAGTGGTAATCGAGCTGTGATGGTTAAAAGGGACACTACTAAAAAGATACCCTGTTTTTTCCCCTTAAATAATTGGGCAGATGCTGCTGACAGCATCTGCTTATTTTTTTTTAAATAAGGTGCAAATACTCTCTTTTTTTCCCATTGTGCCGGGCTCCTCCTCTTTGGTTAACGGTATCTGAAATAGGGAAATCCACGGAGCTTCTAACACAATTTGCATAGCAGGTATAACTTTTGTTTGTATGCTACGCAAATTGCGTATCTCACGGATGCAAATAATGTGAGCACCTGTGTAGAACAATGGATTGGCCCAGCCCTAGGTGGTCATCTCCCAGAACACTCGCTGTATTCAGATGATGATGACATCCCCAGTCTCCAAGATGGTCCCCAACAGCCAAGATATTCATAAACCTGCCTTTCAAGTGACAGTGTGGGTGGAGGAAATCCCCTGCTTCACATAACACTATCGGAAAAAAATGGGACTTGAAGGGGGTGGGAGAAAAATGGTGGAAAGGGTACTCCACAGAGCCTGACCACTTTAATTACCTAAAGTGGTCAGAGTACCTAGAGTGTCATCTTTAACCAATTTGCTCTATCCCACAAAGGATTTATGATTATGTCTAGACATTGGGTTGAGAGTTGCCTCAAGTGGTTGTTGAAGGCAATAAATCATTTCTATATTTGGACTGAACACAAAGACTTCACGATGGATTAAAATACCTTCCTTGATGACCAGGCATCCTATTAATTAATATCTTCTTAGCAAGACAGAGAGTACACATGCTAGTCAGCATAATAAGTCAAGCAAACCATTTGGTTACAATTACAAATCGTTCTCTTCTTCTTTTAAGGTACACAGCGGGTTTGGGGATTTCTAGCTACAGAGCAGTGTTTACCAACTCTGGTCCTCAGGGCCCACTAACAGGTCAGATTTTAAGGATCATCTTGGGGAAATACAGACTGAATTCTGCAATCACTGAGCAGCAAATCATATCACCTGTGATGTGCTTCACATATCTGGCAAACCTGACCTGTAAGAGGGTCCTGAGAACCACTTCTAGAGTAAAGCAAGACATCTGACTTTGTTCAGATAAGGTAAGTCATTGTCACTGACATCGATATTGCAGCGGCCTGCAAGGAAATTGCAGCATAACCAAAGGTTTGATACTTTCATTCAAAATCAGATTGTTCTAAAATGAGGTTGCTTGGCTTTAGTTCATTCAGTCCGGCCTTCCCTGTGGTTTGGCCAGTACCTGTGTCATTTTCTACCACTGGGTGCAGAGGCGCTCAACACTTGGTTGCTCATTTCATGAAGAGGTGAGGAATATTAGACATTCTCCCTTTACTTTGACCTGCTGACTTTGATATTTGCTTGGTCTATAACAAAAGAAATAATGGTTCAGCACTCCGAAGATCTTGAGCGTGTGACCAAAACTAGGCAACGTTTCGATCCAATGTAGGGACAATTTTGTAAAACGTCCCTTTACTGGACCAATACGTTCAATCCTGTTCTGTTCACATCTCTGATAAATATAGTGACAGACAAGCTGAGAAGTGCTGATCCGTTATTTATTTTGTAATGGTATTTCCACTTTTCCAGCAGGTGATCCGTGCACCTGAAAATGAGTGGATCTTTGGGTGAGAAGGTTTATGCTGGTGTTTTCTACTCTTGTATTTGCTTTGTCTATCGGATATCCAGTCTGTTCTGTCAATTCCAATGCATTTGACGGTTACAGGGCAATTTTTCAGCAAGTCTAATACTTTCAAAGTTGCTGTCAACTTGCTTCCTTACATGCATGTTCGATGAGCATATGTGAGAGTGGTCATCTTTGAGGGTATCTTATGGGAAGGTTTCTGCCTTGGGGAAGCAACAAAGAAAGTCTCAGTTTGAAAATGTCTCCTAACATTCAGATGCTAGGAAAAACAGTTGTATTTAACATAAAAAAACAGTGCACTCGGTGGAACTTAGCACCAAACTTGCAATAGTTTTCTGAAGCAAATTCATTGCGATCCTTTTAATTTTAGGGTCAGGGTTAGTTTAAGGGTTAGGGTTCGAGTTAGTAATTAGGGTTACTGTTTGTGGTTGTTAGAGGGTTAAGGCTAGATTTGGGCTTAGGTTTCCCCAACCCCTAACCAACAGATTCTGCACATTGCCTCATTTTTTGGTAAAAGATTCAGCCCCTTCTTAAAAGATGCATCTGTAACGCGGACATTTTCTTACCTCTGTCGTTAGAAGTTTTTCCCAGTTTGGCTTTAGGTAAAAAATGACCCCTCTCCAGGCTCCAGGGAGTGTTGCCCCTCGTATTAATAAAAGGGTGAGCACAACATACGGAAATGTAGCAGTAACCCATACCACCTGTTAAGGCAAAATGTTACTGTCACCATCGGGCTTAACAGTTGGTGTAATCATTACCATGTAGAGAATGTATGAGCTAGATAAATAATAAATAAATATCCAGAGTGTCTTCCACAAAAAGCCACAATCTTAAAGCAATTATTATCTTAGGCTAATGTCAGACGAACGCAATCTGAGCGCACTCTGTGTGCGTGCATAACGGACAGACGTACTGACGGAAGATACTGTAGACACCACACCGGCGGGTTTTTTTTGCCGGACGTAGAAAAAATTTGATTCTATGCTACGACGGACGTTAAACTGTGCGGCAACACGGACGTGATCACTGCGTTCGTCTGACGCCGGCCTTAGTCGTGATGTTTTGCCACCCATTGCCAGTTTCAGATCCATTAGGGTCCCCCCATGGGTTATGCACACATCTTTAATGCCATGTAAACTATTTCACATTTAGTACATGTTTACCATTTAACTATAGGTATATTCTTGTTTCTGATCAAAAGGGAAACTAACTTTGTATACGTATTAAATATTTCCACACTAACCTTTCCTGATGTTTTAACCCCTTTCCAAATGCTGAAGTAAACTACAGTGAAAATAAAGAGGAGACAGAGGGCCAACTGCCAGCTGATCCCACCAAGTTCCTGTAGACCTTTTGACTTGTGAATCTGTAGCACCAGCCGGCTGAAAGGGAAAAGTAATTATTAAAACCACAAAGGCCACATTATGCTCATGTGTGATCTTAGACTCCTGCTGATTATTGGGAATTTATTGCACTCAATGGAATTACTGAGGTGCACCAGTCCAACAAGTTAGTTTTCTAAAAATGCAGTGGAAATTATTGTTAGTCTTGTATCAATTATCTGATCAATTCCTTTTTATTAACATCTTCATGCTTGGGCCAGGTGTGTGTAACAGTTTCATTAATGAAAAAAAAATACTAGTTGTGCTGCACACCAAGCATCAACAAGTCGTACAGGGTGCTATCATCAATATGGGCTTACCCTAATCTCCCCTCAATAAATAACACACACATACATATATACAGTTTCTCACAGAAGTGAGTTCGCCCCTCACATTTCTGTAAATATTTTATTATATCTTTTCATGTGACAAAACTGAAGAAATGACACTTTGCTACATAGAAACATAGAAAAATGTTGGCAGATAAGAACCTTTTCGGCCCATCTAGTCTGCCCAATTACATGGATACTTTACCTGGATTTATCTTTTGTTTAGGATAGCCTTATGCCTATCCCATGCCTGCTTAAATTCAATTACTGTTTTGGCCTCTACCACTTCTACTGGAAGGCTGTTCCATGTATCCACCACCCTCTCAGTAAAATAATGCTTCCTGATGTTACTTTTAAACCTTTGCCCCTCTAATCTAAGACTATGTCCTCTTGTTTTGCTACTTTGTTTCCTTTTAAATATACTCCCTTCCTCTGCCTTGTGGATTCCCTTTACGTATTTAAATGTTTCTATCATATCTCCTCTGTCTCGTCTTTTTTCCAAGCTGTACATGTTAAGATCATTAAGCCTTTCCTGGTAACTTTTCTCCTTCAAGCCGTACACCATTTTAGTAGCCCTTCTCTGAACTCTCTCTAAGATGTCTATGTCCTTCTGGAGATACGGTCTCCAGTACTGCACACAGTACTCCAAGTGAGGTCTCACCAGTGCTCTGTACAGTGGTATGAGCACTTCCCTTTTCCTACTGCTAATACCTCTCCCTACACAACCAAGCATTCTGCCAGCATTTCCTGCTGCTCTATTACATTGACTACTCACCCTTAGATCCTCTGCAATAATAACCCCTAAATCCCAACCCTCAGATGTTGAGGTTAGGACTGTATCAAATATTCTATATTCAGCCCTTGGGTTTTTACTTTACAATGTAAAGTAGTGAGTGTACAGCTTGTATAACAGTGTAAATTTGCTGTCCCTCAAAATAACTCAACACAGCCATTAATGTCTAAACCGCTGCCAACAAAAATGAGTACACCCCTAAGTGAAAAAATCCAAATTGAGCCCAATTAGCCATTTTCTCTCCCCCGGTGTCATGTGACGTGTTAGTGTTACAAGGTGTGAATGGGGAGCAGGTGTGTTAAATTTGGTATTATTGCTCTCACTCTCTCATACTGGTCACTGGAAGTTCAATATGGCACCTCATGGCAAAGAACTCTGAAGAAAGAAATAATTGTTGCACTACATAAAGATGGCCTAGGCTATAAGAAGATTGCCAAGACCCTGAAACTGAGCTGCAGCATGGTGGGCAAGACCATACAGCGGTTTAACAGGACAGGTTCCACTCAGAACAGGTCCCAACATGGTTGACCAAAGAAGTTAAATGCAGTTATGACACATGGCTGTTAAAGTGGTGACACAAATAGTGTCACTGCTATACCCCCTCTCACCCAAAGTTGGCAGGTCTGAAAGGTGGATGAAATAGATATACTATTATCTAAATTTAAAACAAACACTATACATTATATTCTCCAGAAATTCCAGCTGGAATATTATCTTCTGACTGACACTATCCTATCAGGGTTATTCAGAGAGAGGTGAAAACTAGGACAATGACTGGAGAAGTGAAAATTCTAGGTCAAAATAGTCGATTTGGAAAGTGAGATAAATGTGAGAATTTTTCTGGTTTGGCTATTTTGACCTAAAATTTTCACTTCTCCAGTCATTCTCCTGAGGTTCACCTCTCTCTGAATAACCCTGTATATATTGCCTATGTTTTTACAGTGGAAATTACCGACCTCTTTCAAAACTCTTTATGGATGTTGGTGACGTTTCGGTGCTCTGTGAATAACCCTGTATATAAAATGTATCATTCTGTGACAGACAGCTGTTTTCAGTTTGCTTGTAAATACAGAGCACTTTTGCCACTGCTTTCCCATCACCCAAAAAGGGCCCGATATTCCTCTCCACACTTACATGCACTTACGTGTAAAATTCCTCCGCTGGAGAGATGGAGTTGTTGAACCAGGTGACGCTGCTGTTGACGAAATAATTGGTGCAGTTGTCAGTGTTCCACTCATTTTGGCAACTTGTCCAGGGTAGCTCAGCCCGGAAGGAGAACATGAGGTAGTAGAGTGCCCAGGCCATGATGGTGTTGTAGTAAAATGCTACATAGAGGTCAATCATACAGATAGCATATCCAATCCCTGGGAAGAGAGGTTGCAGGTTTACATTGTATCAAGATAGTGGATCTCAGGACAGACAAATGTCAAATTATGGATGGACCTCAATGGACCTGAGCCTGTGTTTGATTTTCAATACCCACTAAACTTTAAGATCCTGTTGATATGAATGAATAAATAAATAATGATGAATCAACTGGTTTTAAAGGATTATGTTATAGCTTACCTTTAAATAATGGACATATTTTCCTCCATATAGATATACAGCCATTTCTATGGAACTGGCCGAGTGCCAACTCCATATAAAACAGGGGAATCCCACCAAAGACTGCCATGATGATATATGGGATAAGAAAAGCTCCTGAAAACATATAAATTGTCGTCAATTGAAAGAATGGAATGATAGTTCTCTGTCATCTAGGTTTAATCTAAAAATAAGTAATTTTAATTCTCTTAATTAAATTAATAACATGATATACAGGGTTATTCAGAGAGCGGTGAAAAGCAGGTGAATGACTGGAGAACTGAAAATTCTAGGTCAAAATAGCCAATTCGGAAAGTGAGCTAAATGGGAGAATTTTCTGGCTTGACTATCTTAACCTAGACTTTTCGGTTCTCCAGTCATTCTCCTGCTTTTCACTGCTCTCTGAATAACCCTGATAATTTCCCCACATATGTAACCTCGTACATGTACACGCTATATTGCAGTATAGTTGACTTATGCGTTCTTCCGAACAGCAAGAATGCACATTTTTTTTTAAATCACAAGCAGTAAATAGTTGATGACCATGAAAATGAAAAATGTCAATCTCTTGCCAATAAAACCCACATTGCATTTTCCAAGGAACGGACTAAGAATGCTAGAGCAGGCAGGATGCCTATATTTTATGTGATTAAATCCAGTGAATGCTGCGTAAGACTCATGTGTTATTATGCACAGCACAATCACCGAAGTTTTTCACAACATGCTTATGTGATTCTTGTAAATGGCTTTTTCTAGGTATTCAAAATTTTTTATTGAGTATTTGACATATGGATGGTAAACTTGAAAGAAAAGAAAGACACATGGCTGATTAAAGAGAATAAGAGGCATACTTTTACATCACACGAGTATTTGGGGAATTTGACCAAAAAAAACAAAAGTCGTGGGAATGAAAAAAGTACTGAGGACCCTAAACTATTCACTCCCTAATAATTCTTATGATGGAGTGGAGGGAAGAGAATGTCGGTAACAAAGTAGCAAAACATATCGCTTGCCAGTGTTGATGCATGGATCAACATCCCTCATAGAAGTAGACAAACTTTCAGTAGGAATTTCAAAATAGGTTAAATGAGATTTTTCAGGATACCTACAATAACACATTTTTTGTAAGAGATTTTGTCTGTGAGAATTTTTTTCTCGTTAACATTCAAAGCTTTGTGCAGGTTCCACCTGACAGGCGTCACAGAGCACTTTTGAGAAAGTGAGTTATTACAGTGGCATTGTTTGCTTTGTAATTGAAAAGAGGACAATGCTGCTGTTTTAGTTACAGAAGAGGACATATTTATTTTATTTGTTCTCTTTTCTCGTTACACATGGTCATTATCTGGCCTTTCCAATGACACCTCACTTGACCACTCCAGCTGACTTCCTCCATTACAAATTCATGCTCCGCTCCTACAGTCTCACTTTATCTCTCGCTAAATAGTCTTATTTCTCGTCACTTATCTCTGCCTTTTCTCATGATTCTAGACGTCTGTTTCCCACGTTCAATCTGTTGATGCGCCCACACGTCCATCCAACCTTCCATGGACCTCACAGCTTTGCTGATTACTTTACTGATAAGATTGCTAAACTAAGACTAGAAATCTCTTCATTGCCCTCCTCCATCAACCAATCAACCTCATTAACTCCGTCACTCCCTGCTCCCTCTTCTATGGCTTCCTTTTCTCTGGTCTCTGAGGAGGATGTCTCGACACTTCTCATATCCTCCTGCCCAACCACCTGTCCGCTTGACCCAATCCCCTTGCATCTTACTTGGTCAGTCTTGCCAGTTGTTGTTCCTGTTCTGACTCACATTTTCAACTTCTCCCTCTCCTCTGGTGTCTTCTTCTCTGCTTTCAAATGTGCTCAGAACACCCCCCTCCTAAAGAAGCCATCTCTTGACCCTACCTCCCTCTCAAACTACCATCCCATCTCTCTGCTCCCCTTTGCCTCCAAAATCTTAGAACGCCTGGTCTATAATCAGCTCACCAGTTATCTCACTGCTAACTCTCTACTTGATCCGCACCAGTCCGGCTTTCGCTCCCAGCATCCACTGAAACTGCTCTGACCAAGGTAACTAATGATCTAGTTGCTGCCAAAACCAAAAGGTCACTTCTCCCTCCTTATTCTTCTTGATCTTTCCATTGCATTTGACACTCTTGACCACTCTCTCCTGCTCCTCACGCTGCGTCAACTTGGCCTCAGTGACTCCACTCTCTCCTGGTTCTCTTCCAACCTCTCTCTTCGCTCCTTCAGTGTCTCCTACGCTGGCACCAGCTCTAACTACAGTATCCTATGTTCAGTAACAGTTACTACACTATTAGGCTTATCTCATATATTGTCATTTTAACATATATTGGCCACATCCAGGCAACCCTTTACTTGTGATGTTGAAGAGAGATATGGGGAAGACCCTTTGGTCCTATATTCACAAGATAATTGTCTCGTCATTGCTATGTACCTGGTAATACACAGGGCATATTGGTGTGTAAGTAAACCAGCTTACTGTATGTGCAGAAAAAGTGACTGGTGGGGGTCAGGCAAGGCTTAAAATCCCTTTATGGGTGGGCATATTACCCATCACAAGACTGAAAATTCAAAGTGGGTACAACATGTAATTTTAAAAACATGTAACATCTCAGTTCCAGTTGGATGTATCACAATGCTTGTAATATTTACAGTTACAAGAAAATGTTTGATTTCTGCATGGTTTACCCAGCAAATGTAGTCTGATCTACATCTAAATTGAAATTATAGACACAATTGCACTAGTCACACAAACAGTTGCACTGATCAAATTTCTATTGAAGATATTTTAGAATTATGAACAATGCGAATTGGAAAATGTAAGTAAACTCCTGTGTTAATGATGTCTCTAAAAGATGAGATTGGAAGTATGGGTTGCATAAATGCACAAAAAGCCTGGTTACTTTGATCACAGCGAAACATGCCTTTTACAGGATCATTGAAGACATGTAACGGAGCTGGAAAAGGATACAAAAGCATTGCATAACACCTGGGTATTCACCACTCCACAGCAAGTCAAATCATCTACATATAGAGGAAATTCAGGGATATTGGTCCTCTACCAAGGAGACGGATCATCCACAAATCCACCAAAGCATGCAACACAGATGTATATGGAATATTTATTGAAGATGAATAGACAGCAGATAAAAGTGCGACGTTTCCATCCTAGCAGACCTTAATCATGCATTAAGGTCTGTTAGGACCGAAACATTACATTTTTATCTGCTATCTATTCGTCTTCAATAAATATTCCGTTGGATACATCTGTGTTGCATGCTTTGGTGGATTTGTGGATGTTGTTTGAGGTTTGGGCTGAACTCGTTGGCGTTGCACCAGATTTTTCCACTAGCCCTACGGAGCTCTCCCTGGGAAGGTACGCCACGCATTCTGTTTTGTTCTTAAGGAGAGGGATCATCACATACATGTACATACTACAAGGGCACAGTTGGTATCATGAAAAAGTCAAGGAAAAAAACAAGGGCATCAACAAAAAAACCTCCAGAAAACAGTACAAACTGCGAATGTTATGTGTCCACAATCAGAAGGAACACTGGGCAAGAATGGTGATCATGGAAAGACATCATGACGGATAATACTGCTGTCCAAAAAACATTTCAGCACATCTCAAGTTTGCCCAAAACTGAACATAAATTACAGTATACGTGCATTAACCCCTTTAGTACCAAGCATTTTGTTGGAAAAAATATAGCATTTATCTCAAACGTGAGATATGAAGTTTACAAAAAAATGTAGAATAAAATATAAATTTTGCACAGAAATTGTTGTTCTGAGATAGTTGCTAAATTAAAATAACGTAAATTTGCAATTTTTTTTATTTTTCATGTATTCGTTTACCCATTACAGAAATATTGTTGGAATGAAAGATTCTGAACTCTACATGTGTCCTTTATCTTGCTCAATGTTGCACAGGGTGTGCAGTATTACCATACAAGCAGAAATGACCTGTGTGTCTGTAACAGATCTTTGTACCCTGATTGGGTCACATCTGTTAATGCCGCTCCCTTGCCGGACCTCTGATCTCCCACCAGCAGTCTTCCATGTCTTTCTCCAGCACAAAACTGAAGTTTAAGGATGGATACACTGAAAGCATGGTGATAGCCTTCCCCAGAAAGGAGGCAGCACACATATCTTGATGTTAGAATAGTCAGACAGGAACTGGGCCTTCTATGAATAATATATACAGTGCCATGCAGGGCCTAGAGGTCAGTGGGAAATCCCTCCCTGGCGTCTTACTACGATACCTTAGGAATTCCTGCCTGGCGTCTTGGTGTTTTGTACATACAGTAATTAGACCAGGGACAGATAATATAATTAACTCTGGTCACCAAGACGCTTAGCACAACAATCCAACAAAAGAGATAAATAGCAGATTGTGAGGATAAACAAGGGATTCAGATTTTACAGTATCAGATGACTGGGCAGTGTTTGCCAGACAAGGCAGACAAACGAAGACCACTCCAACCTTTAACAGATGTAAACATATTCTAGATAGGGTAGTTGGAAATGGCTACAGTGACCCACACAATAATCCTATTAGCAGATAAACATCGACAATAACGATAATAACAATAACAGTATTCATTCGTAGCACAGATGACACAAGCACCCTGCACCTAGAGTTGTAGTTACAGTGTGACTTCAACGTAGGAGAGGTCAAGGAAACAATATTGAACATCAGACCTGCACCTCCCAAATACATCTATAGGTCCATGTACCCCAAGTTCAAAGTGACAACACTTTGTCAAATACAGTAACTATGATAAATATAAATAATAGAAATGGGTAGATTCCCCGTTTATGGGGTATTGTAGTGATCATAATGAGATTATTAGCAATGTAGCATCCAAAAAATTCTAACAGAATATAAAAATAATACCTGCATGTGCCATAATGCCTGTTTATGGAAATTAGAGTAAAACCATATATCTGTACTGCACAGGGATTTTCAGCAATTATAGCCCTTGAATCTTATGCCTGTAAAGTAACGAGTGACCCCAGAGCTTTCCCTGTATTCTTTCCTCTCCCTGAATGTTGCAATGCAGCAGCAAATATTTTGAACTTTTTGTTACAGTGACATCTGAGGCTGCTCTTTGTAGCCTGTTTTACAGTATTACAGAGGGCGGGAGTGAATTTTCACCTTGAATATCTTTTCTTCACAGGAGCACACTAATCCTGACATAAAAAGATTTGCAAATGAGGTTTGATGCTAAAGTTTGCTTTTCAATGTATTACAACGCAAAATCCTAGATAACTCAAATTTATTTTTCCTTTGTAGAAGCAATTGCTTCAGATAAAGAAAAAAACAGCAGCATGTGTTTTATAGGGTGATTTTATTTCTAATGCAAACGTAATTGAGTTACAGTTTATTTAAGTGGTAGTGTCCCTTTAAATCTTTTAGTTTCCCTGTAATCTAATCCTAGTAAATGTAAAATGATTTATCTGTACTCACTGGGCTGGTTTCATTAAGGCTCTCTGCTGTAAGATCTTACAAGGATTTCAAAGCTGGAAAAAGAGGAAATTCACTAAGGTTCAACACATAGAGTGAGAGCTGTGAGATTCCCCCCGTCGTACTGTAAGTATAGTGTCTGTAGACCCCTCAGATGTGTAAGGGTTTCAATCTCTGCTCTGGGACAGCAAACATAGTTGAATTGTGTGAATAAAAGCAGGGAGATTGCAGCTGGCCTTTAAGGCTTGGGTCAGACTAACGCATTTTTAACGTGTGTTTAGGCGCACTTAATCATGGCCGCAGTAGCAGCAAATGACGGGCAATGACGGCCAATAGATCAAGTACGGCCGCACGAAAGTCCGGCTGTGCAACACAAGTGGAAAATGAACGCATTTTTTTGAGAACGCAGAACCGCTAGTACTGACGTACAGAGTGCGCTGCGGCGGCATAGCGGCGTGTGTGCGTGATTAGGAGATGTCAGACACTGCTAATGTCCAGCCTAATTAACATCCAGACGCAAGAAGTGTTTTATTGACGATCAGTAAAAAATCCCGCACGAAAATGCGCGTCGCCTGACAGTTTTCGCGCATTCCGTGAAAAAATAAGTTTGGACATACTTTTTGACGGTCACTGCGAATAATGCGTTCGTTTGACCCTACAGAAAATAAACTAGGTGAAAGAACAGCGCTCCTCTTCAGTGTCAGGCTACCTCTCCCCAGTATTGAGGCACCTAAGGTGTGTAAACAAATGACAGCTGTCTTACATTTATATTGTAAAAGTAAAAGGATTCCCTCCCAGCAGTCAGATATTTATAGTTCAGGTAACCAGAATTAACCTCCGAAACAAGAAACAAAAAGACGACAATGGTGCAGATCAATATGAGACTATACACATAAAATGAACAGATTCACTATTGCAGCACACTCACAATATCTGAGAGCTATCTATCTCTATAGTATGCGCGTCATGGACTGTTATAGGCCAGCCCGTCGGCCAAACTTCTGTTTTCGAGGTTCCTTTTCCTTTTTATAACTCAAAGAAAGGAAGAGTTTTCATGGCACAATATCGTCCTTATTTGACAAGCACCAATTCAAAAGGAAGAAAGGTACACTCACCCTTTGGGGAGCTTAGCCAAGCTCTAGGTGTTCAGTGCATCAAAATTGTTTGGCACAATTAAAAAGCCTCTTTCTAGATAGACACTCTGCAGAACCGCAGTAATAATAAAAGGTTTAAAATTTATTCATAAATGTAAACCAACTAAAATCCAAAAAAGGCCAACTAAGGCTAGGGTCAAACGAAAGCATTTTTACACGCGAACGTAAAAAAGTGCGTCCAAATGCATTGACGTATTTTTTCACGGAATACGCGAAAACGGTCATACGATGCGCATTTTCGTGCGTGATTTTTTACGGATCCAAGCTTTGGGTGTCTGGACGTTATGTTGGCCGGACACGAGCAGGGTCTGATGTCTCCAAATCACACACACACACCGCTAGCGGACGCAGCGCACTCTGTACGTCAGTACTAGCGGTTCTGCATTCTCGAAAAAATGCGTTCATTTTACACTTGCGTTGCGCAGTCGGACTTTCGTGCGACCGTACTTCGTATATTGGCCGTCATTTGCTGCTAGTGCGGCCGTAATTAAGTGCGCCAGAACGCACGTTAAAAGTGCGCTGGTCTGACCCCAGCCTAAATTGTCATTTTTTTACACACCTTAGGTGCCTCAATACTGGGGAGAGGTAACCTGACACTGAGGAGGAGCGCTGTTCTTTCACCTGGTTTATTTTCTGTTTTGTCTTTTCTGTGGTGAGGGGATTACAACATTTGTAAGAACGTGTAGCGAACGTGTAGCGCCCTTGATATAACCTGTTTCCTGCACTATATTCTGTTCGTTTGACCCTAGTCTAAGATAGTTTCACATCGGAAAAGAAATTAACAAAAAAACTACAACCTGTCAAATATTAAATTGAGACGACTCAGCAGGGACACATGCAATGTGTTGGAAAATACAACAGAATGCTCTGTACCATGTCCTAAGTTGTAGATGGTGCTGTCTGTTTCATGTTACTGTTAGTATGAAGCCAGGGCCAGTCCATCAATTAGGCCAACTAGGCAGTTGCCTAGGGCACCATTAGGAGGGGGGTGTTGTGTATTGATTATGCTTATACTTCCGGTTTCCTGTTCTGACCTCTGACCTGGAGGCAGTTCTATGATCCAACATGATTCCTCGCACAAGCAGCTTACAGTGTCTTCATTTCTATACATTAAACATGGTGTCAGAAGTAACTAAAATCAGGACTGAGCCTCTTCTTGTCTGGAGCACAGCAGCTTTGGGAAACCACAGGTTTGTGAACTGTGGACTAAGGCTAGGGTCAGACGAGCGTGATTTCTACGGACTCTACGTCCGTGCACACGGACGTACGTCAGTACGGAAGACACAGTAGTGGCCACACAGTCGGTTTTTTTCACTGACAAATATTTTGACGGATGTAGGAGGGAAAATAAATGAAAAAGCAAAACCATTTTGTCCGTGAAAAAAATGCTGGACGTATAAATGCATTCCGTCTGACCACGTTCCATCACTCACACACAAAGCTATGCAGACGTTGCGGACGCAGCGCACTTTGTGCGGCCGTTCTAGGGGTTGTACGTTCTTGCCTGCCTTGCGTCCGTTTGCCGCGGCCGTGGTGCGTCCGCAGTTCAGTGCGGACGTACTTCATGTGTCGGGCTCCAATGGGCTTTCTTTCATGCTATCACGGACGTACTTTTAGGCGCAATCACGGACGTGAACACTACGCTCGTCTGACACCAGCCTAAGACTGTTCCTTGTGGATTTTTTCTTCTTTTTTCTATTTGGGAGCTCAGAGGCTTCCTGGCAATATGGCTGCAATGAATTGCATACCTCCCCCAGAGGGGATGAGAATGAGTGGAGATTGGAGCAGCAACTGGGAATCTTTCAGAGCTGAATTTGAAGATTATTCCCTGGCTACAGGCTTGAATGAGAAATCTGCAGCAGTGCAGGCAGCAACTCTGAGGAGAGTGATGGGCAGTGAATGCAGGCATGTGTATAAACACAATGTGAACCTCACAGCAGAGCAGCAAGAAAATGTTACAGCCATTCTACAAGCCCTGGAAGCTTATTTCAAACCTGCTAAAAACATGATTTACGAAAGGTAGGTGTTTGGGTGCTGCAAACAAGAGGGAGAATCTTTTGATCTTTGTTACACGCCTGAGAGAAAAGGCAGCAACTTGTGAATATGGAGCTCTCAAAGATGAATTAATAAGAGCCAAAATTGTTTTGGGCATAGCTAGTGAGAGCGCACGCAAGCGCCTCCTAAGAGAACATGACTTAACTGTAAACACAGCCATTGAAACATGCCGTACAGCAGAGCTCACTGACAGACGTCTGAAAGTCATGGAACAGGACAGACAGAGGACTGACAGCATAAACACTGCAATGCAGCGTCATGACATTAGTGCAAACGCTGCCAACCTTACAGCATGTAAATACTGTGGGACTGTGCATCAAAGAATTAAAGAGCAGTGTCCAGCTTATGGGAAGTCTTGTAGAAGAACAAACCATTTTGCTAATGTTTGTCTGTCAAGTAGACGACAGCCATCGATAGGAAAATGACACACCGTGGAGAACGCATCTGCATATGAGGAAGAGACAGACACCGCTGAAGTTCTATAGGGCAGTGAATTGAGCGGCGCTGTGCAATCCAGAGGAAAGAAATGGTTTGTCACTTTACGTTTAAATAATAGACCCCAATCCTGTCAGCTCGATTCAGGAGCAACGTGTGATGTAATGTGTTTAAACGACAAAATGATGTTAGCACCGGACGCACATCTACTGCCAAGTGACACCAAACTAAAGCTATACTCTGGTGAGCTTATGAAATCTCTAGGACTCTTCAGGACTGAATGTGTCTTACGTGGACAGAGACACAAGCTAGAGTTTGAAATTGTGGAGGCCCACCAAAAGCCACTGTTATCAGGCTCAACCTGTGAGCGACTAGGGCTGATACATTTCTCCGTCCCTGCAGAGCTCAACGTGATGGACAATCAATCCAAAAGGCCCTTGACAAAACAAAAGCTGTTATGAGAATTTAGTGATGTGTTTACTGGGCCAGTAGAATCCGTACCAGGGGAAGTTCATTTTGACCTTGATTTGAGTGTCCCTCCAGTCCAATGTGCACCACGCAATGTGCCAGTGGCGTTAAAACAGGCAGTCAAGGCGCAGCTTAACCAATATGAGGCCTATGGACACCTAGCTCCAGCTGACTGGATAAGTAATATGGTTATTGTAAAGAAGCCTGATAAGCTAAGAATATGCATAGATCCCAAATTCTTAGATCTGGCACTGAGGCGATCTCACTACATCATGCCAACGCTCGAGGATGTTTTGTACAAGCTGCCTAAAGCGCGTCTGTTCACGCTTGTTGATGCCCGGGATGCATTTTTACAGTGTAAACTGGATACTGCAAGTAGTTACATGACAACCTTCTGGACTCCTTGGGGCAGGAAAAGATGGCTCAAATTGCCTTTTGGAGTATCAGTTGCACCAGAGGTGTATCAACGGAAACAACATGAACTATTGACTGAACTCAGTGGTGTTGAACCAATAGCTGATGACATCCTTGTGGTTGGCTGTGGGGACACAGATGAGGAAGCAAAGCAAGATTATGATGGCAAACTGCTGGAACTGATGGATCGTTGTAGGCAGGTAAAATTAAGACTTGGCATAAAAAAGCTGCAATTCAAGGTCAAGGAGGTCCGCTTCCACGGACACATCCTATCCTGGGAGGGTTTGAAGGCTGACCCAGACAAACTCAGAGCCATACTGGATATGCCACAGCCGGAAAATGTGAAATCCCTGCAGTGCTTCATTGGGTTTGTTACCTACCTGGCAAAATTCCTACCTCACCTCTCAGAGGTCTGTGAGCCATTGAGAAGGCTTCTGGACAAGGATGCTGTTTGCAATTGGCTTCCTAAGGATGATAATGCAGTGCAGGACATCAAACGTTTGGTCACAGATACACCTGACCTGAAGTACTATGACGTCAGTACTCCTGTAACTATTCAAAGTGATGCAAGCAAAACTGGACTTGGGTGTTGCCTATTGCAAGCTGGCCAGCCTATCACTTTTGCTTCAAGAGCACTGACTCTTACTGAACAAAACTACGCTCAAATAGAAAAGGAATATCTGAGTATAGTGTTTGCCTGCCAGCGCTTTCACCACTACCTCTATGGCCGCGATGAGATCACGGCGGGAACTGACCATAAGCCTTTGATTTCTATTTTCAAGAAACCTCTTTTGTGTGCACCCAAACAGATCGCCAAACTGTCTTATGATGTGTCTGCTAAGGACTTACCTGAACTAAGCATTGGAGAGCCAATCTGTATGAAGCCACTTCCTGGTGACAGGACTGGTCGCTGGAGACTGGGTTCCTGTGTTCAGCGTGTTGCCCCTCGCTCATATCTTGTGGATGTAGATGGCAGTCTCTACCACCACAATCGGGTGGACTTGCAAGGAGCGGAGCGACTCCCCATACAAGCCTATGTGCCTCCTGCACGTGCTCCTCCCGAGGTGCTCAATGCCCCTAGTCCTCTTGGACCACACCGCAAAGCGGAGAGAATACTGCTGTCCTTTCAGAAGCATACATTGAGAATGACATAATACAGCCACATGTATCATCAAGTTCGTCTGTGCCGAACACTCCAGCCAGGAGGGAGGGCGGCTCTGTATCAATGCCTACTGGAGCTGCACGACCTTCCCAGGCAAAATCTCTGTGGCCTTGCGTAGCGGTCGAGTTTCAAGACCGCCAGATTGACTCAATCTGTAGTGTACCTACCAGTCACACAGCATGCTATGTTTGAGACTCTTCTGGATCTGTTTTAGGTTAATTGTTTACAAAGATTGTATTGAATGTTAAAAAAGGGAGATGTTGTGCATTGATTATGCTTATACTTCCTGTTTCCTGTTCTGACCTCTGACCTGGAGGCAGTTCTATGATCCAACATGATTCCTCACACAAGCAGCTTCCAGTGTCTTCATTTCTATACATGAAACAGGGGAGGGGGGTGCAGTTATGAGCTAATATACCCACGGGCTCCATGGCAGAGGTTATGTCTGTATTGTACTGACGTGGAGTTTGCAGCAGCTCTCTCCTGCCGTCAGCCAAGGACAGCTGATAGCTGGAGCTTTCTAACTCCACGCACCCTTTGACTGCAAGCTCACTCGGCTGTCTCACAGCGAGGAACGTTGCGGTTCCCTGGTCTGGACCACACAAGAGTAGGAGTCATATTAAGAGAACAGAGAAAATATTTGGTGGGAAACACTGGGGAGTGGAGGGGCGGCTAAATATTTTTTTGCCAAGGTGGCAGAAATCCTTGCACCGGACCAGTATGCAGCTATGGACTTGTTGGTCTTCCCACAGGAAGGAAGTTTAATTTTGATCTCTATCTCCTTCTTTTCTCTCTATGCTAGCTGCTGTTTAGAAGTATTGAATGTTGTCTAAATGTCTACTGTTTCATCTACATAAACAATTCCCGGCAAGGGTCAAGTCCTAAAAATATAAGGGCCCTATTACATTCTCTGCGCAATTGCGCTCGCACAGCGCAATTTTTTTGCGCATGAAAAAAAACGTTATCGTGCGAAAATTAACGTGGTATTACGATCAGAGCGCATTTTTTCTTCCTCCAAGATTTTTCGTGCGCAAATCCGACGCGCAAAGCCGTACGCAAATGAACATTGCGTGCAGGAATCAATGGGCAGACTGTTTTGTCACGGGATTCAGCCAACATCAATCACCCATTTCCAATAAAATATTTACAAACTAAAAAAAAATGAAAAAAAAAAATAACCACCAGCCAAAAAAATATAAAAATTAACAATGACACAATTTATAAATTTTAATGTTTGTGTATGTGTAGAACGTGTAACTGTACTGTGCTGTATTTTTTTTTCGTGCTGGTGTATTTTGTTTCGCCCAGAATGATCACATTTACAGTTACCACCTGCTTTTCAAAGATGTAACGAAAATGCGCGCAAACTTTCGTTGCGCGAAAATTGTAATACCATCCGCGTATCAGCGCACAAACGCATTTGCGCTAACAATGTTAAGTATAGGATGCGCGCAGGGTCAATTGTGGTAGACGATTGCGCGAACGTCGTAATACGACCTGCGCAAATGATTTTGCATTTGCGCACGCGAAAAACAAATGCGCAAAGAATGTAATAGGGCCCTTGGTTTGCAATCCATGTCTTCAATCTATTAAAACAATATTAAAATATATTAAAACTATTTTTTAAAAAAATGATCCTATCCAGCCATTATCTCCTTAACAATGCCCTTACAAGCATAGTTTTACTTTTAACTTATTGTAAGGATAATAGATATTACTAGATACTAGAACACACTCGGGTTATTCAGAGAGAGGTGAAAACCAGGAGAATGGCTGGGGAAGTGAAAATTCTAGGTCAAAATAGCCAAACCAGAAAAATTCTCCCATCTTCTCACGCGCAGCCCCCACTCTCTGGAACGCTCTCCCTCGTACTGTCAGACTTTCCCCTAACTTCTATTCCTTCAAACGCTCCCTTAAAACATTCCTATTTAGGGAAGCCTACCACCCAACTCACTGACACAACCATCAATCACTCTCACCTTACAGTCCTCTCCTCCTGTTTCCAACCCCAACCCTCCTAGATTGTGAGTTCCTACGGGAATAGGGCCTCATCTCCTCCTGTACTGTTTGTCAAATGTTGTTCAATGTATTGTAACCCTGTCTATACTGTGCTTATTGTACAGCGCTGCGGAATATGCTGGCGCTTTATAAATAAAGAATAATAATAATAAATTATCTCACTTTCCAAATCGGTTATTTGGTCCAGATTGTTCATTCTCCTGGTTTTCACCTCTTTCTGAATAACCCTGACTGTTATTGTTCTCCTAATATATTCATTTAAATGAATATTAAGAATTTAATAAAGCAGTTTCTCCATGACAATGGATTGCAAATGATGCACCTCAGCCCTACATGAGACTTGAGTCATGAGACTTGTCTGACTCCACCATCCTATTTAAGCAGATGCTGCAATCAGGATAGAATCATTATTTTTAAAGTTCCGTCAGGAGTTTTTATTGGCTTATTAAGCTAAAGTGCAAACCTTTGAAAGGTCAACATCAAAATGTAAAAATAAATCTAACCTTACACAGTTATGAAGCCTATTACATCACCTGTAGGCCATACCGTGCATATTGGATTTTAATACCACTAGGACTCGGACACAGACATCATGCTGACAAAGTTACAAATACTCACTCTCTCTAGCCCAAATACCTGGGGATATGTTTCAATGCAATCTTTATGAGATAACATGGGTAAGATTAGGGTACTGACCTCCTCCATTCTGGTAACAGATATAAGGAAACCTCCAAACATTTCCCAGGTCCACTGCATAGCCAATAACCGAAAGAAGGAAGTCTATCTTTTTACTCCACGTCTCTCTCTCCCAAACCTCTGTCTGCAAATGCTGCACCTCAGCCCTACACGAGGGGATGATGGTAGGTGCTGGGGGTGAAGTGTCATCCATACCATTTCTGGTACCATTACACGGTGCTTCTGGACTCTGGACTGCTAGGTATTTATTGGACAACGGCCCAAGCTCGGCTCTTTCTCCTGGGCTTGGATGTACTTTGTTGTGCTCCTCCGATAGACGTAAGGATGGCTTGCAGTTCCTCAGTAGCTGCCCATCCTTCTTGCACTCTGAGCGGGTCCTGCAGGTCAGGGGCTCCTTTTCAGAGCCCAAAGTTGGGCTTTCATTGCAAACTGGCTTCCTTTCCATCCTTTCCCTTTAGTTAGGTAGAGTTGCAGATGAAGCCCATTGGCACTTGATAGATGTTCTTTCGGAGACTGTCAGCAAATCTAAAGGGACTTATTTTTGGCTTTGATTCATTCAGTTCTGCAAAAGAAAAAAAAAAAAAGAATAAAATTGCACATTCACTGAAAACCACACAAACACTTGGTAAAAATACTAGAGGGCATTTTGTTAGTTTTTGTTTTACCCAAATTACTTTGCTATTCAAAACCAACAAGAATAAAGAGAAAATGTGCTTTTTCTTAATTGATTTTAAACCGGCTTTGCTTTTGTGCTGCTAACATTTATGATTAGTATTTTCTTTCTAAACCGGCCCCATCAGATTTAATTGTTTCCTTCCGTACTCAAATTACGGAATAAAAAAAACATACACATGTTTAAAAAACAAGGTTACAGCAACTACTGACGCTGTAATTACACTCTGCAAAATTTGACCTACATAAACCAGCCAAGCACAACACAGGCCATGTCAAACGGACTCATGCTGTGTTGAGAACATTTGTGACTCTAACAGGATTGCCCACTAATCCGAGACTTTGTGGAGAATTGCCAGTGCTTTGTTTTTTAGGGCCAATTATATCCAACTTATTTTTTCAGATTTCCACAAATTCCTAGTGTAGTGGATAATACCAACCAACAAGGGGCCCTATTACAATCCTTGCGCAAAAACGCTCAGTGCGCAGTGTGTTAAATTGTGCGCGAAGCGTTAAACGTTAAGGCACGTAAATTAACGCTGGTATTACAATCCGCGCGCATTTTTTCATCTGTCGAAAAATTGCGCGCGTAAAACGGACGCGCAAAAACGCACGCGCATTAACGCAGAAATCAGTGTGCAGACTGTTTTTTCATGTGATTCAGCCAATCAGAATTAAGAATCACAATTGTCTCCCGTTAAGTTTTTGCGCCTGCCAAAATCAATCAGTCAGTGTATATGCTGCAGCAATAATAAAAACACGCACAACTTCTCCATTTTATTGTTTGGGTATGCGTAGAATGTGTAAATATACTTTGCTGTATTTTTATTTTTGGGCTGGTGTATTTGGATTCGGCCAGGACGCTCAGATTTGTCATTAACACCAGCTTTTAGGCTCGGGTCAGACGAGCGCAGTTTTCACGTCCGTGTTGCCGCACATTTTAACGTCCGTGGTAGCAAACAATTATGATCAATAGAGACCCACACACAAAGTACGTCCGCACAGAAGTGCGGACGCGGCAAACGGACACAAGTTCGGCAAGAACGTAAAACCGCTAGAGTGGAGGTGCGGAGTGCGCTGCGTCCACAACATCCGCATAGCTTTGTGTGTGAGTGATGGAACGTAGTCAGACAGACTGCATTTTTGACGTCCATCATTTTTGACGGACAAAATGTTTTTTCATATTAATTTTATTTCCCATCTACATCAGTCAAAAAAACCGGACCGTGTGGCCACTACCTTGTCGTCAGTCAAAGTACGTCCGTTGTGCATGGACGCACAGTCCGCACAGAATGCGTTCGTCTGACCCTAGCCTTAGGAGTCGTTAAAATTATGAACGCAAAGGCTGTGCGTTAAAAACTGCACATAGATTGTAATGCCATCCGCGTACCAGCACACAAACGCATTTGCGCTCACAATGTTAAGTATAGGACGCGCGCAGTACAGTACGCTCACAAAGGGTTTGCGCAGGTTCACCTGCGTTAGACGATTAAGCGCGTTTGTTGCGCTGACTTTGTAATACGACATTGTGCGCAAAGGGTTTTGCCCCTCGCGTTAATGCGTTTTTGCGCACGCGTTAACGTTTGCGCGAAGAATGTAATAGGCCCAAAGTATTTTGCTATTTTTTTTCTAAAAAAAATTAATCAATTATTGAATTCCAATTTCCAAAAATACACGTTTATTCTCTCAGATTACAAATTACCGAGAACAACACATCTATATTTACAAAACAACAACATTGTTGCATATTCAGTTTTATATTTCAGGTACAATCACTGTTAACGGCTGATTAGTGGGCAGTGTTGAGCGGAGCCATCCCACTTTCAATTATTTGCCTTAAATCCAACAGTAAAATTGATTTTATTACCTTAATAAATCAAATTTATACAAAAGTTGACAAAGAATGGTGGGAGAAAGCAAATCTGTCCATGCCTTAAGAGGTTATTCACTCTCTCGTTCCCCACGCTTCGAGGAATCAAATTCCCTGACCCTGTGGTGAGTTCAGCATTCACCGCAAGGTCCCCGAAGTGCAGTTAAAAACTGCCGAACATCCCTTCCCAGCTTTCTGCTGCTCGCCCTCTGATAAGCTTGTAGCATTGCTCATTAGGTTCTCGCTCCGTGAACCTTTCACGCCCTATGGGAGTATCGCTGATTCACCAGGTTGCTGGGAGGGCTGAGATATCGGTTACTGTCTTTTTTCCTACTGTAGATATTACTCTGTTACACATTAACGTATGCGCTTTCTGTTTACCGCTTACCTTAGAAACATAGAAACATAGAAACATAGAAAAATGTCGGCAGATAAGAACCTTTCGGCCCATCTAGTCTGCCCAATTACATGGATACTTTACCTGGATTTATCTTTTGTTTAGGATAGCCTTATGCCTATCCCATGCTTGCTTAAATTCAATTACTGTTTTGGCCTCTACCACTTCTACTGGAAGGCTGTTCTCTACAGGCTAAGGGCCATATTACATTCTCTGCGCAAATGCGCTCGCGCAGGGCAAATTTTTTTTTGCGCGCAGTGTCCAGCATTATCGCGCAAAAATTACTGTGATATTCGGATCCGAACGCATTTTCTCATCCATCAAAAAATAACGTTAGTAAAAAAAACGCGCAAAACGAAGAGTAATACGCGCACAGTAACGTAACGCACGCAAACTGGTTTTTTTCGTGGGATTCAGCCAATCAGAATTAAGAACCTTAATTGACATCAATTCACCTTAATTGACTCACTAATGTTTTTGCGCCTCTCAAAATAAATCTGAGTATACATGCTGCAGCAATTTAAAAAAAAAATATGCACGAATTCACAATTTTTTGGTTTGGGTATGTGTAGAATGTGTAGCTATACTGTGCTGTATTTCTTTTTTCGTGCTGGTGTATTTTGTTTCGGCCAGAGCGTTCAGATTTGCAGTTAACACCAAGTTTTCAAAGACGTTAAAATTATGCGCGCAAACGTCGTTCGTAGGAAGTTGCGCATCTATTGAAATACCATCCGCTTAACGCATTTGCGCTCACAATGTTAAGTATAGGACGCGCACAGTTCATCACTCTCGCGCAAGTCCATCCGCGTTAAACGATAACGTGCATCGTTTGCGCGAACATTGAAATACGACATTCTGCGCAAATGGTTTTGTCCTCGCGCAAATGCGCCTTTGCGTGCGCGCAAAACCGATGCGCGAGGAATGCAATATGGCCCTAAGTACGATTGACTTACTCTTGCCTTGCTTGATTTGATTCACTTATTGGATTGTTCAGTTGCATTTATCTGTATGCCATTAAGCTTTGAATAAAACGAAAACAAAAAAAACTGCCGAATGGATCTGAAAAATTGTCCAAAAAAAAAAAATATCGCAGGAAATCTGTCGATACGATCTGGAAAAAATCTGATTCAAACCCGGCAAATGCATCCAAAAAAAAGACGATGATCCACCGAACACAGCACCGACCAGCTGCCAGAAAAGCCGACAAGCCGGGTAAAAAAAAAAAAGAGAAAATAAAACAAAACGATTGAAAGGTTCAAATTTTAAACGCTGTTTACTACTGGATGAAAATATCTGTAATTATCACATAAGATCCTATGAATAATAATAATAAAAAAGTCTGTTACAGAAAAAAAAGCTATTAAAAGAAAAATAATAATAAAGAATAAAATTTGCCGGAAAAATCCCTAAAAAAATCCTAAAAACAAAAATAAAGAGACTTTTTGCTGCAAATTAAAGTAATGGATTCTTTACTAGATATTGAATAAGAACGGGAGAATTTTTTAACACTGAAACCTATGGCATTTGCCTTATTAAACTTGCTGAATGAAACCACCGAACATCAGGGCATTTCACTGACATTTCTCTGCTGTTCGGTGTTCTCTGAATAGATTAACCATTACTTCTCTATGGAGATATCACTGCCGCCAAAGATCACTGTATTTCGCTGGCAATTTGCCAATATTTGGCGAATTGCCAGGTTTTGAATAGCCGAATGGCCACGAAAATGCACCGTACGGGGAAATTCACCATTCGGTGCTATTTCGAGGCCAGTTCGGCTCTCTCTGAATAACCCTGTTAGTCTTTGTCATAGACATGTCTGATATATGCCTTGTAGGATTGTAAGCATTTAATTGGCATTATAGTATTAAGTAACAACGCAGCAAGTTTGCGGTTTCAGAAAAAAAACCTTCCTTTAAATGCTATTGTTTGTATATGCCGAATGTAATTCTAGCATTGGAAAGCTTCCAAGTGAAGATATTAAAGCTACCACTGTTGATAATGAACCCAAGCTGGGCAACTAAGTCCTTGTAATAATGTTCCCTATAAACTGAGGTTACTGATGTTTGTGCAAGGTATCAATGTCTAAATAAAAAAGTATTTTAATGTACTTTATGTAAGTGATATGTCGGTTTCCCTCACATCCCCATATAAAACATTAATTATGGTTTTTACTGTTACGTAAATAGGTAGATTAGAATAAATTCCAACTCTTGCAACACAGTAAAGAATCTCCCTTGGGTTTCTTTGATGTTTTATGTCACAATGAGTCAATGGAAAAGAAGGATTTAGACAGCACTCACTCACATATGGGCAGATATGCTCCACGGTGAACTTGATACTTTGATTTTGTCACATCTTGAATGAAGTTCAAGAAACCAAAACGTACCTTGAGCTTGATAAAAGCCAGTAGGCTGCAATATTTCTGGTATTCAAGTTTTTTAAAGTATCTAATTAAAAGCCACTTCTACAGAGCCCCCGGGTGCTGGTACTTTTGGGTTTCTTGGACAATGGGTGTTACTGTAGGATCACTGCTGCCATATTGTTATATATTACTAGCACTCCATCTAATCAATACAATAAACCAATGAACAGAACACAAAGAAAAACATTCTCTAAAGGCCATGTTTACAAATTCAGAGGTGAAAGAAAGCATTTAGAACATAAGATACCACAGAAAATCTGCAAAAAGTGTTCTATAGTGAACTATGTGAAAATCAGGCCAAATTTCTGAAGCCCCGTTTTTGGGAGAGCCAGTAACAGAGAGCTGGAGATGACAGACTCACTTAATCTTAGGGATCAGCTCATGGATGTTATATTGCATGTATGGCATCTATCGATACCGCAAAGGATTGGCAGTCGGAGACTGAAAAGCAATTTGTTATCGGTGTTTTTTGATCTGTGAAAGAGGAGGTGGTAAGTTGTGGATTACTTTGAGGTTTTTTTGAGTTACTTAATTTTGCAGACGCTAAATCACTTACCACCAGTTTTTGTGCCCAATAATTTTATTTTTCATTGCCGTCTGCAAGCAAGAATAACAAGCGATCTCAGAATTGCTTGTTATTTTCAAGATGACCCAAGATATAACCATAGTAATACCAGATGTGTAATTCCAGAGAGACAGTGTATGTAGGGTGTATACAAAGCACAGGACGTTCTAATGTACAGTAGGCAACACAACGACAAACCACAAAAGGAGTTTGTGGGTTGGCTGGAGGAAGGTGGAAACTGCTAAGTATAAATACTACAACACATTGACATTAACGGCTCATTCAATCAGCGGGGGATCCCCCCCTTCACATACACATCGACTGAGGAACGCGCTGATAGCGCCGAAACGCGTCTCGATAACCCCTTTCCCCCCCATCCCCAATGCACTTTATAACCTCTCCTTCTCTCCATTTTATCTCCTGTTTATTGTGGAGCCTATTGAGGCTATAGGAGGAACTGACAAGTCAAGAGATTTGACCCATTTTGTGGAAAAGGGTAACATTGACAAACTTCTGAGCACTTTTTTGTTGCACGACCTATCCACTTGGGAACTGTAAAAGTGAATGACAAGGACACCAGATCTCTAGTACGCATTGGACATTGGCGTATGGTCCCTTTCACTTCTTTACTGGATGCTAATATCTGGATTTTAGATACATTTCAAATTGCATTTTGATGTACTTGCACCATGTCGCACCATATTGTTGCATTTGCACTTTGTACCATTGCATGTCCCAATCGTGGCACCAGCACTTTATACTTCTTGGAAGCTACATTTTCACTTATTAGATGCACTATATCTGAAGTGTATAGGGTATATGCAATTAGCCAAATGTTTTTTTCTTAAAACGTTTTAACATTAACAATATACAGTATCTGTAATATCCACTGCACCACTAGGAAACCCCCCCGCATCCCTTTTTGACTGTGTTTTGCACATTCCCTCGAGAGTCTGTGCTATCTCCCAATTGGCAGCACAAACTAAGACTAACCCACCTAGATAGGAGCGCCTCTACCGACACTTCCCCTTTTTCCAGTATAAACCATCCAGTGGTACCATTTATGTAGATGCTGCTCCATGTTGCCATCAACCAATGCAAGAAGGTCTTCTACAACAAAAAAAGCTCCAAACCAGTCATCCATTCTTTGTACAATGGAACACGAGGTCATCTCCGACCCAAGGGATTAATGCACATGTGAAGGATATGAACCATTAAGTTATTTTAGAAGAAAGTGTAGGAAAGTAGGTAAGTAGCATGAGTGATGTACTTAGCCATGTCAGTGACCTCTCTAATATTGTCATGAACAGGTGATCAAAAGAAAGACAGTGTTTGTATGATGGTTGGTGATAATTTGCCTTGTAGGTGCCTAATGATGGTCCAAACAATACATTTTAGACCAGAAAGACACCTCAGAAACACTGCAGTCCTCTAGTCCATCTGGAAACAAATGGAGGAAGGGACTCACATATAAACAGCAACACCAGGCTGTAAATGTTTGAAATACCATTAGGCATGGGGTTATTGCAGATCCTATTTTTTTCAGAGGGCGTTAGGCTGGATAGGAGTTTGTGGCGAATTGGGTAAAAATGGATGCAGTTAAGTAACTGGTGCTAACTAAACTTCTACAACACTGTAAGGGGGAGGAGAGTAAGGCCACTACTCACAAGGGGAATGAGAACCCTGTTGTATGAAACTACAGTCCCCGCAATGTTTATGGTTCAGAAGGTGGTACGGGATGGATGGGCAAAAGGCCCTCTTTTAGGAAAGCCCATTGTCCCAGTGAGGGCAGCAAGGATTAAGTCTGCCGAAAAATCCAGACATTTAAAGAAGCACTGATGAAGGGGTTCCACTGAAATAAGTTCGGAAGCCCTCATTGCTCATGCCATGATAGTGTCTACCTCAATAGCTATTCCTGAGATACCTCTTCAAGATCTAGCCAAGTCATTGAAGGTCTGACAGCATTTTCATATGTCATTTGATGATGGAGCAGATTGTTTGAAAAAGGCGACAGAAGGAGGAACAGGTATCATCTGAAAGAGATGAGGTAGTAGATTCAATTTTAGAATCTCAGTCTTGTCCAACAAGGAACGATTCATTGTACGCCAAACATTAACATGCTTCCACAATAAAGTCTAAACAGGAACAAGATTTGTCTCAAATAAAGGAAGAAGCCAGGTGCTTTGTTTGAGAGGTAGATTAGGTAAATTGATTTGGGGTGAAATGCCGGTCTTTGTGGGAGCATGATGCTTAGGAATTCTGATGTGCAACATTGAAAGGGTTACATACCCGTAATTATTGTACTTCATAATTATTCCTTCACTGTACTTATGTATCAGAGTCAAATAAAAAGGGAATTTGAAAGGGGCAGGTAAAGCTGGAATTCCTGCAGGATCATAGAAAGAGAGATATCCAGGTAAGTCAATATAAACAAATAAAACTACAAATGGTAAATGAAGTATCAGCGCTACAATCTTATTAAAATGAGTCTTATATGGGATGCATCATAAAGTGGCATTAATCAATGTCCTCTCAGTAACCAGTGGTTGTTTAGACATAAAGACTTATTATAACAATGTTGCTCCAATGCATTGGTTAGCAGATAACTACCCCTTCCCGAGTTCTATTGTCCTGAGCCACCAATTCTTTGTATCTTCAAAAGATAAAAATGCATAGCGCTGTACAGCACACGGCAAATATTCACTTAAACGTAAACTCTTAAAAATGTTGAAAAAATGAGCTTATTTTAAAAAGTCTCACTCAAACAGCATTTGTAACATTAATAATGTTAACAGTGAAACTTCATGGGCCGGACACAATATATCAGTCTTTTAGATACGCAATACATGGATCCACACATTGCCATTGGCAGGACCTCAATGGCTGAACCATACTGAACAATAGACATGTGCATTTCATTTCGTTCCGAATTCAAATTCAGACGAAAATCGACTTTTTTGTTTTTTTCCCGTTACCGAAAAACAAAATATCCAAATACTAATCAGACGAAAATACGAGTCACGATAGTAAAACAGAACAAAAATCACCCTAAATGGAACAAAATGATTTCAAACTAATAAAAACAGTGATTTTTTTAACATTGAAACCTATAGGCTTCGCCTATAGGTTTATTGTTGAAAAAAAATCCCAGTTTTTGTTAAATATTTATTAAACCATTTATTTTTTTTCAGTTGCAGCAAAAAAGTCTATTTTTTAGGCATTTTTCAGGATTTTGTGGGTGAAATTTTAGGTTCACTAATTTATTTTAAAGCAACAAGCCTTTTTTCCCCCTAGGTTACAATGTAAAAAATATTCCCCCTTTTATCGAATATTTATTCAACCATTTATTTTTTTTACTTGCAGCAAAAAGTCTCTTTATTTTTTAGGATTCTTGGGGATTTTTTTGGTGAAATTTTATTGTTCCTAATTTATTTTAAAACTAGACCTTTTTTCAGTTCAGCAATAAATTGAATACATACTTTGTTTCAGCACCATGGTGAGACCCGGATCTCTCCGGAACAAATATTTAATAAAAATGGGGAATATTTTTTACATTGAAGCTAATAAAAATCCAAATAACTCATAAAAACTAAATACGAATCAATCCTAATTACAAAATAACGCATAAAAACGAAATACGAATCAACCCAAAAAATGAAATAACTCATAAAAACGTAAAATGAAGTTTATCCGAAAAACAATAACGGTCGTCTGAAACTTTGATCGAAACGAGAAAAAAAAGGAACTAAATGATAAAAAAAAATAGAAAAAAGGAACGAAAAAAATTTGAAATTAAATGAAAAAAGTGGCCATGCACATGTCTGTTGAACAATCTGCTTGGAACACTAGTGATTAGAACAACCCTTTAAAGCGTTTTATCCCAGCAGGAAGGCTTTTTTAAAGACATGGTATACAGGAGGAAGACTTGAGTGACGTTTGTTTGACGTATTCCATTGACGTTTGATCATTATCCTTGGTGAAATTGTATTGTTGCATCAAAAATAACATTTAACTGTCATGCCGCTTCTCTCAGAAAAACTGTATATAAAAAATTTATTCAATTCATAATTGCAAATAAACTGATATCCAAATAAAACGATCAACAATACAGTTATATATGAAATACATAATAACATTGATCGCTTAAATACGGTTCTTGAAAGGGTCTGAACAAATCGGTTGCATACAAAGTTTGCTCCATTTTTTTTTTTTAGCATTTTGGGAATTCTCATTTTCATTTTTCTGCCATTCCTCGAAATATTAAATTATTTGGAAATAATTTTATTTAAAAAAAAATATATATATATATACACACACACACACATACTGTATATACAGTATATATATATTCCTGTTGCATCATATTATACCCTGATCAACCACCAAATTAAAACCACTGACAGGTGAACTGAATAACATTGATTATTGGTTTACAATGGCACCTGTCAAGGGGTGGGTTAATTAGGAGCAAGTATTGAATTTCATGTGTTGGAAGCAGGGCAAATGAGCAAGCAAAAAGATCTGAGTGAATTTGATAAGGGCCAAATAGTGATGGCTAGATGACTGGATC
Organism: Leptobrachium leishanense; assembly: GCA_009667805.1. NCBI lineage: Eukaryota > Metazoa > Chordata > Amphibia > Anura > Megophryidae > Leptobrachium > Leptobrachium leishanense. Next base: position 89,300,566 of record CM019064.1, on the reverse strand, counting down.
AGAGCATCTCCAAAACGGCAAGTGACGCCCATGGCTCATTGATGGGAGTGAAGCCTAGCCCGTCTGGTCCCATCACACGGAACAGGTACTGTACCGCAAATTACTGACAAATTAAATGCTGGCCATGATCATAGACAGGCAGGCATTCCGAATCTACCATAAAGGAAAAGCACAAATAATATTCTAATTGACTGAAGAGGGGAAAGAACTTCCTTCAGCGTTACAATATGAACCTGGGGAATTAAGTAATCTCTGTAAAAGGAACGCCAAGTCCATTTCTGCAGGTTTATTCTCAGTATGCAAAAAAACATTTCTGAAAGATTGCCCAGTGAACCTGGAAACTTAAGCTTGTGGTGAGATGATTCCTACAGTTAAGGTTCCTCACAATAACTGTGTGTGTCGTTTTGAGGAGAAACTTTGAGCACCCAACTTATTATTCCAAAATAGACGTAAACGATATTAAACACGTTAAGAGACATTCACAAATTTTCATATTAAAGGGATACTCTAGGCAACATGACCACCTAAGCTTTTTTAGGTGGTCATGATGCCCTGAGTATCCCCTGCCTGCCCCCCCCTCCCTCTGCTCAGCCGATCGGCTAAAACAGCTGAGAGACGCGGAGGACTTTACTCCGCCCTCCCAGCTGTCAGTCAGCCGAGCGGGATTCATATTTCCCGCTTCTGCCGACTTTTGCCGAGTAGGAGACGTCATCGCGCTTTCAGCGCGATGACGTCTCCAACTCGCCGCAGTAGCTGGTGGCAGCGAGGTGCCAGCATAGCCTGCGGCTCGGATTAGTGTTGCGCGCATTCTCTTGCGTGCAACACTAATCCTCAGCAGATGGAGCTGGGAGGAAGCCTGACGATTGGCTGGATTACGTGAGAGGCGCGCATGCGCGCTTCTCATGTAAACCATTAGCCAAGTGAAACCAACAAGGACGGGAGCGGAAGAGGAGGGAGGTGAGTATAAATATATAAAAAAAAAACGCCGTTGGAAAGAAGTGGATTTTAGGGTAAGTATTACAGTTAAAAAAAAAAAAATCCCTACCTATTTATTAAGGTAATAGGGATAAATTAATGTAAAAAAAACTGTGGTGGGGGATTTTTTATTAGAATGTTCCTTTAAGTAGCTCTGTGGAAGCACCTTATAAATGAAATATAATAATAAGTGCTATATTTATATACTACATATTGGGCTCTATTACATTCTTCGCGCAAAAATGTGCGCATGCGCAAAAACGCATTAACGCGAGGGGGAAAACCCTTTGCGCTGACTGTCAAATTATGACGTTCGCACATACGATGCGCGTTAACGTCTAACGCGAGATACCCTGCGCGAGCGAAAGTTCGTGCACGCATCCCATTCTTAACATTGTGAACGCAAATGCGTTTGTGCGCTGGTACGCGGCTGGTATTACAATCGATGCGCAACTTTTTACGAACGACGTTTGCACGCATAATTTTAACGTCTTTTAAAAGCTGGTGGTAACTGCAAATCGTAACGTCCTGGCCGAACCCAAATACACCAGCACGAAAAAAAAATACAGCACAGTATAGTTACACATTCTACACATACCCAAACAATAAAATTGAGAAGTTGTGAGTGTTTTTTTTATTGCTGCAGGATATACAGTTGTGTTCAAAATTATTCAACCCCCACTGAAATTGAGTGTTTTGGCCAGTTTGACATTGATTTTGATCATTCAGTCATCTTGCTTACAATTAAATCAAAGAGGCACGTGTAGGTCAGACAAATATAACATAACATTTATAATGAAATAACCACAAATGTCTTTTCTGTGCTCACATCATTATCAGTTTTATTCAACCCCCAAGTGACATTCAATCTTAGTACTTAGTACAACATCCTTTTACAGTTATAACAGCTTTTAAACGTGAAGCATAGCTTGACACAAGTGTCTTGCAGCGATCTACGGGTATCTTCGCCCATTCGTCATGGGCAGAAGCCTCCAGTTCAGTCACATTCTTAGGCTTGCGCACTGCAACTGCTTTCTTTAAGTCCCACCAGAGGTTCTCAATCGGATTTAAGTCAGGTGACTGCGATGGCAACTCCAAAATGTTCCAGCCTTTAATCTGCAACCATGCTCTAGTGGACTTGGAGGTATGCTTGGGATCATTGTCCTGTTGAAAGGTCCAACGTCTTCCAAGCTTCAGTTTTGTGACGGACTGCATCACATTGTCATCCAATATCTCCTGGTACTGAAGAGAATTCATGGTACCTTGCACACGCTGAAGCTTCCCTGTACCTGCAGAAGCAAAACAGCCCCAAAGCATGATTGACCCCCGCCATGCTTCACAGTAGGCAAGGTGTTCTTTTCTTCATAGGCCTTGTTCTTCCTCCTCCAAACATAGCGTTGATCCATGGGCCCAAACAGTTCTAATTTTGTTTCATCAGTCCACAGAACATTATCCCAAAACTTCTGTGGTTTGTCCACATGAATTTTGGCATACTGCAGTCGACTCTTCTTATTCTTTGGAGACAGCAAGGGGGTGCGCCTGGGAGTTATGGCATGGAGGCCTTCATTACGCAGTGTGCGCCGTATTGTCTGAGCTGAAACTTCAGTACCCACATCTGACAAATCTTTTCTCAGTTCCTCAGCAGTCACACGGGGACTTTTCTCCACTCTACGCTTCAGGTAGCGCACAGCAGTCGAAGTCAGCATCTTCTTTCTGCCACGACCAGGTAGCGTTTCAACAATGCCCTTTGCCTTGAATTTGCGAATGATGCTTCCTATGGTCTCTCTTGGTATGTTTAATATCTTTGCAATCTTCTTATAGCCATTGCCCTTCCTGTGAAGAGTAATCACCTCTTCTCTTGTCTTCCTGGACCATTCTCTTGACTTCACCATGTTTGTAACCACACCAGTAAATGTCTAGAAGGAGCTGAGTATCACAGTCATTTTAAAGCTGCCTAATTGGTGCTTATTATGCTTTATTGCTGCTCCGTGACATCCACAGGTGTTTTCAATACCTGAATGAAAACACTTGAATGAACCTCTGTTCTTCAGAGTGGTAGTCTTTAAGGGGTTGAATAATTGTGTCAATGAAGAATTCATTTACTACTGTATTACAAAACCAATTGATGTCATTTTAGTTGCATATGGTTCTTTAAAAAGTCCTTGTAGGATTTCATTCTGAATACAATTACAAATGTACACTAAATTCCCTAAAACCCTTTACAGCATTGGGGGTTGAATAATTTTGAACACAACTGTATACTCAGATTGATTTTGGCAGGCGCAAAACCTGAACGGGAGACAATTGTGGTTCTAATCCTGATTGCCCACTGATTTCTGTGCGCAGCGTTAATTTGCGCTCATCTTTGCGCGTCTTTTTATGCGCAATATTTTCGAACGGATGAAAAAATGCACTTGGATCGTAATACCAGCGTTAATGTTTAACGCTGCGCGCGAAAAAAATTTGCTTGCGCGTACGAATTTGCGCGGAGAATGTAATAGAGCCCATTGTCCATAAACTTATCATGGGTAAAAATAGACCCTGGCTAGTCTTCTTTACAAGTTGTTCCTTCCTACCAGTATTCTGTATCTTTTAAATAATGTTTGAGAAGAGATTGAATTTGCAGGAAAACACACTGGCAAAAAAGGTGGACAAGCAGTGGCTTTAACCTCCCTGGCAGTATTCCCGAGTGTGACTCGGGGTTAAATTTCACTACCGTGAACGGTAACCCTGAGCCACACTCAGGCTGGATGCATACTCCCCTCCTCCTGGCTCCGTCGCTGTGCCTGCAGTGTGATAGCGGCAAGCGGCTTCCTGGAAGGCTCCCTGCGAGTCACACGGTGCAGGGTGGGCAGGACCAGCAGCAAACTTATAAACAATTCATAAAACACTGTAATCCAAAGTGCAATTATTATGAATGGCCACTAGGTCGCAGTACAGGATAAGAAACCTCTTACCCTTGTTATCAGACAGATGTCAGTGTTTTTTGTTGTATTTTATTGAATATCATTTATTTGCATTATTTTGGATAATAATTTTTGGGATAATAAATTATTATTTCGTGTTTCAAACTTTATCGGACTCCGTGTATTTACTATTTTATTTATTTATTTATTTATAAAGGATTTTACCAGTAAGGACTCTTGATTGCACGGATTTCAGTGCGTGATTCATAATTATTACAGGCTAACTATGTACAAAAACACGTTTCCTTTAAAAAAAAATTGAGACGCTTTTAGACACAAAAGTTTGAAAAAATTAGACCGCCAGGGAGGTTAAAGTAATTATTATCCGTTCTTTATGAATGTACTAAGTAAAAAAGATCTCTAGAGAAAATAAGTGCAGGTAAGGAAAACATCTTCAGCATTATATGTTCTGTATGCTGTGCTGCTAGGATGACATTGATCGGATATGTATGATGAGCACAAATTCACGTTGAAATGATAAGTCGGTGAAGCATTATGGGAAGATCCCTTTATCTTAGCGAGTTTCGAATAATAATATTCACTGCCCCATTAAACTTCTAGAGGGTCTTTATACTACGTGTGTATTGTAGTGAAACAAATACCTGTCAGGGTAAATCAGCTTTCTTCTGTAGACGCTAGCCGCCAAAATATTGTTGCATTTGTTGTGCTACCCCTACGCATCCTGTTTTTGTGAGTGTTTGCCATGTCTTAATCCATTGCATTTATCAGGGACTGGGATCTTTAATGCTGTGTGACATGAGAAGTCAGATCAAACGAACAAACAGCGCCTCACAATTAATCTGCGCCCTTTTGCCACTCGGTGTCTGCTCTTAATGCCCTCTAACTAAATGGAAACCTCATTTCCGATCACCGTTTGGCAGCAACAGGTGTTTCTAAATGAATTAGCAGCAACTTGGCAACAATTTAATGTTTGTAAGTTGACTCACAATAGACTTCATACCGGTTCCACAAACAGAATATACACTGTAGCCAGTTCACAGTTGGTAATGTTTGATCTTGGTGACAAACAGGTTTAAAGATATAATTTATAGCCTGGGGATTGTCCAACGTGCTAGTATAAATATCACCATCCCTTTGGGAAAAAATCACAAAAACTACTTTTACACTCAGACCTGAAAAAGAACACAATCGACTTGCAAGAATTCAGAGTGAAATTCTGGCATGAAACATTTTTAATGTTACTTGTCACACAATGACCAGTATTCTTGTTTAACCCTTTCGCTGCTGAGCCATTTCAAGCCTCTGTGCTGAGCTCATTTTAACCGGTTTCGCTCATCATGTTTAACCGCGTTTTGAAGCCTTATTTTAATATATGACCCAGACATATTATATATCATTCTTTCCGGCAGACTCGGCAGATTCATAATGTCATTATTATATGTATACGTCTTGTCCTGTCTGTATATTATATCAAAAAATGCAATAAAATAATTTTAATTTTCAATAATTTACAGTGTGTAAAGTGTTTTGTTTAACATGCGATCGTTTGCGGTTATATTTTCCTAGGGGTGCGCTTGTTAAAAAAATTTGAAATGGGGATTCGTTACATTTTTTTGGGGGAAAATGTCACTATTTTTAACAAATGCACCGCATATAGAAATCATTAGTGCAGCATCATTGTTCACATTATAATTGAAATGGGAACAATATTGCTGCATTAACAAATCAAAAAATGTTTTTTATTTTTTTATTATAATTTTTTAAATATTTTTTACTTTTACATAGTCATGTTTGGTATCATTGGAAAGGCCGTGCTCTTAACCCCTAGCTGCCACGGATCTGGAGATAGGAGGTTCTAATGACCCCTATCTCCACCATTGGTGGCAACTAGGGGTTAACTCCAGGACTGACGTCATCGTGCTGTGCACGATGACGCCAGTCGTCAGGGGGAGTTCCCAGAAGCTTGGCCATCAAAGATTGGGACCAGCTTCGGGAGAGGATCACGATTCGACGCTTTTCGGTGCCGAATCGTGATCCGGCACCCACGGGGTTAAAGGCAGGCACGGTTTGGAAGGGCAGGCTGTACCCTTCCAAACCATGCCTGCCTTTAGCCGCTGGACCTCCGCGATCGGGAGGGAGAGAGGTCCGAAGGACCTCCCCCTCTCTTTCAGGCACCTCCTCCGCACTCGCGGGGGGGGCGCCTGAAATAGATGTCATTGCGCCGCCGTGATGACATCTATCTTCCCCCCGGGGTCCCGGAGTGCCGGGCTGACATGCAAGATGTCAGCCTGCACCGGGGGGCCAGCAATCAGCCGGAATCCTGGCTGATTGCTGCCTCCTGTGCTAGGACGCGCTCAGCGCGTCCGTAGCACAGGAGGAGCACTTGGCAGGACGCGCTCACCGCGTCCTTAACAGCCAAGTGGTTAATAATCTGTATTGTGGAGGATTTTAACCTCGCTTTTGTTTTCCTTCGATAACTTAATTAGTTGTCGACTTTTGGCCATAATATACACCTCACTCGCTAAAATGGGGACGCTAATGTGGAAAACCTGCACCTGCAGCATTCCCCGTACCGTACCCATTTTACCGTGATATTCCAGGGCAGGCGCGGTCTCAGCACCATGCCCTAGAACACAGCACTAACTGCTGGGATACTTGCCATAGCGCTTTCGTGCCGCTGTGAGTATCACCTCCTTGAGTTCATAGGACTCCTTGGAGAGTTGTGCTTCCGGGCCGCAAGCCCTGCGAAATCTCGCTCACGCGAAAACGTGTAGCGCTGCGGGGTGATCTCGAAGGGAGAGTTGGAACTATTTGTTCCCAGTCTCAGTCTGCTCGGATCAGGCCACCGTTCTTTCCGCGGAATGAAAGGTGAGTATCTGATTTATAAGAGGAGGGGGGGGTTTAGCAACAGATTTTAGGTGTAGCTAAATTTTCGGTTTGCACGTCTCTGTGGCAATTAGCGCTAGCACATTGTAATACCTTATTTATCTTAACGATAATTAATGATTGCTCTCCCCATGTTAAGTACAGGATGCGCAAAGTACAGTAAGTTTGCGGAAGCTGGCGCGATCACCACTGCACTGATTTCTTATGGATTTAGCGTCAGGAAGGTAATATGGCGAGCTTGCGTTAAAGTCACTTAATCTAGCAATGACGCTTACGCTACTGTTAGTGTTCACTAGAGAATAGAGCCCGTAGCTCCAAAACATCTGCAGGACCAGACCATACATAACTGTAGCCACATTTTGAGTTTTATACATGAAAGATAGGAAGAAAAGTAGTGGAGGATATAAAAGAGGTCACGGAGGTTAATGTGGAGGCACAATTATAACTAATACAATAATGAAATAGAAACAAAACACAGTTTAAGACAGTTAACCTCCTCAACCTATGCAGTCTTAACTTCTAATGCAGACAAGAAGGACACACATCGAACTATTGCTGTGAGAGGTATATTAGTAGCCTTCTCCCCTATGTACAGCAAGTAGAAAGCAATGTGATTAGGAAAATTGCTAGAGGATGAAAAATTTCCCTCCTCATGCGGAGATAAATCCTCAACATTACTTTAAGCTGAACCAAATTTTAAACTATTGCACTATATAGAAGCAATAGCCCGCTTTTTCAAGAAGAAAATAATTTAATTATAATTATTACAAATCACAATCTCTAAGATAATTATTAATTTAACCCCTTCACTGCTGAGCCATTTCACAGCTTAAAAAAATACATTTTTATTTTTTGTATTATTTTTTTTTTCTATACTTTAAACATGGTCATGTTTGGTATCATTGGAAAGGCCATGCTCTTTGGAAAGGCCTGCTAGCTGAAAACAGTCAGGAGATATCGGGGTTCAAAGGAACCCTTATCTCCACCCCTATCTTTCCTTAGGAGTCAATGAGGACGTTCCCCACACGTCCTCAGCAGTGAAAGGGTTAACCATGACTTGTTTTGGGTGGATGAATTTCCGAAGGATAGATTTGCAAAAACAGGGCAAAGCAGTCGACTCTCTCCACTATTATTTACAATTGTAACGATTCAATGTTCTTGAACCCGGGACATACTTGAAAACGAGAGTAACGAGAGAAATCTCAATGTATCCTTCCTGGTAAAATACTTTATAAATAAATTTCATTAAGACCGCTCCTTCTCCATGAGTCTAGGAAAGGTCACCATGCATCATTGGTTCCCCCATTAGCTGGAAAGGTTGCAGACTCTGCAAAATAGATTTTTGTGACACATCTTCATTCAAACCAAATATCCTAAATTCGTTTTAAGTTATTTTCTCATTTCAGGAATCCTTGTTAGGTGTAAGATTCGTCTGGGCATTTCTGTGCTGTTGAGTTGGAGGAGGGTGTTTGAGATCAGCTGACAGAGGGATAGAGGAAGACAGAATGCTACCCAGTACAACACAAAAGAAGATCAGTATCACAGTTTTTCCGGTGATCTATTACAATGCCATTATTTGGCAAGCCAGAAGAATAATCATGAAGATTGTCGTAGATATACAGATCTATTCGCTAAAAAGGTAAAACTCTGGAGAACTTTTGGAGAAGTGAAAATTCTAGGTCAAAATAGCCGATTTGGAAAATTAGATAAATGGGAGAATTTTACTGGTTTGGCTATTTTGACCTAGAATTTTCACTTCTCCTGCCAATTCTCCTGAGTTTCACCCAGGGGCGTAACTACCAGGGGTGCAGGGTGCAACCGCACCCGGGCCCTTGAGTCTGGGGGGCCCACACTCGCCTGCCTGGGGGCTTGCTATATTGTATATTAGTTTTTTAAAATGTATTTTATACTTAATTGGGAGTTTTGTTCTTTTGGAGCTCTGTGATACACTCTACACATATTACTGTGGGTTTTGTTGCTGTAAAACTCTGATTTGCACTGATACACACTGCACATTACTGTAAGTTTTATTGCTGTGGAGCTCTGTGATATGCGCATACACACTGCACATTACTGTGAGCTTTATTACTATGGAGCTTTGTGATACGCTCATACACACCGCACATTGCTGTCAGTTTTATTTCTGTGGAGCTCTGTGATACGTTCATACACGGCACACATTACTGTGAGGTTTATTGCTGTGGAGCTCTGTGAGATACATACAGGGTTATTCAGAGAGAGGTGAAAACCAGGAGAATGACGGGAGAATTGAAAATTCTAGGTCAAAATAGCCAAACCAGAAAAATTCTCCCATTTATCTCATTTTTCAAATCGGCTATTTGGTCTAGATTGTTCTCTTCTTCTGACATTCTTCTGGTTTTCCCCTTTCTCTGAATAACCCTGATAGTGCACATTACATTAAAAATGGGATGGACTTAAGAGGTCACAGTGGACCTGGAAAAAATGGGACACTGATTTCTAGAGACAACATTGTGGACCTTGAGGGGACCAATGCATGCTGACGGGAGGGGGACAAAATATGTTTTTACCTAGGGTGGGGGGCCCCATCATGGTTCCTGCACCTGTGCCCTGAGGTTTCTAGTTACGCCTCTGGTCTCACCCTTTAGTGATTAGACCTGTATGAGAATATCCTTTTCTCCCTACCATCTCAATAGTTTTAGATTCGATATTAGAATACCTTGCCTGGGATAATGTGCTGGGTAGACTGCGTGGCTTGTATTAGCTCTGCTTTCTAGCTCTGCGCCTTTAGCTCACTTTGGAAGCATTTCCTTTAACTGTAATTTCAGTCATGAGTCCAAGCACTGGACAGGTTTCTATTTTAAAGAAAGAGGAGATCCACTTCCTGTTACATACGATCAGTAGTAATTAATTGTTTTCCCCCACTGATAAGGGGCTTTTGAAACTGCAATAATTTAGATACCACAAGATCCCTTCACTTATTTCACCATCTTACAGACTTAAATGGATACTCTTAAAAAAATAGTTCCCTTTCTGCTCTAAATAATTATTTATTTATTTTTGTTGATTTTACTCACCTTTATCCCCTCACCGCTCACAGCTCCTCCTCTTCAGCTCAGGGACTCCTGAATCCGGATGTCCTCGAAGTTTTTCTACGCAATTTACTCACATAACTTGAGTAGAGTAGGAAACACAAATTGCGCACCACTATGGTACTTGCACACTATACATACGCAAGTTTTTTTGGTGGTTTTATTTTCCTTTTTTTAGGTTTCCCCTATTGAGCTGAGCTTTGCTATTTTTAAAGAACCCCCTTTTTTTATTGAGACATTTTTGTTGACTTTCTCTTTGGACCTTCACTGAGTTCTCTTTTCTGCCCATTTTCTTTTTTCTGCTTTTCAGATGATTTTTCTCAGACCCCCCCCCCCATGTGAATTTTGTGAGCATATGTTATTCTTGGCCCTGCGATGCCTTCTTTGCTGGTTGGTTTGTAACCCTCTTTACAAAATAAAAATTATAAATGGGAAAAAAAAAAGCTCTGTAGCACCTGAGCAGAATGATGGAACAGAGCTACCGCATGTGCAGGTTCAATCCATCGGCTGCCTCTCTGAGACCGCTCGCTACAGCAATTGTTCTCAGAGAGGAGGATTTTGGCGCACTCTCTGCGTGCTGACGTCATTAGTGACCAATATGGTGATTGGCAGCTGGGAAATTAAAAAATCCCGACTGTTGGTGACACTGGGTGGAGTGGTGGAAACTCCTCCACTTCACCCCATAATTTCACCAGATTGGGGCAGTTGGGAAGGGGAGGGCGCACTCCTCACATCCTGACCACTTTAATTCTATAAAGTGAACAGAATGAGTATAGAGCAGGCCTCAAAATGTCCACTCTCCTGCTCGCATTTGGCGAGTGGAAATTACATGAGGGCGAGTGGAAATGCAGACGCAGGCAGGGCAGGATAAGGGTTAGGTGGGGCAACTAGTGGCGAGTAACTCTTAAGGCTTGGCTAGTAGCTTGGGACTTGGAATTTTGAGCCCTGGTATAGAGTATCCCTTCAATTTTAGAAATACTACTTCCATTGTAATACAGCCGGGCCTTCTTTTTGTGAAGGATGGGGGATATTAACAAGTGGTAAGCCTATATCCAGAAAATGCCAAAATTTTAATACTCATTTTACAAACAACTCTAAAATGCTCCTAAATAATTCACAAATAGTTTAAAAAATAAACAGCAAGCCTTAAAATGACAAAATTTGAGTGGTCCCATTGACTTGAGTGCTCTCACCCCTCTCCCACCACTTGGATGCGCACATTGAGACTGAGAGCCAATGGATTGGCTAGATGTTGGCTCACGTATCCAGCTTCTCTCGGTCATGTGACTGCTGCAGTTTACAAGAAGCCCTCAGCATGTCATGTCAAGAGGAGAACCGAACCGCGAGAGCTCAGCACTAGAAAGAAGGTGAATTTATAAACAATGTGAAGCGTTAAAATGGGTGGATGGTGCAGAAGGTCAGGAGAGGTTAATGATTAACCCCTTCATTTTGCCCCTCACCTGTTTTAACCCCAGAGTATCTCTAACTATTTTAGATAACGACTTTCAAATTTTGCAGTAGTTATTTTATACAGCGCAGGATATGAGGACCAATAAAAAATGAAAACCAATGTTAGATAATTAAATCAGTACATGATACAACAATTGCAAAATTTCTCAGAAGCAATTATGATGAAAGCTGCGATACATTATATGACTGAGTTAAGCTCTGCACACATGAAGTGCTGGAAGAAAAAAATGTTTCTGTCATATCACATCCAATTCCTTTACTTTCATTGCATCTTTAATTACAATATAAAAATATAGGGAAAACAAATATATGTATCTTTATTAAGAAAGGAACGATTCTAGCATGTAATCGCATCAGAGGTAATCAATTAATTACACTTCAAATGTCAACAGAGTAATGTTTTAACTATATTACGTGCAAACTAGCAACTTTCCTCTGACGCCCTTTCCCCATAATCTGCATGTTGTGGATCCCCGGCAATTCTCCAATCTACTTCACCACCTCCCTCACACCTCAACCTTCACCTGCCCTGATGCTGCCACTAACCACTACAACACTACACGTATCACTGATCTAGACACGCTTGCTCCTCCTCGACTCTGTAAAGCACCACGTCCACGCCGCCAGCTTCAGCCCTGGCACACCCTCCAGACACGCTACCTGCAAAGATGCTCCCGCACTGCAGAGCGTGCCTGGAGGAAATCCCGCTCTGAAGCTGATTTTGTTCACTTCAAGTTTATTCTCCGGTCATACACCTCTGCCCTTCACTTGACCAAACAAGTCTTCTTCTCATCTCTTATATCTACACTGTCCTCCAACCCTAAACAACTCTTGAACACCTTCCACTCTCTCCTCTACCCACCCGCACCTCCCCCCTCATCTGCCTTTAGCGCTCAGGACCTGGCAGATTACTTCTTAAATAAAACTCTAACTATCAGAAGCAACATCCCAACACAAGATAGTAATCCACTACCTCCACTCCCAGAAGCCCTCTCTGCCACCCTCTGCCGCTTCCTCCCAGCCACTGAGGAGGAAGTGAATTCCTTACTGTCCTCCTCACATCTCACCACGTGCCTGCTTGACCCATTCCCCCACATCTAATACCTCCACTTTCCTCCTCCCTCACACACATCTTCAACCTATCTCTCTCCACTGGCTCCTTTCCATCCACCTTAAAACATGCACAGGTTACCCCTATACTAAAGAAACCCACCCTCAATCCCAACTCTCCATCCAACTACCGTCCCGTATCCCTGCTTCAGTTCACATCTAAGCTCTTGGAAAAACTATATTTCAACCGTCTCTCCCTTTTCCTGTCCTGATTCCCTACTCGACCCGCTGCAATCTGGCATCCGTCTAACACTCAACTGAAACTGCCCTCAAAGTCACCAACAACCTCCTAACTGCTAAAAACAACGGCCACTATACTATGCTCATCCTGCTTGACCTCTTGGCTGCTTTTGACACGGTCGACCACCCCCTCCTTCTACAAACTCTCAGCTCTCTTGGTCTCTGTGACACTGCATTCGCTTTGGTCGACTCCTATTTATCCAACAGGTCCTTCTCTGTGTCCTTTGCTGGTAACTCATCCTCCTCATTGCCTCTATCTGTTGGTGTACCTCAAGGCTCTGTCCTAGGTCTTCTGCTCTTTACTAGCTACACCTCCTCCCTGTGCAAAAACAGCTTTGGCCTCAATTACCACCTCTATGCTGATAATACTCAAATCTACATCTCTACCCCTGATCTCTCTCCTCCTGTCCTTTCCAGTCAGCAGTCAGTGACTTTATCTAGCAGCTCCTCCTGGATGGCCTCTCACCACCTAAAGATTAACATGTACAAGACTGAGCCCCTACTAATTCCTCCCTCTAATGCCTCCCCACCTCCTGCCTTTTCTATCATGGTTGAGGGTATCACTATCTCCCCATCAAACCAGGTTCGTTGTCTGAGTTACACTTGACTCTGCTCTTTCCTTCATCCCCCACATCCAGTCTCTTTCCTCCTCCTGCCGCTACCAACGACATAATATTTCCAGAATTTGTCCATTTCTTACCGCTGACACCACAAAGCAACTCGTCCACGCCCTTGTAATCTCCCAATTTGACTATTGTAATAATCTAGCTGGCGTCCCTCTCTCCCGCCTCTCCCCCCTACAATCCATTCTGAACGCCTCTGCCAGGCTCATCCACCTCACCCACCACTCGGTCTCTGCTGCTCCTCTCTGCGAATCCCTTCACTTTCTCCCCATCCACTGCAGAATTAAATTTAAAATCCTTACCCTGACCTACAAAGCTCTCACTAACTCAGCTCCCCACTACCTGTCCTCACTAATTACCAAATACACCCCAGCCCTCTCCCTAAGATCAAACAGTGACCTGCGTCTAGCTTCTCCCCGCATCACCTCTTCCCATGATAGACTGCAGGATTTCTAACACACAGCCCCCATCCTCTGTAACGCTCTCCCTCGTACGGTCAGACTTTCCCCTAGCGTCCCTTCCTTCAAACGCTCCCTTAAAACGTTCCTATTTAGGGAAGCCTACCACCCAACTCACTGACACAACCAGTCCATCACTCTCACCTTGCAGTCCATCACTCTCATCTAGCAGTCCTCTCATCCTGTTCCCACCCCCAAACCCTTGTAGATTTTTAGTTTCAATGGGAATAGGGCCTTCGTTTCCTCCTGTACTGGTTTGTCAAAATTTTGCTCAATGTATTTTAACCCTGTCTATACTGTGCCCATTGTATAGCACTGTCAGTGAAATGCCCTGATGTTCGGTGGTTTCATTCGGCAGGTTTAATCAGGCGAATCCCATAGGTTTCCAGGTTAAAAATATTCCTGCTTTATACAATATCAATTAAACCATTTATTCTTTTAATTTGTAGCAAAAAGTCTTTATTTTTTTTCCGGTGGAATTTCGGTGCTCTTTGAATAACCCCTATAGCAGGGCTCAAAATTTCAAGTCCCAAGCTACTAGCCAGACCTTAAGAGTTACTCGCCACCAGTTGCCACACCTACCCTGCCCTGAACTCCGCTCCTAAACACACCCTCTTAAATTATCTTATGAATTTACACTGTTAAAGGTTTTATTCAGAATAAAGTTACAAAAATAAATAACTTTAATAACCGGACCGAGATCCCAGATACATGAATATCCAGACATCAGACCCCAGATACATGTAATCCCAGACATCAGACCCAAGTAATATCTTCCAAGTACAGACTCCTCTCCAACAGTTTTTAGGACCAAATTAATTTGGGGTTTATTCATCCGATATATCAAGGGGAACCAAATACTCTTTTAATTGTTCATATGCCAGATTATCAATAGATGTTAGAAGACCCCAGAGTCAGTTTTCCCCCTTGGATGCTTATACAGACGAATCCATTAATATTCGTGTGAGATACTTCCATCCCCATTGTTTTTCCTTTTTTTTGCTCTTTCCGTATCATCTTTCTTTAAAAAATAGATCTATTTTGCTGAACCTCAAACGCCTACGCCACCATTTCACCAATTATGACCCCTCACGGGAGATGTTAGTTCTGCCAAGGGCCCCCTTTAATTAATTTTTCTCCCCCCCGTAATTCATTCCTCTCCCCCCTGCAATTCATTTCTCCCCCGCAATTCATTTCTCCCCCTCCCCTGCAATTCATTTTCCCCCTCTCCTGCAATTTATTTCTCCCCCTCCCCTGCAATTTATTTCTCCCCCTCCCCTGCAATTTATTTCCCCCTCCCCTGCAATTCATTTCTCCCCCTCCCCTGCAATTTATTTCTCCCCCTCCCCTGCAATTTATTTCTCCCCCTCTCCTGCAATTTATTTCCCCCCCTCCCCTGCAATAAATTTCTCCTCCTCCCCTGCAATTCATCCCCCCTCTTTAATTCATCCCACCTCCCTTTACCTGTTCTCGCGAGTAGTAGAATGAGGGGGTGGGGATAATCCCTGCTTCCCTCTCTCGCTGAGGCTCACCGGATCCTCCTTCACACTGTGCCCGGAAGATGAGGGGTGCAGCGTGAAGGGAGTTCCAGCGCGCAGCAGCGAGGTCCGGTAAAAAGGGGGTGGGAGAAGGAATTTGCACCCCCCTATTGTGGCACTCTGAGGTCTCTCGATGCTGCACTCACTGATGCCGCTTCGGGGAGACGGGTTGAACCTCTTTCTGATCTCGGAGTTTTGCTCGGCACACTCGCCTGTGATCCGTTTGCTGCACCATGTGAACGGAACACGGGAAACTGTGCCGAGCAAACATCCCGAATCAGTAAGAGGTTCAACCCGGCGTCTCCCCGAAGCAGCATCAGTGAGTGCAGCATCGAGAGACAGAGGGCACGCCCAGCTACAGCAGGAAAAGTGAGAGTAAGAAGGGCATGCGGAACTGTTAGCGTGACTTCGGCCGGCCGAAAATAAATAAAAACGCCTGCCACTGGAATACGCAGCGCAGGCAGCACGATATAATTTATCGTGCTGCCTGCGTGTGCAGTTCCACTCGCCCACGCTTAATTTCCACTCGCCAATTGCGAGCCCTATAGAATAGACTCTATGGGTTAGACGTCCAAAAAACGGACTCCTAAGGATTGTGTGTGTTGGATGTATGCAAAGAACATCACCAGGGGGTAGTATAAAGCGTTGGAAGCCTACTATCAGATCTCGTTCAGCTGCCATCTCTTATCTCGGCGCCTAGACAACATAATAGATCCCATGCGGTCTTGTCTACACATGTCCTCCACCCCTCCATTGCCTCTTCACTACTGTTTTATCCATTAGCACAGCTGTAGAGTGAAACTTGCCCTAAGAGTTTTCTAAATGTTGCATCAAGGGAAAAATCCAAATTGGAAACAGGAGATAAACAATTTACTTTATTTCTCCTTTTTACATGCAATTAATTCAAACAAGGAAAAACAACACCAGTCCAGCATGTGTTTAATAATCTAGTTACAGGTTATGTTGGTAGTAGTGGTCGTTTACGACTAGAGGGGCAAGCAATGTTCTTCTAAGCAAATTCCCTTTATTGGATCGTCAAACCACACATAAATGACTTTCATCAAGTTATATAGTTGTATGTATATTTATATATACCAAGTTTCATACAGATAGATGTGATCCCTGGTCCTCCTATACAGAAGGTATCTCACTGCTTTGCATCTTAACCCCTGGGGGCTTAGCAGTCTCAGTTCTACGCTTAACCAAATTTCTACGACGAAATTGAATTTGCCATGTCGAGATCTAAAGCAGAAGTCACATTACAGGGCTTGTTTAAAAATAACTTCTATATGTCACTTCATATAACTATATGCATAAAACTGAAAACTAGCAGAGGATAAAGGATCTCACCATAGAGAGAGAGCGAGCATAAGATACGCTAGACATATGAACTAAATGCTCGTCTGAAACATGAGAGTATTATTTGACTTTAATAAAATATGGATAATTGTGTTTAGAATGCAAAGGAACAGCCATATTTACAGACAGGCTGACTATACCTAGCCCTCATTAGATGCCTTGTGCTATTATCTGTTATGACAGTCAGTAATAACCAACCCGGAACTTTGAATGAAGGGGGAGATGTAGCGTAAAAGAAAGATGTTGTAAATATTCCTTTGTTATTCAAAATTATCCCACACATATAAAAAATATTGGGCCCTATTACATTCTTCACTCAAAAACGCACGCGCAATGCGTGAATTTTTGCGCGAAGCGTTAACGCGGGTAAATCAACAATCCTCGCGTATATATTCATCCGACAAAAAATAACGCGCGTAAAACGGACGCGCAGCAACATTGCGCGTAGAAATCAGTGTGCAGACCGTTTTTACACATGATTCAGCCAATCAGAATTAAGAAACACAACTGTCTCACGTTACGTTTTTGCGCCTGTCAAAGTCAATCTGCGCATATATGCTGTATCAAAAACAAAAAACCACACGACTTCTCAAATTTATTGGTTTGGTATGTGTAGAATGTGTAACTATACTTTGCTGCGTTTTTTTTTGGGCTGGTGTATTTGGTTTCGGCCAGGTTGATAGAATTTGCCATTAACACCACCTTTTAGGAGTTGCTAAAATTATGCGCGCAAAGGCTGTGCGTCTCAAACTGCGCATAGATTGTAATACCATCCGCGTACCAGCGCACAAACGCATTTGCTCTCACAATGTTAAGTATAGGACGCGCGACGTACAGTAAGCTCACGCAGCATTCGCGCACGTTCACCCGCGGTAGACGTATACACGCGTTTGTTGCGCTGACATTGTAACACGACATTCAGCGCAAAGGGTTTTGCTCCTCGTGTTAATGCGTTTTTGTGCACGCAAACGTTTGTGCGAAGAATGTAATAGGGCCCATTATATTTACAGCTAAGAATCATTTCACTACTCCATAAAAGAATAAATAATCTATGGTATGAAATAATGCCAGCTTTGCTGACATAGAGAAGGTAAAACGGAGGTCTATTCATTACTGTAAGGGTTAGTCAATAAGAGGCAAACTTTTACACCAAATTGCGCCGAACAGTGAATTTCACCGTACGGTGCATTTGGAGGCAGTTTGGCTATTTACAAAGCTGTTAATTTGCCAAATATTGGCTAATTGCCAGCGAAATACAGTGCAGTTCGAAGCAGATCGCCACAATTCGGCAGCAGTGAAATTGTCCCGTAGAGAAGTAATGGTTAATCTATTAAGAGAACGCCGAACAGCACCGAAATGCCCAAATTTCCAGTGGTTCAGTTTGACAGGTTTACATAGACGAATCCCATAGCATTCAATGTAAAAACAATTACCGTTTTTATCATTCTTTATTCAACCGTTTATTCTTTTCAGTTTCAGCAAAAAGCCTTTTTATCCATTTATTTACTTTAGAAGTTTAGATATTTTTCTGTATTATTTTGGATGAAATTTGATTCCCTCTTTTTTTTAATGGCTTTTTCTAAATTTTGTAACATACCGTTCTATTATTTTTTATAGGACCTTTTTTTATTATTTCCACACAGTTTCATGCATTTTATTGTTTTATACAACTTTTTTAAGAATAGCAGAGTTCCGCTTTGTTCTTTTACCAGTTCGACGGAGTTTGGCAGTGTGCAGCGGTCAGTTCGGTGGCAGCGTTCAGCACCTGCGTCACACTTCGGGGACCCTGCAGTAAATACTGAATTCACCGCAGGGTTGGCAAACTGGAAGCGCGCCGAATGAGAGAGCGCTGAAATTTCGGCGCTCTCTGAATAACCCCTTATGTGTTGTTTTAGCCAAACTGCACTTGCTTTACACTACACTTGCGTCAACTCAGGTAATCACAATAGAAAACATTGCCTAATGGGCAAACCTTCTCTTTTTACAACCCTACTTGATGTTACCCCTGCTGAATGGATAGGCTGTTCATTAATGTTAGCATTAAGAAGAAAAGGAATAGGGTGGAGGCGAAAAAAATGAATTTGTGGTTCGAAGAGGGTAAGGAAGCAAAATGAATAAACACGATCGCCAATACCTCCACAATGTGTCGTCCCTATTAGCGACACCATACATAGGATTTAGAGTGAAGGAAATAAGGGAGGGTATGGCGCTTCCCAGTGTTTTTAGAGACACAGAGTGTTTTCAACTTAGCTTTTCAGTTCAGTTTATAAGCAGCTCTGTGTGTTCTCAACAGGAATTATACCTTAGTATAAAACATGATAGACATAGCGTAATACAGTCAAAACTTATATATATATATTGAAAAATGGTGGACTAGAGAACTCACACTTTGAAGAGCCCAGCCTGGCTCTAATGTATAAGCATATGGGTTGATTTCATATGGCTCACCCACTGGCCACAAAGCGACAATTCCGTGTTCAAATACCTCAGGATTTAAAAGGATAACCAATTAAGATTTTTTAGAATTTAAGTGAGCCACAGTGTTGTTGTAATCATTACCACTGAGGAAGCCGTAGAGCATAGATCACTCAGGTGAAACGCGTTCGGTACCTTTTTATTTATTGTCTTATTTGTTTTTAATTTCATTGTCTTTTGACTGTTTTATTTGGAAATAAATCCTGATATATTATTTTTGGAGACACTTCTTTCCACTTGAGAGGCTTTTCTGAGGAATTGGGCCTAATATACAAACTCCTGGGCGCATTAAAGAGAGCCTAGATTGGCTCTGAAACACGTGAGTGGCTGGGTGGAGTAGAGGTAATGTCACTGCTCTGCATGGAGAGAGCCTGTGGAGTCATGGGTTCGATCCCAGCGAGCAACCTCTCCAGTAAGTGTCCTTGGCAAGACACCTAACGGTACATACTCGCCACCCAGGACATACTTGAAAACAAGAGAAATCTTAATGTATCCTTCCTGGTAAAATCCTTTCTCAAAAAAAAAATACATCCATATATCTTAGTAATATATCCCGTTATGCGCTATGTTTCTATCTTTTATATCCTGAGGTATTTGAAGACGGAATTGTCGCTTTGTGGCCAATGTTAGCATTAAGTTCTACGTATTATTGTATCAACTCATTGTGTCGTTGTGCTGCTGTTCATCCATCACTATAAACTTCAGACCAATCAGCTGGCATTCTGATAAAGCTACTAGGAGGAAACACCAATAAAATGGCGATGTTAACACTGTACCCACAGTTACACAACAATATAACTTTAAAATGCAACGCATATGGAAAAAAAACACATGTAACAGATTCTGCCTAGAAGAAAAAAAACACAAAATGGGTTTGTGTGAGGCAGATTTAAAGATAAACCCTGAAAGCAATGCTCTTGGCATAGTTTGTTTTTAGTCCTCTGCTTGTTGTATTTCTGAAAACTCATATATAATAATATATAAACAAGGTCAGATTTGTGAGCTCGCAAACCACTGTAGCATATCTTTGTCTCAACATGCACTGCTTTCTTTTTTTTTCTACCAATTCTGCATTATTTTTTTTATTATTTCAGTTTCTTCTATTTCAACTCAGAGTCGACGTCTCAGTTTAGGTCTGTTCCTAATTATCTGCTGTGTTCCTTTAGACATATTGACTTTAAGGAGATATTCCCATGGCGCAGTGAAAAAAAATCTGCAGGTAATTAAATGACATTTGGAAACATTTTACTACGCTAACATTAAACCTTCAGAAGTACTATCTACGTGTAACACAACGCCTGGCGCAGCCCTGCATATGAATAGAGTGTGCTCAAAGCTATTAAAATGCTCTTTTTTTTTAACTCGGTTTGGTATATTCAGTCCAGTCTGTAATAAAGGTTTTATATCTGATTAGCACTTTAATAAACTATTATGTATTATGAAAACTGAATGTAGTCAGATAAAATGTGGGAAATAAATGAAACAGCAGGATTGAGTTCCCATTTGTTATCTATTGTAATGAGGAAGATTTTGGCATCTGGATTAACACGGCCTATCTAATCTAATATATATATATTAGTATTCTAATTCTATATTGAATCTGACAGCACCCATTGGTCAATCACATAACACATCCATCACAGAGAACCTCGTCATACCACATACAGTGCACCACCATCCTATATCACACATGGCACCGATCTCTCATCTCATTCAGTCAGTTGTTGTGAGATAATTCTTTTTGTCTGCCATATTTGTGTCACCCATGGCTACATTTCTTTACTGTTGACCAGCAAGACAAACAGGTGGTTGACCCATCCACAGCACAGACACACGTCACTTGTGATACAGCACGAGCACACCGAGGTTCCCTGAGATTTTAGTACAACTGAATTCCTGGCATCAAAAATCTATATATAGTTCCAGATATATAGAAAGGTGCACAATAATTGTTATTCCCTATACATTATCACATACACAATCCTTTTTACCAAACAATCAATAATGTCCAATTGGAACAGCCATCTATAAAAATACCTAGTGGGTTTTTGGAGTTTCTCTGGTATCCATTGTAAACTTTATACACAAAACACTATAAACAACTGTACCTGGGTGGAGTAGAGGTAACATCACTGCTCTGCGTGGAGAGATCCTGTGGAGACATGGGTTTAATCCCACCAGGAGCACCTCTCCAGTAAGTGTCCTTGGGCAAGACACCTAATGGTACATATTCGCCACCCAGGACATACTTGAAAACGAGAGAAATCTCAATGTATCCTTCCTGGTAAATTCCTTTCTCAAACAGAATATACTATTATATACAGGGCTGTTTCAAACAGATCTTTGGTGATCTGTTCATTAAAATATACAAAGAACATGAAATCACCTACAGAGACTTGAAAAGTTGACATTTAATCTGTGATAGCTATTGAGAAAGAATGGCGTTTATGCCTATCACTCCCATCCCTGTTAAAATTGTATATTCCAACATTTGTGCTATTATCTAGATCAGCGGTTCCCAAACCTGGTCCAGGCCAGATTTTGCAGATCACCTTGGGGAAATACAGACTGAATCCTGCAATCACTGAGCAGCAAATCATATCACCTGTGCTGTGCTTCACATATCTGGCAAACCTGGCCTGTTAGGAGGACCTGGGGAAATGGTTGGGAACCAGTGGTGGTTGGAGGCCACCCTCAAGAAAGAGTCATTAGATACTAGAACATACTAAGCAAGATAGGCACCTTTGATCAAAAACCTCCTCCACTATATTAAATCCTTCTATAATATTTCTTCCAGTTCAACAAATGGTACTCATTACAGATGCTCAATGGAATCGTCCTCCCCTTCTCCTGCCTATGTGCTCATCAACACACTGTACAGTCCTTGTGTAACGCCTACTCTGTATATCAATGCATTACAACATCAATACTTTGTTGAAGTTAACCATATATTTTTATATTGTCTTCTTGCCTTATCTCCAGTTTTGTGCTGTATCTCAAGTTAAAAAGATATGCTAACTAGGGATGAGCCGAACTAACGCACATATAGGGTCGGTGCCTCCCCGAGTGACTCCTCTTCACCCACAATTAGAATAATGAAAATAGTTTGGGTGCACTCTGGACCTGTAGTATTATATATATATATATATATATATATATCACTGCATTAAAACCTATCTTTGGGTTGAATTTTTCTGGCTCGATCCTGTATAGGTATATTTTCTCCAGCGGAAAGATGATGATCCACACCTGGTGGTTTCCTCTCCGTGGTACGGATCTACCAGGCAAGCCAGCACACTTTACCAAACTTGGTATCCATAAACGATTTATTAAAAACAAATAAAAATCAAATTACAATAAAATAAGGCATATATCTGACACGTTTCGTCTCTAATGACTTTATCAAAGATTGTTTGTATATACCTATACAGGATCGAGCCAGAAAAATTCAACACAAAGATAAGTTTTAATGTAGTGATTACATGTGTGTATATATATATACACACACACACACAACTACAGGTTCAGAGTGCACCCAAACTATTTTCATTATTGTACTGTATCTCGCCTGTGCCAATGTATTGAAGAAATATAGAAGAATAAATATGTAGAATTTTGGAACCATTTTTAAACAGGATTCCTTAAACAGCTTTCGAAGGAGGTTGGATGCTTTCTTAATGTTTTTTTTGGAGATGCAGAATTTTCAGGGATATAATAGATTAATATGTAACAGCTTGTTGGACCAATGAGAAATATTATAAACCCCATAGTGACAATCAATTATATCTTCCATCTATGTGGCACAAACGAGAGCGTTTTTTGGGATATTTTGGGCTACCAGTAATAGATGCAATTTAAACTGTTTAAATATTTCTTCATCCTAATTATCCACTGTGTAACTGTGACCGGTGACCAAACTTTTGGTTACTAGCCATAATAATCTCTTATATCCATGTCAACATCCAGAATGTTATGTCCCAGATTAGACAAATAGAAGCAAGATAGACATGCATAGGGAAAACATTGTAATGTGGAACGTAAGGTTGGTCCAAAATGTTTAATTTTATATTTTGCTGTTGCATAAAATACCAATTATAAGTAGACTTCATTTTATCAAATAATAGATCTAATCTGTGAAACTACAATGTTAAATAAACCCCATTCCTCTAGAAACAGAATTACTTTATTTTAAGAAGAACTAGAGAAATAGTTTCGGAATTCTGAAATCCATTACGTTTGCTTGTTTATTATGCTGGAGACTGTGTGTTTATCGGTTTTAGTTTTGATTTTCATTTGTCTTCCCCTGGGTTTGCAGCAAAACAATCCAACATTTATAAAACAAACTATATTATACTATGGTATTCACCATGAGGGCATCTCAATGGCTTCCACATAGTAGTTAAAACTCTTGAGATGTCTGTTATCCTTACCTACCATCTTAAACCAATAAAAAAATGAAGTTTAAAAAACACGACCCCCCAGCCCCTCTCGATGTTCTTTTAGCGGAGCTCTGTCTTGATAGGGAAGTGCTCACATCGTTTGTGTAATTAAAATCTAGTTTATCCATGCCGCAGGCAGAACTGGAATTAGATTGAGTACAGGTTAATCCAGAAATACAAAGACAAACATCTTGAATTAAATCCTATGAAAATATTGTGTCCAATGTTTGTTTCACCTTCGTTGATAAACAAGATTGATTTTGCAGATTTAATTGCAAGTGTGAGGGGATTCGGCGTGTGTGCTGGGGCATGTTCTGTTTGTCTCTCAAACACAAATGAGATTCTGTAAAACTCTTTGTTTATGAAGTGCATTTCCTCACCAGAGAGCCTCTCTAAATCCCATTTTAAGAGGTCACAGTATTTTTGAGGAATGCTCCGATTGCAGTTTTCAGGTCCCCTATCTGGGTCACACAGAATTGGGTGATATTGAGTCCTTATCCGATACCGTATCCCCACTACCGGGTTGGTGGTACCTTAGCAAAAGGGAATCTCAGAGCCTCTGCATTGACGTGTGGTGTCTCCCTACCTGCTGGTGGGTCATGAAAGAGGTCCCAAGTCGATACAGGTTCTGGGATTCCAACTTGGAGATTCAGTGTCTTGCTGCCCTGCATATATTAGGCTCAGAGGACTGTTTAGCCTGATAAGGTCAATCATTGATCCCAGGAAAATCGGGTCCCAATCTTGATTGGATCGGGAAATCCCTCGATTCAAATGATTTTTGGTTAATATGTATTTATTATTTTGTAACATTTATTTTAAGGTTGTGTGAGTTTTTCCTGTGCCTAAATATCTTATTACTCATTTGAAAAACACATTTTCTATTTGAACAGTGATTGTTCTTGAGTCGCACTGAAAACCTACAAGAAGTCAAGTGAGAGATCTACCTCCGCTACAGATAACATATGAAGAGGTCCAGTCTTAGTCAATGCAGAATTTCATACTGATCCGATAATTTTTGAACTTTGAAGCTGATCCGATAGCTTTTGTTTCAATCTTAGAGCTAGAAATTTTTTTTAATAAATCTACCCCATCCAGCAGGATTTATTTCAGGCTAAAACCGTCTAGCTTATACAAGAATCATGGCAACATCCCAATACCTCAAGCCTATCCTCGATATTATTTATTGTATTTACATCTTGCGATACATTGAAACGTGGAACTTTTCAGGTTGTAACAATTGACAATGATCAATTTTAAGATGATTAACACTCTAGTCTATAGTAATCACTTGGGGTGTGTAAGTACTATGACCATCCATTGTAAAAAATGTAAATGGAAAACATGACTAGCAAAACATTACACAAAATATTCCCATTCAATATTATACTGTTGCAATGATGACATTGATTTACCCAACTTTTACCAATACTACAAAGCATGTCATTTACAGAGGGTGGTAGAATGGTCTAGAGAGGAAGTAAACAAACAATGGAGACTGATCAAACAAGAAATGGTGAGAGTACCCCTGTCGACTTTTCCATGGCTCTCAATAAAGCAAAGTAGACGACTGGCACAGACTTCTCCCTATGTGACAGCGACTCTCCGCATATGGCACTTATCAGCCGTGCGCTGTGGTCTAACGAGCTTCCCATCACCCATGACTCCTCTGATCTTCAATGAGCAATTTGCCCAGAACTTACACCCCGTCCTCTAAGAAGCCTGACTGGAATTAACACACCACAGATTTTAAATGTTTTGACCATGACCAGGAAGATCCCTTTATCCAACTTTGTACAGGATCACCAAGGGGGGTTTTTGGACACCTTTCATTACGCACAAGTATGCCATTTCTTAGACAGCACTCCTCAACGCCACCAGTTGACTCCCTTTGAGCGGTTTGCACTCGAACACAGCCCTTTATACATGGCATATCTCAGCTCTACTCTATTCTTCGGAATAATGCGGCAGATAACCCGAAACCTTTTATGGGCAAATGGGAGATGATGCTAGAGCTAACACTCACTAATAAACAATGGACTAAGACTTGCGACTTGACACACCAATGTTCGGTAGATAGCAAGACACAGGAGACCACCTATAAGGGTCTAACTTTATGGGTTCGCACACCTTCTAGAATTCACACATTCTGCCCGAATGTATCTTCAAATTGTTGGAGGTGTAATCTTGAATGTGGTACTATGCTCCATATATGGTGGGATTGCTCTGTGATAAAACCATACTGGGCTAGTATTTATGAAATTATTAAAGGCTTTATAGATCCCCCTCTGGATTTTTCACTTGCCATGATGTTGCTACATCACATTGATAACTCAATGACTATATAAACAATCTATCAGTATCCGTATCGTAAACATCGCTAAGGCTCTAATATCACTTTACTGGAAGCAACTGATAAGTCCCCATTATCTTTGTGGTATAAACACATGGAAGAATTACGTGCTGTAGAACATTTGTATTTTAGTACATCAGATAATCTCCATAAATACGAAGCTATTTGGTCCACATGGGTACAGATCACACCTACCTCAGAGTTTCAAGACTTACTCCAACCTTAAAGTCTAAGCTGGGTTAACCAAACAGAACGAGCGGTACAAGGTATCGCACACTTTCTCAGTCTTTCCCCCTTCCTTTCCCTCTTTTTAGATCTGGTTTATTTAAGAGAACTTGCAATGTATCGATCCAACCTGTGTGATCAGTTTTTTTTAAAAAAAATATTTCTATAGTGTTACTATATGTATTTGCTTTACTAATGTATCTGTAATAAAAGAAATAAAATAAATATTTACAAAAAAAGACATTGATGTCGTACAGTAAATGAACTGTCACACCTAAGAAAAAATAATTAATACAGTCTGAGTCAGTTTATGCACATTACATCCAGCTTATCTTGTAATAAAAGTTTTGCCCACAAATGAAACAATTAATGTAAAGTCAGATAAATTCATCAGACATGAAACCATCTCATAGGTTAATCTGTATCAGTTAATGTATAATAATATATATTTGAATCCTTGGTATTAGCCTGTTTCTGCACGGATTGGAACAGGCATTCATAAATGGAAGGTCCACAGACAAATCGACTTTCAGACACATCAGGAGCGGCCATTTAATATTGAGTGATAGGCATGAACCATACAGAACCCATCCCGTATTAGATGACAGACAGAAAAATTCATGTATCCTCAGGTTATATAGTTTCGGAGTCCACACAGTAGTGTCACAGAGTCACAGGGAAATCCTTTATTTTTATTTAATTTGACAGTGAAGTGTGTCAGCCTCATACAAGTTCAAATACCCATGTGCCAGTGTAATGCCTCAAACCACTGTCACTAATACTGCCCTAATACCCTCCAGTTGTATGACTGCCAGAGGGAAGCTGCCCAGCACCTTTGGAATAAAGTGCCATCCCCAAGTCATGTGTCAAGGAGATGCCTAGTCTTTTTGACTAACATACTGTTATTATGTATCAAGGAGATGCCCAGTCCTTTCAGATAACATACTGTTATTATGTATCAAGGAGATGCCCAGTCCTTTCAGATAACATACTGTTATTATGTATCAAGGAGATGCCCAGTCCTTTCAGATAACATACGGTTATTATGTATCAAGGAGATGCCCAGTCCTTTCAGATAACATACTGTTATTATGTATCAAGGAGATGCCCAGTCCTTTCAGATAACATACGGTTATTATGTATCAAGGAGATGCCCAGTCCTTTCAGATAACATACTGTTATTATGTATCAAGGAGATGCCCAGTCCTTTCAGATAACATACTGTTATTATGTATCAAGGAGATGCCCAGTCCTTTCAGATAACATACTGTTATTATGTATCAAGGAGATGCCCAGTCCTTTCAGATAACATACTGTTATTATGTATCAAGGAGATGCCCAGTCCTTTCAGATAACATACGGTTATTATGTATCAAGGAGATGCCCAGTCCTTTCAGATAACATACTGTTATTATGTATCAAGGAGATGCCCAGTCCTTTCAGATAACATACGGTTATTATGTATCAAGGAGATGCCCAGTCCTTTCAGATAACATACTGTTATTATGAATTTAAGCAAGCATGGGATAGGCATAAGGCTATCCTAAACAAAAGATAAATCCAGGTTAAGTATTCATGTAATTGGGCAGACTAGATGGGCCGAAAGGTTCTTATCTGCCGACATTTTTCTATGTTTCTATGTTTCTATGTCTCTATGTATCAAGGAGATGCCCAGTCCTTTCAGATAACATACTGTTATTATGTATCAAGGAGATGCCCAGTCCTTTCAGATAACATACGGTTATTATGTTCAAGGAGATGCCAGTCCTTTCAGATAACATACGGTTATTATGTATCAAGGAATGCCCAGTCCTTTCAGATAACATACTGTTATTATGTATCAAGGAGATGCCCAGTCCTTTCAGATAACATACTGTTATTATGTATCAAGGAGATGCCCAGTCCTTTCAGATAACATACTGTTATTATGTATCAAGGAGATGCCCAGTCCTTTCAGATAACATACTGTTATTATGTATCAAGGAGATGCCCAGTCCTTTCAGATAACATACTGTTATTATGTATCAAGGAGATGCCCAGTCCTTTCAGATAACATACTGTTATTATGAATTTAAGCAAGCATGGGATAGGCATAAGGCTATCCTAAACAGATAAATCCAGGTTAGTATTCATGTAATTGGGCAGACTAGATGCCCAGTTCTTTCTGCCGACATTTTTCTATGTTTCTATGTTCTATGTATCAAGGAGATGCCCAGTCCTTTCAGATGACATACTGTTATTATGTATCAAGGAGATGCCCAGTCCTTTCAGATAACATACTGTTATTATGTATCAAGGAGATGCCCAGTCCTTTCAGATAACATACTGTTATTATGTATCAAGGAGATGCCCAGTCCTTTCAGATAACATACTGTTATTATGTATCAAGGAGATGCCCAGTCCTTTCAGATAACATACTGTTATTATGTATCAAGGAGATGCCCAGTCCTTTCAGATAACATACGTTATTCTGTATCAAGGAGATGCCCAGTCCTTTCAGATAACATACTGTTATTATGTATCAAGGAGATGCCCAGTCCTTTCAGATAACATACGTTATTATGTATCAAGGAGATGCCCAGTCCTTTCAGATAACATACTGTTATTATGTATCAAGGAGATG
This sequence comes from Leptobrachium leishanense, assembly GCA_009667805.1. Lineage (NCBI taxonomy): Eukaryota > Metazoa > Chordata > Amphibia > Anura > Megophryidae > Leptobrachium > Leptobrachium leishanense. Next base: position 89,271,797 of record CM019064.1, on the reverse strand, counting down.
CCCAGTCTTTTCAGATAACATACTGTTATTATGTATCAAGGAGATGCCCAGTCCTTTCAGATAACATACGGTTATTATGTATCAAGGAGATGCCCAGTCCTTTCAGATAACATACTGTTATTATGTATCAAGGAGATGCCCAGTCCTTTCAGATAACATACTGTTATTATGTATCAAGGAGATGCCCAGTCCTTTCAGATAACATACTGTTATTATGTATCAAGAAGATGCCCAGTCCTTTCAGATAACATACTGTTATTATGTATCAAGGAGATGCCCAGTCCTTTCAGATAACATACTGTTATTATGTATCAAGGAGATGCCCAGTCCTTTCAGATAACATACGGTTATTATGTATCAAGGAGATGCCCAGTCCTTTCAGATAACATACTGTTATTATGTATCAAGGAGATGCCCAGTCCTTTCAGATAACATACTGTTATTATGTATCAAGGAGATGCCCAGTCCTTTCAGATAACATACTGTTATTATGTATCAAGGAGATGCCCAGTCCTTTCAGATGAACATACTGTTATTATGTATCAAGAAGATGCCCAGTCCTTTCAGATAACATACTGTTATTATGTATCAAGGAGATGCCCAGTCCTTTCAGATAACATACTGTTATTATGTATCAAGGAGATGCCCAGTCCTTTCAGATAACATACTGTTATTATGTATCAAGGAGATGCCCAGTCCTTTCAGATAACATACTGTTATTATGTATCAAGGAGATGCCCAGTCCTTTCAGATAACATACTGTTATTATGTATCAAGGAGATGCCCAGTCCTTTCAGATAACATACTGTTATTATGTATCAAGGAGATGCCCAGTCCTTTCAGATAACATACTGTTATTATGTATCAAGGAGATGCCCAGTCCTTTCAGATAACATACTGTTATTATGTATCAAGGAGATGCCCAGTCTTTTCAGATAACATACTGTTATTATGTATCAAGGAGATGCCCAGTCCTTTCAGATAACATACTGTTATTATGTATCAAGGAGATGCCCAGTCCTTTCAGATAACATACTGTTATTATGTATCAAGGAGATGCCCAGTCCTTTCAGATAACATACTGTTATTATGTATCAAGGAGATGCCCAGTCCTTTCAGATAACATACTGTTATTATGTATCAAGGAGATGCCCAGTCCTTTCAGATAACATACGGTTATTATGTATCAAGGAGATGCCCAGTCCTTTCAGATAACATACTGTTATTATGTATCAAGGAGATGCCCAGTCCTTTCAGATAACATACTGTTATTATGTATCAAGGAGATGCCCAGTCCTTTCAGATAACATACTGTTATTATGTATCAAGGAGATGCCCAGTCCTTTCAGATGACATACTGTTATTATGTATCAAGAAGATGCCCAGTCCTTTCAGATGACATACTGTTATTATGTATCAAGGAGATGCCCAGTCCTTTCAGATAACATACTGTTATTATGTATCAAGAAGATGCCCAGTCCTTTCAGATAACATACGGTTATTATGTATCAAGGAGATGCCCAGTCCTTTCAGATAACATACTGTTATTATGTATCAAGGAGATGCCCAGTCCTTTCAGATAACATACTGTTATTATGTATCAAGGAGATGCCCAGTCCTTTCAGATAACATACTGTTATTATGTATCAAGGAGATGCCCAGTCCTTTCAGATAACATACTGTTATTATGTATCAAGGAGATGCCCAGTCCTTTCAGATAACATACTGTTATTATGTATCAAGGAGATGCCCAGTCTTTTCAGATAACATACTGTTATTATGTATCAAGGAGATGCCCAGTCCTTTCAGATAACACTGTTATTATGTATCAAGGAGATGCCCAGTCCTTTCAGATAACATACGGTTATTATGTATCAAGGAGATGCCCAGTCCTTTCAGATAACATACTGTTATTATGTATCAAGGAGATGCCCAGTCCTTTCAGATAACATACGGTTATTATGTATCAAGGAGATGCCCAGTCCTTTCAGATAACATACTGTTATTATGTATCAAGGAGATGCCCAGTCCTTTCAGATAACATACTGTTATTATGTATCAAGGAGATGCCCAGTCCTTTCAGATAACATACTGTTATTATGTATCAAGGAGATGCCCAGTCCTTTCAGATAACATACTGTTATTATGTATCAAGGAGATGCCCAGTCCTTTCAGATAACATACTGTTATTATGTATCAAGGAGATGCCCAGTCTTTTCAGATAACATACTGTTATTATGTATCAAGGAGATGCCCAGTCTTTTCAGATAACATACTGTTATTATGTATCAAGGAGATGCCCAGTCCTTTCAGATAACATACTGTTATTATGTATCAAGGAGATGCCCAGTCCTTTCAGATAACATACTGTTATTATGTATCAAGGAGATGCCCAGTCCTTTCAGATAACATACTGTTATTATGTATCAAGGAGATGCCCAGTCCTTTCAGATAACATACTGTTATTATGTATCAAGGAGATGCCCAGTCCTTTCAGATAACATACTGTTATTATGTATCAAGGAGATGCCCAGTCCTTTCAGATAACATACTGTTATTATGTATCAAGGAGATGCCCAGTCCTTTCAGATAACATACTGTTAACATCAGCTATCCGCCCAACAGCCCGACACTTATATTCGATGCCAACGAACTATCTAACCCGACTGTCCATTAAAAACATGAGTAATGTCAAACGAGATGAGCATGACAAGATCAAAAAACTTTAAGAAAATAACCTCCCTGCTCTCCAATGCATATATAGGGTGTCTGCCAACATATTGCCCCCAATAAATAACACAAACGTGTCTGCACATAATAATCTGACCACTAACATATACATCTACTAAAAATATACAAATACCATGCAAGAGATGTAGGACCAGATTCCAAGGATGGCGTTAATGCACCCAAAGCTCGTGTAAAAGTACCAGAGCCATTGAGGTCTATGGTGTTGTTAAGACTAACAGTTCTCTGGTCAAGATTATACCAGGCTTGGAATATCCTTGAGGTTAACTCGTTGAGGTTTTTTTGGAAAGCAGACCATTGTACTGTTACTACGGCACAACTATATTTTTTAGACAGAAAATAAGACAATCCAACCTTCCTTCCTAGTTATCCTAAAGTATCACAAACCTGTGGAGTTACATTTTGGCAACCTGTTGAGTTACATAAAACAAACCATTGTATCTACCTTTATAGGTTCAGGTATTCATACAGGCCATGGATACATGAGACATCTATATGTTGCATATGGTGACTTGCATAGAATTCTATAAAATGAAAGTTTAATACCATGTTGTGCCCATCTCTGTTCTGCTGCAGGAGTTCCATACGTCTCTATCACAAGTATATATAATGACTACATTACTTTACATTAAGAGCATGTGTATATAGCTCCAACATATGCTACGTGGTCCACTAAGTGACAGCTATTGTTTCACAGGCGCATTGACTTATAGGTTATTTCATGCATGTTCCCTGGTTCTCTCTGAGGCAGACTAATTAGTTCTCTGTATAAGAAGCATATATAGGGCTGTTCAGAGAGAGGTGAAAACCTTGAGAATTGGCAGGAGAATGAACAATCTATACCAAATACCCGATTTGGAAAGTGAGATAAATGGGAGTATTTTTCTGGTTTGACTATTTTGACCTAGAATTTTCACTTCTCCAGTCATTCTCAAGGTTTTCACTTCTTTCTGAATAACCCTGATAGTGTTATAGATAAATGATATATTCTACAAGCTCATTCTTTTTTTAGTTTTCTGAGAAAGCCTAACTGACGGTCTACTTATTGCTTGCTAATACTCAATAAACCCCTCTGTGTGGTATGAGCGATGCTATGCAGGTTTTGTAACTTCTGAGGACCATAATTCTGGTTCCCTAACTTCCATCTGCAGCTGTTTTAAGAAATATTAGGAATGTGAGTGGGACATAATCCTGCAAATGTGAAAGATCAGCTGATGTCCCTGCATCTTGATAAATTTACAAGTTCGGCTCAGTTTGGTGAAAGCTCGACAGGAAGAGAATTAAATGAACTTTAGCAACCAAACTCAGCCAAGCAAAATCAGTCCAATCACAGTTTAATGTTTGGTGTTTAGTTAACATACTCCAGCGTGAAATATAAAAAACAGATCATCAGAATTCTAAGCATCAGCGCATGAACCCATAAAAAGCGAGGAGGTATACAGGTCTGTTCAAAGAAAGGTGAAACTCTGGAGAAGTGAAAATTCTAGGTCAAAATAACCAAACCAGAAAAATTCTTCCATTTATATCACTTTCCAAATCAGCTATTTCGTCTATTGTTCTCTTCGCCTGCCAATTCTCCAGAGTTTCACCTTTCTTTGAATATACCAGATAGTCTTCACTCAGTAAGATAGTGTAAGGTTATAATATCATCAAGCTTTTGCAGACTAACAAGCTCAGTTTATTAGTTTACTAACTCTAACTGCCATAATGTAGAACTTAGTTAATTATGCAACTTTAGAGTATTAAAATCAAAGCAACAACTTCATCCATCCCAAGCACTGCATGCATGTCTCAGAAGATAACTTGGGGTAGTTGTCCCCCTATCCCCCCCTCGGTTCTTATGCCTATGATTCTAAGTAAGAACCAGTTCTTACTATCGCTAACAATCTATACATCATGGAAATTACCATTAGATAATACCAATTTAAAGGTGTCTGGGCTTGATACTTCCTGACAACATTCTAATCGTCAATGACAAACCCGGTGATCCCAGGCATGTTCATCATGTGTGAGAAACAACAATATCTACACAATGTCCGCTCAGTGATACCAGCCTCATGTGTGCACTATTGAAATAATAAATAATAAAATCAATATCTGTCTTTGTGTATATCAACTTCAATTTTATTTTTTCTGAACTGAGGCATAAAATATAGTGCAATTAACCTTCAGTGATCCAACCCAAGTAAGCACTGAATTACCCTATGGGTCCAAGCATCCTCTGCAACTGGTCATGCCCAGCTCCTGCTGATGAGAGTCTAATAAACCCAAAACAACGTTGTACAGGAGTGGCTTTGTCCACTTGCATAAACCTGATCTCTGCTAAACAAAAAGCCATCTAGTATGGCATGGCATTGATTTAAGGGTTCTGTGTGAAAGCAGGCCCAGGATGCAAAAAAGTGAGACAGATGTAATTTACATATCTTACCCAGAGTTCCTTGCTGCATATGGGGAATGTAGCACAGGAGCTCTGGGATGCAGTTCTTTGAATTGCTGTGATGTGCAAGTGGCTTCTGCAATAATAAACTAATATAAATATATATATATATATTTTTGCTTTGCATAGTTGTTGAGGTAAAAATGTCAACGATATCTGCTGAATCTGATAAAACAATCTCTCTGCACCCTTATGATTCTTACATTAATGAATCCTTTCCTCTGTTGTAGGTGAAAAAACAATCTTCAACTGAATGACTTGTCGTTTGTACATTGCTGTTAATGAACATATCACCAGACCGCTTTGTACTGTCCCTGTATAGAGTTGAACCGTGTTTCTAAACCCTCTCATTTTCCACCTTCCATAATGTAATTTATTTAAGCTGGGGCAAAAAGTTACACCAGTATAAAAGTTTAATTTTAAGTCATTAACATTACTTTTAAAAAAAAAAAATAAGAACAATACTTACAGTATCTTTAAACTAAAAATATATTCTCACTATCACTTTATTCCCTTCCAGAGGCAGTTTTTTGGATTCTTAGAAAGAGGTCGGCACGTAACACTTTGGAGTCAAACAAGAACAGGGGCAGTATACCCTTACAGTATATAAAAATCGTAATCACCTAAAATTCACGCGCATTGTTTTTTTGAGATTATATATATATTCTGCAATAATAAACACACTTATTATAGTGTGAAGGCCTTTTATCTCACTTTTTGTCCTCCACCACAACCCTTATAGATACTGATTTGCCTACGGGTCCCAGGCATCCACTGCAACTGGTCATCATGCCTAGCTCCTGCTGATGAGGGTCCAACAAACCCGAAACAGCGCTGTCCTAGGAGTGGCTTTGACCAGTTGCATAAACCTTATTTCTGCTAGAAAGCCACAGTGTGGCATAGCATTGATTTTAGGGAATCAGAATTCCTTGCTGCATATGGGGAATGTGGCATAGGAGCTCTGGGATGCAATTCATCGAAATTGCTGTGATGTGCAAGTGGCTTCTGCAATAATAAACACACTATATATATATATTTTTAAAAAAATAAAAAAAATAAACGAGATTTAAACATTTAACTAAATGAAATGTCCAAACCACTTTAATGCATGAATTTTGAATAAAAGTGATGCACTTTCATCCTTTTCACATGTTCTGTGCATCTGCTCAGTTACAATATGGACAGATGTGCGGCAGAGTGAGCTGGCGGTTTATAATAAACTTTCCTATCTATTAATCATATCACTTCTTAGCCCTGCATAGCAGATTCATGGAGGATTCATGCACACCTGTCTGACGAAAAGTATATTAATTTCCTATTATGTTATCCATATCATTCTTGTTCATACAATATGTATCTATAGATATATATCTGATGGACCTCACCTAACCGGACCTCTGCAGGTTATTATGATGGTGTCCATTTGCTGGCTGGTAGTAGTGAATCTATACAAAAAGTATGGTCTATTATTGTAGAGTAGCATTCACACTTTCACCCTGGTCCCAGTTCCTTAAGGTTTTGCTTTTCATTATTATTATCATCATCATATAAAATATTTTGCAAATAAAGAAATTATTGTGCATATACCTCCAAAATATTCCTTCACAATAGGAAGATACAGGCAAGAAACACCAGAACAGAAGGAAAAAGAGGGCCCCAGCCCATGGGATGAAATGGCAGCAAATATAGCACTTTAAGTGCATAGCAAAATGTCCCATAAGCTTACAATCTAATGGTGTAATATTGTATTTCTTAAGGAAGTTTTTCTACCATAGTGAATATCATGGAAAACTCTTAGAGGTCTATTAACTAAAAGGTGAAACTCAGGAGAATTGGCAGGAGAAGTAAAAATTCTAGGTCAAAATAGCCCAACCAGAACAATTCTCCCATTTCTCTCACTTTCCAAAGCAGCTATTTGGTCTAGATTGTTGTCTTCTTCTGACAATTCTCCGGAGTTTCACCTTTAGTGAATAGACCTGTAAATTTAAGCTGCAAGTAGTTATAAACACAATACATATAACTGCTACAATAGCAGGTGGAAAACACAGCAAGTGTGGCATTCGGTTTTTGATCTTGAGCAGAGTGTGAATGAAGTGATCTTAGGTGCATCACATGAGTAACACAACATTCTAAATCCTTGTACTTCAATGCCACAATGTATACAAACCATAAACTTGTTTGCTATTTAGTTTTGGATTGCTTGTGCATATGTTGGCGCAGGAAAAATATAACACATCTGTATGAACATGCAGACACAGTATAATTGTAGCTTGCAGAAGCAGCACACACTTATACAACTCCTCAGACATATGCCTCATACACGATTGTTTATAGTGAGATTGATTGAAGTCAAAATATTTGTTTATAAACATATATAGTACATAGAAGAGAAAATATACATCAGTGATACTTTATACACATACACAATTAGATATAAATGTAATAAAAGAGTGAAACATCCAGGTTATAACAGCTGTAAGAAGTTTTTACCTGCTAGTTTGAAGTAAGCAATGCCTTGGAGGTATCAAAGTGTGGTCTTGAATGGGGGATTCCTTACTTTCTCATCACCTGCCTGGTGAGATCTCAGATGTTAAATGCAGAGCTCTGTATCCTGCTCAGCTTTTGTACACCAAACCCCCCTCACATGGTCTGATATGCAGATAATTCTGCTGCCCAAGGCTCTTTAAGACATCTTTGCGTCACTTTCACTCAAGTAAACTTGACTTTCTGTGATGGATACGACTCTCAGGCGCCCTCTACAGGTGACCAGTGATAGCACATGAACTGGGTCAATAGCAGGCTACCTCTTGCTGCCAGTTTAACTCTTTCTAGGTTTACACTATCAGGGTTATTCAGAGAGAGGTGAAAAGCAGGAGAATGACTGGAGAATGGAAAATTCTAGGTCAAAATAGCCAAACCAGAAAAATTCTCCCATTTATCTCACTTTCCAAATCAGCTATTTGGTCTAGATTTTTCTCTTCTCCTGCCAGTTCTCCGCTTTTTACCTCTCTCTGAATAACCCTGATAGTCACTATCAGGGTTATTCAGAGAGCGGTGAAAAGCAGAAGAATGACTGGGGAATGGAAAATTCTAGGTCAAAATAGCTGATTTGGAAAGGGAGATAAAAGGGAGAATTTTTCTGGTTTGGCTATTTTAACCTAGAATTTTCCATTCTCCAGTTATTCTCCTGTTTTTCGCCTCTCTCTGAATAACCCTGTATATCTGTTACCGGTTTTCCCCACAAATTTCTTTCTTTTTTTTAATTTTTCCATTTAGCCTAGATCAGGGGCCAGCCTTGGCCCTTCAAATGTTTTGGGACTACATCTCCCATGAGCCACATTGGGCTGGCTGCACTTCAATGGAAAGGTAGTTCAAAACATGTGGAAAGTCAAGATTGCTTACTCCTGATCTAGGATATGAATTTCATCATGTTTTATATATGTAACATACCAAATGAAGCACGTGTACGCACACACACTGACACACACACGCTCTATCTATCTGTCTCTACACACCATATGCCGTTTTATATATAAGTTATGGTGTATTGTACATTATTTTCATATCAAATGTCATTTAACTTGTACTACCAAGGCCCTGACATTTCTCATATTGCATTAAAAAATAATGATGATGTTATAATTTCTATTACTTGAATCCAAAGAGTATAACAATGTAATAGAATTTGGTACAGGAAATAAACAGTTAAATCTTATTATTAAAGGGACATGCATGCTTTGCTAGTGTGCTTTTAAAAATGTGCAATGCCCTTTGAGTCAGTAGTGTCATTCAGAAAATATAAAAACCAAGTAAATATGATATTTTTTCATATATATATATATTTCCCCATATCTCCTGAATTATTGCACCTAGAGGGTCATGGAGGGTATCATTTGAAAGGCGTGAACATGGCCTTTTTTTAAATTGTACCAAACATGACCATGTTAAAAGTAAACAAAAATAAAAAAAAAACATGTTTTTTTTGTGTGTTGTTTTTATTAATGCAGCAATATTGTTCACATTTCAATTATAATATGAACTATGATGTTGCACTAATGATTTTTTTCTATGGGGTGCTAAAAAATCACTTAATTCCCCCCAAAAAATGTAACGAGTCCCCATTTCGAATTTTTTTAACAAGCGCACCCCATAGAAAATATAAACGCAAAGGCTCGTGTGATAAAATGTGAAAAAAACACTTTACCCACTGTAGATAATTAAAAATTCCAATTTTATTGCATTTTATGTTATAATATATAGGCAGGACATGACGTATACATATAATAATGATATATTATGAATCTGCAAATGTCTGCCGGAAACAACGATATATAATATGTCTGGGTCGTATAATAAAACGTGGTTTCAAATCGTGTTTAATAAACAAAAAAAAGTTGATCTGCACACTTAAAAACGCAGAGGTGCACTCCTAACACAAGGCTTCCCAAAAAGCCTCCAAGAATATGAAACAACAAAGGATAAGGATGCACTCAAATAAACTCAATTTATTAATACAAAACCATAATAAAATATAACATATATAGTAATAGTAAACTTGACAAAAACATAAACACAACAAGGTATTAACCTCAAAGTACTTCAATATAATAAATAAAGCAACAATTACCCGGCACTATAGAAAACAGCAAGTATAGAGAGCGGAGCCAGGGATCCCAACGTTTTGACTAAACGTCTTTATCAATAATAATATAAGGGATAAATCCCTTGATAAAGACGTTTAGTCGAAACGTTGGGATCCCTGGCTCCGCTCTCTATACTTGCTGTTTTCTATAGTGCTGGGTAATTGTTGCTTTATTTATTATATTGAAGTACTTTGAGGTTAATACCTTGTTGTGTTTATGTTTTTGTCAAGTTTACTATTACTATATATGTTATATTTTATTATGGTTTTGGATTAATAAATTGAGTTTATTTGAGTGCATCCTTATCCTTTGTTGTTTCAAATCGTGTTTAAACATGATGAGCAAAAGCGGTAAAAATGAGCTCAGCACACAGACATGAAATGGCTCAGCAGCGAAGGGGTTAACCATTCTACCCCACAGACTCCCTTACTCCATGCCCCCTCCTCTACTATCAGGGTTATCCAAGGAGATTTGAAAAGTCACCGCACGTTCGGTGACTTTTCGTTCTCTTTAATTCGGTTCCTTTTGCCGATCCCATTTCGGTGACCCTGCGGTGTATTCAGCAAGCACCACAGGGCAGGGCTGGACTGGCCTACCGGGATAGCGGGAGAAATCCCGGTAGGCTGATTCACTTTTGGGGCCGCTGAGGGCCATTTTATAATTTAAATGCAGTATTAAAAAAACTTTTTTCCTATCAGCCTGCCAGTAGCGCACTGCGGGCGGGGGGGGGGGGGGGAGCGCCGGCCCCAGTGATTGACAGGCTGAGAGGGAGGGGGGTGTATGGCCGGGCGAGCGCGGCCGCAGATACAAGCAGCCTGCTCGAGTGCTTGCTCGCACACGGCAGGCTGCCTGAAAGCCGTCGGCATTTTCCATGGGGCGGCACCTACAATACTCCTCCCCAGCTGCGAGCAGAGGAATTCAGCTCCTCCTTGCCAGCGGCCAATGTGAGACAGCTCTTGGCAAGCCGCCAGGTTCAGAGCTGCAAAGTCAGACCAGACCAGTAGATACAGCGTTGGTCTGCCCCATCACAGGAAGCAAGGCGTGGCCCTGCCCCCAAAAGCACGTGGCTGGTGCAGGGAGGGAGGAGCTGAAGAGTTTGCCGACAGATACACCAAGGTCAAGCCCAGCATGGATGATGGAAGAAGAACTCTCCTTCCCCATCTCCATCCCCCAGTCAAAGGATCCAGAGGCAGCAGAGAGGACTCTTCTCATTATAATCCCTGAAACTGGGATTGACGGAATGTACAGGGTGAGTCAGGGAGGAGAGAAGGTGCTGGAGGAGAGGGATTGACCAGCAGGGGGAGCCAGAGCCATTACCCACACCCAGACATGTCCCACCCACGTAGAGCTCACAGAGCTTGTGATCTGGCACCTATATCCTCAAACTCTCCTACACCCCTCCAATCTCCACAGGGAAAGTGATACTCCCAGCTGCCCCTCCCCCTCAGGGCAGCGAAGCCACCCATCAGGTATGTGTACAACCTAATGTATGCAAATTTTGACTCTAGGGACAGTGAGGAAGCCTTCCAGCATGACATCCACTTCCAGGCCAAGGAGAGACACCTGCCCTCTGCATAAGAGCCTGTACTCTATACTAGGTGTATATGTACTTTGTAGCAGTGTGTGGATTAATGAGTTTGTTGATGGGGAGTGAGTCAGTATGTATGTGGGTCCATGTGTGTCCGTGGGGGTCAGATTGTGTGAATGGGACAATAGTATCTGGTGGGGTCAGTGTGTATCCATAGGGGTCAGTGTGTGGTTCAAAGTGTATCTGTTGGGAGACAGAATGTGTATCTGAGGGCTCAGAATGTGTGCGCGTGTGTGTGTTTCGCATAACTAATGGTCTTGTCTTGTGGCTAGTACCATGGAACCATAACCCCTCGTTTTGCAAACCCGCCAGACGCCGCCGCAAACCCGCCGAATGAGCGTCGCAACTCGCGGTACAGCTGCTGAACGTACCCACAAGCCGCCGACGACCCATGAGACGCCGTAGAGAAAAGCCGCCAGACGGGTAGAAAAAAAAACTGGCACTTTTAAAAGCTGTTTTCAGAAAAAAAAAAGCACTGTTTAATATAAAAATCTGGAAATAAATTCACGGAGATATCCGAATGTACAGCCTGCTTCAGAGTGATAGGACACCTATCATTCTCAGACAGCCTTTACATGGTGAGATCTCCCTGATCTCTGAATGTAAAGACTGTCAGGGTGTGATAGGATTCCTATCACTCTTAGGCAGCCACTGCACGCTGGGATTAGTAAAATCCCAGCATGCAGTGACATGTACAGTATTTGAATTCTAGGGGGTGCATAAGTTTAGTCCGGCCTAGGGCAACACAAAACCTAAATACACCACTGGGGAGGGGCCCTGCATGCTTTGAACTGCTAGTCTTCCAGCAGGAGCAGGGAACTGGCCCTGCATATCCCTGTGACAGGCAGCATTTCATCATGCTGCCTGCACTAACAGGGATTTATACTATATGACCTGTCATGTGATCAGAGGACCCTGCTGATACCGGGAGACAGCCTGTCAACCGGCAGCAGGAGGAGCAGCTGGGAGACCTGGAAGCAAAAGGCAGGTGAGTATGGAGGGGTCTCTTCACCTATTCCTTCTCTCTATTATTCTCTTTCTGTGTATCCCTTTATCTGTCTTTCTCCCTGTTTATGCGTTTGTCTTTCTGACTATGTTCATCTGTCCTTATAATTAATCTAATTCTCTATTGTTTTCTCTATTTCCCCTCATTAATGTTCTCATTCCCCCTTTAAAATTGTCTTTCTCCCGCTCCTCTTGTCATTTCTTCTCTAGCTCTCTGTCACTTTCACTCTCTACTTTCTTTTTTTACCCCTGATCTCTCTCCCCCTGTCCTTTCAAAAGTCAGTGACTGTTTATCTGGCATCTCCTCCTGGATGGCCTCCCACCACCTAAAGATCAACATGTCGAAGACTGAACTCCTACTTATTCCTCCCTCCAATGCCTCCCCACCTCCTGACTTCTCGATCACGGTGGAGGGTATCACCATTTCCCCATCAAACCAAGTTCGCTGTCTTGGAGTTACACTTGACTCTGCTCTTTCCTTCATCCCCCACATCAAGTCTCTTTCCTCCTCCTGCCGATACCAACTGCGTAATATTTCCAGAATTCGGCCATTTCTTACCGCTGTCGCCACAAAACAACTCATACACGCCCTGGTAATCTCCCGACTCGACTATTGCAATAATCTCTTATCTGACCTCCCTCTGTCCCGCCTCTCCCCCCTACAATCCATCCTGAACGCCTCCGCCAGACTAATTCACCTCACCCGCCGCTCTGTCTCTGCCGCTCCCCTCTGCGAGTCCCTTCACTGGCTCCCCATCCACTGCAGAATTAAGTTCAAAATCCTTATCCTTACCTACAAAACCCTCACTAACTCAGCTCCCCACTACCTGTCCTCACTAATCACCAAATACACCCCAGCCCGCTCCCTAAGGTCAAACAGTGACCTGCGCCTAGCTTCTCCCCGCATCACCTCTTCCCATGATAGACTGCAGGATTTCTCACGCGCAGCCCCCACTCTCTGGAACGCTCTCCCTCGTACTGTCAGACTTTCCCCTAACTTCTCTTCCTTCAAACGCTCCCTTAAAACGTTCCTATTTAGGGAAGCCTACCACCCAACTCACTGACGCAATCATCAATCACTCTCACCTTACAGTCCTCTCCTCCTGTTTCCAACCCTAACCCTCCCAGATTGTGAGTTCCTACGGGAATAGGGCCCTCATCTCCTCCTGTACTGTTTGTCAAATGTTGTTCAATGTATTGTAACCCTGTCTATACTGTGCTTATTGTACAGCGCTGCGGAATATGCTGGCGCTTTATAAATAAAGAAGAATAATAATAATAATAATTGTATGAATCTGTGAAATTGAAACGCTGTTTGCAAAGAAACTACTGAGCGAAAATGTCTGCAATTTGCACAGGAGGTCCAGGGAATGATAATAAAGAGGGCTGTTACAAAAAGAATAAGTAAACTGAAAAAGAAATCAAAAACAAATCGGACTTTTAAAAAAAAAAAAAAATCTGAAAAATGCTTAAAATATCCTAAAAAATCTATAAATAAAGAGACTCTTTACTGCAGAATTTTATAATGAACGGTTTATTAGATATTGAATTAAAATGGGAATATTTTTAACATTGAAGCCTATGGGATTCTCCTCAATAAATTTGCCGCATGAAACCACCGAATTAGGGGAACCTTTCACTGCTGGTTTGTGTTCTCTGAATAACCGAAGCAGTGCTTTTTCATGGGATTTTCACTGCCCTCGAACAGGCACTGAACAGGCACCGTATGTTCAGGCAATTCGCCAGGATTTGGCGAATTGCCTGCTCTCTGGATAGCCGAATGGCCAGGAAAGGTAACCGAATGCTGATTTTCAGCATTCGGTTACCTTTCTCAAGCAATTCGGATCTCTTTGGATAACCCTGTATGTCTTCCTTTTCTCCGGTCTCGGAGGAGGATGTCTCTGTAGTTCTCATGTCCTCCTGCCCAACCATCTGTCCTCTTGACCCCCATCCCCTCACACCTTATTCGGCCTGTCTACCAGTAATTGACCCTGCATTGACTCATATTTTTAACCTCTCCCTCTCCTCTGGAGTCTTCCCCTCTGCATTCAAACATGCTCTGATCACCCTCGTTCTAAAAAAGTCATCTCTTGACCCCACCTCCCTCTCAAACTACTGTCCCATCTCTCTGCTCCCCTTTGCCTCCAAATTCCTAGAACGCCTGGTCTATAACCAGCTCACCAGTTTTCTCTCTGCTAACTCTCTACTTGATCTGCACCAGTCCAGCTTTCGCTCCCAGCAATCTACTGAGACTGCTCTGACGAATGATTTAGCTGCCACTAAAACCAAAGGTCACTTCTCCCTCCTTATTCTTCTTGACCTTTTCCGCTTCATTTGACACTGTTGATCACCCTCTCCTGCTCCTCACGCTGCGTCAACTTGGCCTCAATGACACCGTTCTCTCCTGGTTCTCTTCCTATATCTCTCTTCACTCCTTCATTGTATCCTTTGCTGGTGCCTCTTCACCACCAGTTCCTCTTTCAGTTGGGGTACCTTAAGGCTCGCTCTGGGTCCCCTACCCTTCTCGATCTATACCCCCTCTCTTGGCCACCTCATCTCCTCCTATATGGACTCCAATATCACCTCTATGCTGACGGTCTCTCCCCTCCTATTAGCTGTCTCCGACTGGATGACTTCCTGTTTCCTAAAGCTCGATCCTCTCTAAAACTGAACTTCTCGTCTTCCCTCCCTCTATGGCAGGCGTCAGACGAACGCAGTTATCACGTCCGTGTTGCCGCACAGTTTAACGTCCGTCGTAGCATAGAATCATGATCAATGGAGACCCACACACAAAGTAAATGCGTACCGAACTGCGCACGCACAATGCATGTGGCAAATGGACGCAAGTTAGGCAAGAATGTAAAACCGCTACCACGGATGCGCAGAGTGCATTACGTCCGCGTAGCGTTGTGTGTGAGTGATGAGATGTCAGACGCAGCGCATTTGCAACGTCCAGCACCTTGACGCACAAAATTGCTTTTCATATCCTTTTTAAATTTTTATCATTTTTCATATTAATTTTATTTCCCAAAGTTCCCTCTTTTTTCTACGTCCGTCAAAAAAACACGGACCGTGTGGTGTCTACGGTGTCTTCTGTCAGTGCGTCTGTCCGTTATGCACGCACGCTGAGTGCGCTCAGACTGCGTTCATCTGACATTAGCCTAAAACCTCCATTCATGCACCCATTTCACTTCAATGGTGCCACCATTACTTCTACCTCTCAGGTTCGTTGCCTAGGGGTACTCTTGGACTCTGATCTATCCTTTACTCTTCACATTCAGGCCCTAACCAAAACTTGCTACTTCCACCTAAAAAAACATTGTACACAAACGTCCCTGTCTTAATCAGGACTCTGCTAAAATGCTCATCCAAGCTCTTATTATCTCCCACCTTGACTACTGTAACTTCCTTCTCTCTGGCCTTAAGAGGTCCCAGATTCTGCCTCTGCAGTCTGTAATGGACGCCTATGCCAGGCTCATACACCTCACCTCTCACACCTCACCCATTTGTCCGTCTCTACACTGGCTCCTGTTTCCTTTAGATTATAATTAATTATATTTGTGCTCACGTACAAAGCTCTCTGTGACAAAAGCCTCTGCCACCTTCTGAGAGACTTGAATTGCGTGTGTCAGAGGCTGGCTGGTGCGGGCATTGGCTGCACTACATATGGACTTTGTGCCCTTTGGAGAGAAGCGGGTGCCAGCCTCATGCCCACAGTCTATGGGTGATTATGGCAATTACTATCCATGGAGCATTTAGACATTGCCATGTGGTTTGTTATTTGTTTAAAGCATGTTTCTGTAGTGCAGTTCCAAGAGATGTTAGTTTACATATAACTGTATCCTCCGCCCGGGATTGATTGTGCTGGACAGATAATCTTATCACTGGGAGGAGGGGGGGGGTGCTCAGACAGCAGAGAGCTATTGTTCCAGACCCCTCCCAGATAACCAACATACAATGTGCAATGTTTTAACATACTGTCTCTCTGGAAAATAAACACATTCATTCC